>JAEAOA010001304.1:0-145000 GCA_016746295.1 Potamilus streckersoni | reverse complement strand
ATTCTTCTTTAACCAACCATATGAATCAAACGAGTGTTATACTTCAAGTTCATACAATTTCTTTTGTTCACCAAACCATACAATTTGTTTTGTTCACCAAATTACTGTACTCTTTTTCTGTTTCATGAATATAATAAAACCAAAGCCCAATATCAGAATTTACTTTCAACATTACATTTCCGTATTGTTTTGTGAATATTTCCTCGATTTCAACGTACTAATTACGTAATAACAACTATATAGTTCGCTGGACTAATAGAAATGGAATATCATCTGCTTCACCTATATCGTAATAAGAATCATACTTTGCTACTAACCTTGTTTGATCGACTTCCTCAAAAAAAATATTTTTCGCTCACTATTATTAAGAACTCTATTTTCATCTGATTCTCTATAGAGACCATTAAACAAAAATTGTATCAAATTCTGTCTTTTTACGTATCACAGGAAAAATTGCGTTTGCGTTCACTTTAAAGTTAACTCCTTGTCTAGTGTCATAATAACGATTCTAATTAGGGTCTCCTTGTCATGGTAGTAAATAATTAAAAAGTTTTTCTTTTAAAAATCTATTGTATAACTTCTTATTCCTTCTTATTCTTATTATCTTATATTCCGCTAGTCTGTCGAGACTATCTTGGTTAGCGCTTACACGTTCCTTTTCATGTACTCTTTCATTATAAGCTCGTTCTTTTATTGATTTCAATTTTATTATTAAATCTAAATTTCAAAATCAAGCTCGAACAATATTTTTGCACGATTTCAACTTGTTTATGTTCTTATATGCAATAATCATGATGACATTATATGCTTATTGCATCAATGTTTCCTTTTGCTTTTTTCAGTTGTGATCCTCGCATGTGCATAACAGGAACAATATTTTTTCTTTTGACCCAACCCGATTGTCAGTTACCTTAAAAAAATGTTAGGATGTACATAACGCTGCTTCTGGTTCGTTCTGCACCATGAGAGAAACAGCCAAGATTAGCATTTTTTCTTGGTAAAATCATAAAGATTAACTGGAACTTATCTTGCCATTATTTTTGTAATGTTGCCTTATACTGGTGCATCGGATCGCTTAAAATAATGGGTAATTTCTTCTTTGAACTGAACATAATTGTTAGCATAAGTATCATTAACTGCTGGAGAGGTGGTCGGTAATCCAGTTATTTTTTTAGTTATTGCTCATCAATAGTTTACCTGTTTTTATGTCGCTCGCTTTGAGTTCATTATCGTCAACATATTTTAATTTCACATAACTTACAGCTTGCATATTATATACATTAGCTGACTAATGTGAAACTTTTGAACCAATATTTTTGTTTTAATTGACATAGTAATAATACCAGTAACCGTACCACAGGTTTTGTTAAGTTTGCTACAGTGCAAATTCGTTAGCTTAATAACTTATCGTTTGAGTCTGATTTGAGTTTACTGGCTATAAGCTGTTACCAAATTTATAATTTTTCCTGACATATCTAAGTTAGCGTTTAAAGCTCATACTGTGAGTGACAGTTTATTATTCTCGAGGGATTGAAGTTGTCCATTACTAACACCTTGGGTATTAGCTACATTCATTGGAGGATAATATGTTTCTAAACGTAATACTCGTTGATTTGACGTGGACAGGTTTCCTGTTATTTTATCACAAGTTTGTTAAGAAACCAGATAAATCAATATTACCGTTTGTTATAGTTGTACTCATGGCTGCAGATTCTTCTAATGTTGTTCCACATTTTGTATAATATCTCATTCTTTATTTATTGTTTGACACTTTGTTTTTATATTTAAATTATATAAAATAAAATTGTATAACAGCAATGGCACAATATCAAATTTTTATACAGAGCGGTTAGATAAACATAAACATAACAAAGAACTTCTCGATTGCCATTATCTTATTGTTAGAAGAACGGAATCAGGAAAGTAAATTTGATTATGAATTTACTGCTGGCAATAATTTTAACTACGATCAAGTTTATGTTTACACAATTAACGCACTACTAAATAAGCACGAGCTACTTAACGAATATAATAGCAAACATGGTGATGATTTTGAGGCTGGAGAAGAGTTTATTTTTATAAAAAAATACGAAGATTTTGTTTCAGTTAATAAACTCGATTCTTCTGGGCATCAAATAGTTTTGTTTAATGATATGCCGCTAAATATAAAGAAATGAATATAATAAGGTCATATTTTTCACTGTCACGTAATGAGACACGTAATTCTTTACAACACGCTCGCGAATTTTGACAGATTTTTTGGACTAATTGCTGATTGTTTTATATTATTCCCAGGAATGGACAACGTTGACGTCATAAATATCACAAACGATAAATGTGGCGACGTAACAAAAGATAAAATTATTGAATTATATCATCAAGCAACCAAAGACAAATATAACGTTTTGATACTTGATAAATTCCCACGTGACCCGGTTAAGATGTTTCGTTATTGTTTTGACAAATTTCTCTAGATAAATTTTATAGAGCGTATAAAATATTACAATCGACGAGCATAAAAAAGAATCGAATTACTAAGGAACTATGTTACAACTCGAGCTGCTTTTAAGAAAAAAGCGTAAGAAGATCATAAGATCATCGAGGACAAGTTCAAGCGGAAGAAAAAGCTGCCAAACGTTTAAAGCCAGTTACCGAAGCAGCACTTAGTAGGTAACCAAAGATATCTACACAAGAGCTGTACAAATACAAGAAACTGGCTTGTTAGGCTTACTCTGAGAAAAACCAGAATAGGAAACAAGCACGATAGGCTGAATTTAACATGTCAATGAACAATCCTTTTGTGCTTCAACATTCTATAGCAAAAATGACAGTTAATCCAGCTGAGTAGATTAATAAAAGATGTGTAAGAGCGAAATAAAGAATTACTTGAGAAACAACAGAGAATCACTGAAGCTGTCATATATATAATGCCTACTGAAAGTAAGACAGTATTTTATAAAAATAAAATGCATGGAATGAAAGAGTAGATCAGGAATATAATAATTGTATTGTTAAATATGATCTCACATTATTAAACAATCTAGTTTGGCCAGAAGAAAAATATGATCTGAGATAAAATTGCATTATATTAGCAAAACTTAGTTAAATGCTGATTATCAATTCAAAAACTATGACAGAGACGAAATCGATTTGTATACAGCTAATTTTATAATAGAGGGGATCATTGCTGATACTTTGCATGAAACACGGTATAGAAACAAACCAGGAGTTATGGTAAAGTTTAGACTTTCAAAAGACCGCTTGGTCATTATGAAACTAAACAAAATAAAACGATTACTAGATCAAACGGGAAAATTCGGATTTGGCGTTAAGTTTTTCGCATCAAACGCAAAAATAGTTGACAGACTATTGATATTAATATCGTCTAAAGAAGCGGAAAATGAGAACACTGAAATCAACAACGAAATATTTGATATGCTTGAACATGTTATAACATCGGTCGAGTATGGAATTTTAGATAACGATTTTATACAGTATCAACAATATTGGGGTCCCCGAGTGGCCGAGTGGTCTAAAGCGCTGACCTTTACGAATCACTGCCATCTCACCTCCGTCTGCGTGAGTTCGAGTCCAGACTTGGCTATTGTGGGTAAGTGAGAAAGCCTGCCAGTAGCTTCTCGTGGGTCGATTGTTATTCCCGGGGTTTTCCTTGGTTCTTCCTCCACATTTAATACTGGCCACCATGTAGGGCCTTGTGCTGAAAAATGGCGTTAGACCCTATAACAACAACAATCAACAATATTGTTACTTGATTATTCACAAATAACGTATGAAAACGCAAACTACTATAACCGCGAATAATATTTGATTCTAAGAAGCAATACAAAATTAGGTTATTACTCTCAGTATGGTACTCGATGGAATTGTATGAAAGGCGTTAACAATGATTTTACTATTGTTCAAGTCCTTCTTGATCTACAGGACACATATTTTGTCCGCAAATTTTGATTTATGTTGTATTGTTCCACAGGGGTCTGTTTGAACACCTATACTCTTCATTTCATTTACTCAGCCACTCTCAAGTACCATATATCATCATCCAGTATCTATCCAATTCTATGCTGATGACACTCAAATATACAAATCTAGCCATCCAACTGAAGTTGAAACTGCCATCAAAAGCGTGGATAGGTGCAATTCTGATGTGAAATCATGAATGGCATATAGCAAGCTGCAGTTGAATGATGATAAATCTCAAGCTGTTCTGATTACAATACAAAGACTTTCTCATTGACATCCTTTACCTCAGACAATAAATATCAGCAACACAAACATTAAATTCACACAGTACGAAACCTCAGTGTCACTCTTGACAGTACTCTCTCATTGCACCAACATGTCTTGAACATAGGCAGGGCGGCTTATTCTGAGCTGAGACACATCAGCTCCATTGGCATGTATCTTTTAGTTTATGCCACTAACGCACTTGTGTATTCCTTAGTGCTTTCAATACTGGACTATTGCAACCCAATTATGTCTGCCTCGCATAAATATCTACTCCAGAAACTTCAAAATGTTTAAAACACAGCTTCTGGATTACAACGGATTAGAGTACAACGCTTCTGGATTGAAGTACAACGGTCAAAGCACGACTCCTGCTCTGTACAACACACTAGCTATCCATTTGATCTAGAAATAAACACAAAATTTGTTCTGTGTGCAACGTTTCGTTGACGGGCTCTAGTTCAACATACCTATCTAACCTAATCCATGTGTATAAACCAGCAAGATACTTACGCTCCTCTTCTGACACTCATATTCTAATGATTACCACTATGAAATGAAATCATATGGAAAATATTCTGTTCCGTGCCAGGATCCAGCAAGGTGAAACGAATTGCCCTTTGGACTTAGCCATAAAGACTCAGTGATTTCATTCAAGAGCGCTCTTAGCACTCACCTATTTCAACTGACAGAAAGGACTTAAACACCTAAAAATGTTTCCGTACCTTAAATATTTACAGCATGTTTTCTGTATTCTAATTTAGAGGTGCTTGTTTAAATTTTGTAGACATTTTATTATAGTTTTTCTTCAAGCTTTGTCAAATGTTGTAAAGTGTTTAGAGCTTCCAAAGATTACGCGCTTTACAAAGTCCTCATTACTACTACTACTGCTTCTATTACTACAACTACTTATACTATTATTATTATTATTATTATTATTATTATTATTATTATTATTATTATTATTATTATTATTATTATTATTATTATTATTATTATTATTATTATTATTATTATTATTTCTGCACCAAGGAAACCAGTTAAGATACCAAAGGGAGCACATACCGTGAAAGATATAAATAAAACTATAAAATAACTGATTGGTAATTTTGAGTTGCTTCTAGGCTGTAATACTCTGCGAGCAAAAATTACATAATTTTTTTAAATTGATTTTTCACTAGCAGCGAATATTGCGTCGTTGATGGGATTTGATAGCGAACAATACGGATCAACCACAGAACAAACCATGACATATTATGGTGGCATGACAGCAAAGATAGCTGACGTAAACACAAAATTAATGTTGTATCGCATCCGGGTCTTACTCAGCTAAGGATAGCCAAATTTATACGATCTATAGTTTTTCATCCGATATCTCTCCAGGGTCACTAATGCATATTACTCATCGACAAAGTCCTCATTACTACTAATACTGCTTCTACTACTATAACTACTATTATTATTATTATTATTATTATTAATATTATTATTATTATTATTATTATTATTATTAATTATTATTATTATTATTATTATTATTATTATTATTATTATTATTATTATTATTATTATTATTATTATTATTATTATTATTATTATTATTATTATTATTATTATTTCTTCACTCCTGAGAGTCAACAACGATGCAACTAAGAGACCAATCGGGTAGAAATATAGACCTAAACAATGAAACTGTCACAAATTACTTACACCTACTTGCTGTAAAAATTTATAAACCTAATTCAATAACAGCGATGAGACAAAAAAAAGTTTATAGGAGAAATTTTTTGATGCATTTTCTGGAAATATATTTACTAAAATTATTGAACATATTACAAAAATTGCACAAAAGGTAGCACCAATTTATCTTGACGCAGGTAAACCTTTTTCATCTACTGACGAAACTACGGTGGGTCAAAAGTTTGATGATAAAATTAAATGCAAACCGTTAAACGTAAAAAATAAAACGAGCAATATCATATATTGAACTAACAGCGGAAAAAGAAACAGTTCTGTCAGAAACCACAAAATTTTTATTATTACCATCCGTCAAACACGTATTATTTAAACTTGTAGCGAAAACAATATAAACGCCTGCTGCATTTTAGTCGTTGAAATTCTGTTTGAAATAATTAAACATAATATTAGTCATAAATTATCTAGATCTTGCCGAAGAACACAATGCAGACAACATAGGGACATAATTTGAGTATATTGATAACCGCTAGGAGAACTAAAACGAACAAACCCACTCCCCAGGAGATGAGGACGTGTATCTATTGCCGCACAAGGCAGTATTAGAAATGCGTGGTCTGATGTTAACCATGATAGTTGTTCAATGATGATTACTTGAGATCTGTGCCTACAAATATGATGTTTTTAAGGATCCATCATTAGGGCACAGTTGCGTTAAGATGCTGTACTGCGCCTGCAAGAGATAATAATAATATAATCCCAATAATAATGCTGCATCGTATTATGATTGCACAATAATATTAGCAGTCACAATAATACGATAAAGGGAATGGAACGAGGGATAAGCTAGACGAAAAGAATTTGCATCAGAATCTCGCCAAATAACAATGATTCTTCCGTTAAGCACCGTCATTGGATTTTTCCATGATTACAACAAACTTTTCCCAGGACTACAGCACACGCTTATTTTAGATCGAGCAGATCAAAACGATTGTATTAAATACTCTGATGGAGTTGTTGAAATTCAGATTGCTATTACAAATATATGATCTATGAATGCCACAAGTCGTTCCATCCTCGGGAAAAACAACGAAACTCGACATACTTTTTAATGTTGGGACACAAAATATATGTTTTAGAAAAAAGAAGTCAAAAAAACACAATTTCTAACGCAACTGATAGCACGTATCGTGTTGCAACTATATCAAGGGAAATATTAGATCGACATTTGTATGTTGTATTTCAACGACCAGCAAGTCTGAGTTATCATGAAATGAAAAACAACGTATATGATAATCCAGAGGTCAGACGAAAATATGTTAGGATAAATTCTAAACTGTATACCGAGCGTGCAATAGAATTAATGTATATATATATATATATATATATATATATATATATATATATATATATATATATATATATGTATATATATATATATATATATATATATATATATATATATATACATGGATACGATACAAAAATGAAAAACTCCGTGTATGATGACCCAGTAACTCAGAAGTCAGACGAAAATTTGTTAGGATGAATTCTAAACAGTATACCGAGCGTACAATCGAATAAAAGTTTCTTTTATATGCTACCAGATACATATCTTGGCCGTATATATATCTTATGGATACCATAGAAAACTATCAGGACTGTGACTGTGGGTCTCATATATCAGTAGACAAATTTTGATCACTATACCCGATCATTCATTTTGACATTTCAAAATATTCTGAACAAGCTATGAGATCGACTACTAATGCTGCAGTCAGTTGTTTGCTTGGTGCACTGTCAGTCTATCAATATAACGTACACAGGCTATTTGTCATTGACAGATTTTTGACAATTGATGCGAGCAAGTGAAATCGTACAGTACAAGTATAATTTGTGTAACGAAGAAGCAGAAACAGCGAAAATGGAATACTCAGCAAGAGAAATATACCTAGCACCAGGCCAAATTCAAAAGTTATCAACAGCGACTGTCAAACGTAATTCTGTTCTTTAATGATATCCCCAGAGACTTCAGTCTCCATGACCACAGTAAAAGCAATGCTAGCTCGACAGAAAATCGATAAACTCGATCGGAGAAAACCATGTGTGCTGAAATAATCTACTTCGCAAATAACAGCTATGGCGGTCGACAGCGTATTTTTCAGAACAGTATTTTCTGTAATAACTAGTGCAGTTCAAAAACTTTTGCCAGTATTAGGAATATCAGTGCTATCAGCCTCATTTGGAGCAGTATCAGAGCAACTCAAAAGAGTTAACAAACGAATATTGTTAAAGACTTACATTGTACACTTCGTAGAGTCATAGTTTATCAAGTGAATTACATTTACAGTGATGCGTGTTCCTCTCTTTGTGTTCATCTATTTGTGTATTTAGTTGAACGCAGTATTGTTTAGTCGAAACGATAGTAATAACATTATGAGTATTGCTCATTTCCTTTGTCTGTTTTATATCAAGGGATTTCGTGAATCCCAAAGCTTAATGCGGACAAGACATTAAAGTGAATCTCATTTTTTTCATTATAATTAGTATATTTGTTTTAGGCTAGAGGCCAATGAATCATATTTTTATATTTTTTCATCTTTTGATGAGTGTATGTAGGATAAATTGCATCAATTGTATGATAGGAGTGTGAGAATCAGGATATTTGATTTTTGTTCACACATATATATATATGTCTAGAATTTTATTTTATAAATTCCAATCATTCATCACTCTGTGTTTTGTGTTATTCATTTATTTCAGCGAAATCACACTCAGCGTCAATTGTGTTACAGATTATAAAATCGAATTAGATAATATGCCAGTTGGCAGTACGTGTGTAGTCAATTTACTTGAATTCAGCACTCACAGGGTTGCTGTTTACGATAATAATTATTTTGACTCGCTCGAATTTCCTCTGAGCGATCTTATAAATATAAGTTACTCGTCTTATCAACTAAAGCCGATTGGAACAATTGTTTGTGGATACTGTTGTGTTGTGAAATGTTCATAAAACAAATATCCCAACCTAAATTCTTTTTTTGAAAATTTATTTTACAGTTTGACAAGCAACATGTTCTTGCCAATTATGAGATTGGATATAATTTTGTATAAAGTCGTTGATATAATGTCAACATATTGTCCTAAGTGCAAAACTAAAACGTAAAATAATTTTGACGCAACATAAAAAGTAGAATAATACTGAAAATTATTTGCGCAATCTGTGGAAACAGAAAAAAGTGTGTTTTTAAAGAAATATCTAACGATCGGGGCTGGTTTAAATAAATATAATAACTTGGTACCAGCAAAATCAATTTGATTGACTGCAATAAAATATTGTTATGCATTTGTTCGTACTTCATAAGTACAGATTTACATTTGAACAGCCAACACAAGGAGATTAAATATAATTTTCTTGAGTTATCTATTAACATCAAATTAAGCATTTTTGCAAATACAAAATCGTATTCTATATTTCTTTGCTTGCCATTTAATTTTACGTTAAGAAAAAGCTTTATAAGCTGTCAAAATATTTGTTGTTCGGAAACAGTAAAATTAAATTTATTACCTTTTAGCAATATGATATTTAACATTATATCTTCCCGTTGTCGGTCTGCTGTAATTTTTAATCAACAGTGTGAGCAACTTTCATCATCATCGTCATTGTTAAATAAAATATAATTTTCACTATGACCAGCAGACTTTTCTACATCGCCAGAGATGAAATTATTGTTGACGATTTTGTCGTTGTCGATTGCATCGTTGGTATACATATCATCGAGTCGCTACATTAGGTAAATATATAATATCTTATTTTATCTAATTCATAATAATAATGAATAGCAAATTGAAATCTCCTTATGTAAAATATCATCTGAAAGTTGTTATATAAATTTTATAAAAATTGACTCAGGAAGCTTGAAAATATCAGATTATAGTGTTATCTTTATTGAAGTCATTGTACTGGAAGGTGATTCTAATAAAATTCTTCTAACAGAAGCATAAAAATAGACTTCATAACATTGCGTTTATAATACTAAACGTTGATCGAGATGATATTTTAATATTGTACATAGCCGTCTTACAAAGGCAGTATTAATACGCATCAATTTACTCAACATATTTGAAACTAAATCTATCGAATGACGACAATGAAGTTGTTGATTTACTCTTGCCGTCAGCTATATATTTTATTGCAACGCAATTAAATTTGTAATACTTTGTAACACCTGTCATTGATGTAGATTTCATTTCTTCGATAGTTTCAAGTTTTATAGAAATAATTGATTTTGGGGATTTTTTAAATTATTACCACCAACTCATCCACCTTGAGTTTTTTTGTGAGATTTAACGTGATCCAAATGTTCAATCCTATTATGTTTTAATTTTGTTAAGATTATATATAACGAAACCATCAGGTATTCGTCTGTTATAAGTTTCATAAATAAAGCGGTGACTATCAATTTTGATCAGTTTTTGTTCCGCGCATCCAAATCATAAGATATCTTGCATTAATCAAATTTCCAACAACTTTATTATATTTGTTCATGTCGAACAATTCTTTTGCCTGATGCCTTATATAAATCAGATACTGGATGCAAGTGAAATTCGTTTTATAAAGATACGTTTTCAATATTGTTCTTAGTAATTATACCGTTTGATCTTTAAACTCTTTGTGCATCTGAAATACCATCACAAGTTAATAAAATGGTTTCTAAACATTTTATTTTTTATCTGTATCATTACCATTTAGTAAGATTCTAATTCCGACTTTTGTTGCTTTACAAAAGGTCTATGATATTTTATATGAATAACCGAATCAAGTGCATTTCAAGCATGCACGTTGTACTTGGTTTGTGCGTGATATTCCTAATGTTCCTCTACTGTCAATCGAACGCATCTAAACATTTCTGACATATATATATATATATATATATATATATATATATATATATATATATATATATATATATATATATATATATATATATATATATATAAAGAGAGAAAGAGAGAGAGAGAGAGAGAAAAAAAAAACTGACGTGATCTGGGAGGTACCACACAAGAAAATTAGCTAGAGCCGTATTTGTCTACTTGGGTAAAGGAGATAAATTCAGGTTCAGTTGCGGTGTGTCACTTTATGAGTGGGACCAGAAAGATTTCTCTGACTAGGAATATGATCGATGGTCTACGGATCGTCAATACCTAGATTCATTGAGACGACCGAAGTCACCTCCGGACTGAAACCTTACAACAGCACATTCGTGGCTTGTTTATGGAGTATAGAGGACTCATTTAGCGAGTGTTGGTCAAAATAAAAATGAAACGCAAACTCAGAATTATTTCCTCATTTTTAACCTATTCTCTTTTCCACAGTAAACGAAAACTGATTATGGTAGAACACTAATTTAGTCACAAGTGTAAATGATGCTATTATCCACGAGCTAATGATTCCCGAATGAACGTTTCACAAGAGAACTTTCGTGATTTGCATGCTGCGTTGAGATTTCAGCGTGAGTTCGTCAAATACAAGTGAAACGCAAAGAACAAATTCATCCGCTTAGTCACCGATATTTGAATCATTATCACTGAAATGATATAAGAGGATTGATTTTTGCGAAAGCGTTTTAGTCGTCAAATATTCTTCATCAACACATTCCATAGAAAGTGTTAAAAGATTACCAAAATATTTTACTCTATCAAATTTTGTCTGTAGCTGAATATTCTGCCTGGGGTGTAATGTGTTAGTAAAGAATTTAGATTTGCTGCTGGACTACGAATAGGTCTATTACCTTCGACAAAACGAGGTATAACAACTGGCTACATGCCACGATCTTCACCATTTGTGATATAACAGATTCAGTGGAAGGGAGTCAATGACACTATTAAAATGGTAGAGGATTACCAACACTTATTATGAGAAATGTATCCATTGAATTGGGGTCGACGTGAGGTGTGCCTTTTAGTGACTTTCTTTCTGAGACTTCGTTTATCGTCCTATTCTTTATGGACCCTTCACGAGCAGCACATATCACTCCAAAAAAAATGAACTTATTTCCTTTAAATGTACACGAGAGACTAATTCTATTAAAAGCTTTGCGTTTTGATATCGATAACTCTCAACACCTAAGGGAAAACAAGATTCGTCAAATTGTAGGTATTGCAGGTATGATGTGTATGTGGCTAGTGGCTTACACCAACGCTGGAAAGAAGATATACGTGACTGTAAATGATTGGTCTTCTAGGATTGGACAAAGGAAGTGGCATGCTATGTACACGATTTGTCATCCTGACTTGTACTGTTCAGTATACTTTTACTTAACCATTTGTCTTTGATGTATTTTAGTCTTTTGTATTGTTCACATTTTAAAGATTGCAATAAACGTATCCTGAAAAAGTATAAAAACAACTCTGCGCTGTCTTTGTGTGAAAAGTGGCATTTCTTAAATAACTATGCTACCTCTACGTCTCTGCTACCTCTTATTGCACTGTCAATGTCATCGACAAAACCTTAGATCGGGCTAGTTGGAAGGCCTTCTATCTTTAAATATGTTAATTGCAAGACCTAGCGGTTTAGGCAATACCGAACTTGCCAAGCACAAACATCATTTAATCGTTCGTTCCTCTCAACGCATCGTGAGTGTTAAAGAGAGTGGCAATCGGCGTACAACATTCTGCGAAAACGTCAAGGCGATTCCATCATGTTAAAGGAAGGCATTTCTATCGAAGATGACGGGATCGTGTTAAATCCTAGTCAAGCATATACTGTGATCTTCGACATGTTAGGAAAAGACGAGGAAGAAATTAAACTGATGTTTACGCGTAAAGAACGACATCGTAAGCCAGCGTCATTTACATCATCCAAAATTTGTTTCAACAAAGTAAAACCCATCGCACCATTTGTATTAATGTCCATTATACGCTTTTGCTTAAAAGACCCTGAGATAAATCGCAAGTCCAAGTCTTAGCCAAACAGTTAGGAATGCCTTGGCTGACACATGCGTACGACGATGTCGCTCAAACCCTTCACTCTTTTTTACTCGTGGATTTAAAACCTACCACCCCGAGTTTAGATTTCGATCCTATCTATTTCACCACTGATGCAATAAAGGACTGTCGTGTACATATCTCTCTTCGACTTAACAACAACATCAACAATGAAAAATCAATTCAATCCTCGTTAACCATGGGTGTGTCTCAAACAGCGTCAATATGACGTCACTTCAATCTCATCTTCATGTTAAATTGATTCGTGCCTTGTACGACATATGTCGCGAACAAATTCCACAAATAATTGCTCGTGTCTTAGAGACAAGTCTCAAAGAAGTCTTACGATGGATGACGGTGACAGCACGTCAATTGCTGAAATGCAGCATTCATATTCCACACCAAAACAAGGTAGCTTTAACGCAACTGGCTGATCCTCGATCCTGACACTCAAACCTAAAATAAATCATTTTGAAACTTGGATTTAGCAATACTCTCTAAGGTGTCATCATTCACTCCCTCTAAAATTGGGATCTCAATGCTTCCAATGACCTTCCCAATAAAGAATTCCAAATGTAACCGGAATAAAAAAGCAACGCTGTCAAGACCAGGTAAAAGCCTCAGAAAATGAAAACCCCACAAAAACAGCTTTTACATGCAAGATAGAAACTATAGTCAAGACACAACCTTACATTAGTAAACCACAACTTTCCGCAATAGTGACCGCATTTCCTGTAGCCTCAACATCTTCCTCTTCTGCGTTGTTAGCTACACCAGCCAAACCCGATTTGACACGTGTCTTTCCTAATCTGATGAAACAATGGAAGATACCGTCTCCGAGAACATTTTTGTCTTTGGTGGAAGTGGCTGATGCTCGCAAAGTATCTGCCATCAAAGTCAAGTCCAGCTGAGATCGGGCGTGTTACAGAGTTTACTGGATTTGTCCAAGAAATAACTGTCTCAATTTAGTCCGTTGCAAACCCACAGCGTCGAGTAATGCATGTCTTCAAGTTGATACGACTTAAAGACAATCAGCAGAGACGCATTGCCTTGTAAACATGATCAAAGGTAAATGGTGGGATCGGTGTTCTTGTGCTCCGAAAAGGCAAAATATATGTCTCATCAAAGATGTACACACCGTTACCATCGTAATTCTTCTGTATAAAATGGAAAGGAAACATCAAAAATGTGCTCCGAAGCATACAAAGATTTCACCCTCAGGTGCCGTCCATTTCATACCTCTAAAGAAAATGAAAATAAAACAACGCCTTTTAGTTTAGACACACAATGGGACTTGCTGAATTTCCTTTCAAAAGCTTCTCCACCCATGCAAAAACAACTCATTTAAACCGTCTCTGAAGATGTTATCGATAGCGCTAGCTAATGTTGTCTGAATGTCTTGAAAGAAAGATACCTTTGTCTAAATATCAGAAAGAATCGGAAAGAACGACTAGCCAAACATCGACACGCTCTTCGTCAAATGGTTACGAAGAATATACCTAGCAAACAAAAGAATAAGGTGTTCGTACAACGTGAAGGATGTTTGCTCTGTATGCCCATGTTGTTACAAAACGTGCTGATATGAGTATTTTGAACAGCCATTATCGGACTCATGCACAGAGCTGCTTTTCAAGGAATGGGTCAAATAGAATATGGTCCAAGAAGATGAAAGGGAGACCCTGGATTCAAATCCAAGACGTGACCAGTGAAACCTGATAGAAGGATTAAAAACTGGCTGTAGTGCTTTACAAACGATGGTTGGAATAACATCGTTGGGAAGAATGAACTCCGCATTTTCCTCATAATCCTCATTTGACCGATAGGTTTCTGTAACAACAAGAACTGCAATCGTTGATGGGTTGCAATTATTTGTCAGAAACGGAATATGTGCTAAGGAACGGTCAACTGTTGCATCCGCTAAAACTCTTTCACCAGAAAGCTTTAGTCGAAACAGTTCACAAGACTCAGAAAGATTTTAAGACCATAATGAAACGTACATTACCAACACCTGCAGCAGTCAAGACAGAAACAGCCTTACTAATGCCTGATGTTGAAGCGGCACCGTCAGAATCTCACATCCACACTAACATTGCAGCGTCCTTGTTGACCCGTTCTTCTACATCAAAAAGAGAAAAACTTAATGCTAGTGTTAAAACGATGATGATGTTCACTCCACTTTCGACAGATGTCAAAATGAAATAAGAGATGCCAGAAGTGCAAAAAAGAAAATAATACCAAAGACATTCCATTACCGCCACCATCACCACTACCACCAAAACTACCTTCGACTTTTAATCTCGTGGCACAACGCACAATTAAAGCCGTTGTCATCACACTGTCTTCCCATTGAGAGTATCATCAGAGAAGAGAATAACTTAATAAAACTGGAGAAGGTGTTAGCCAGCATTTACTACTATCCATCCATTTTTGCAAGTTCAAACATTATATAGTGCTGAGAAAACTCGACTGAAAAGAGTCCGTTTACCTCCAGTGCAACGATAGTTACAAGATCAGTCGACGTACACCTTGCAGAAACCCATTCGACGAAACTTTTGTCAGATGTCTAAAACGAGTGTAGGGCATCGCTCATTAATGAGATCGATTTAGCTAAAGTCTTATTTGGCCACCTACACTCGTGGTCACAGATGTTTTCTTTATGTCTTTGACGTCTTTTGCAAATGTGCCTGGGTCGTGCCATTGACTTCCAGATCGAGCAAAGAGTTAGTGTGAGCCCTCAAATAGATGTTGCAACAAAGCGGTCGTCAAAATCTTAAATGGAAATCCGACAAAGGCACCGAATCTCTAAATCAAGCTTTCCAGAGAAAATTAATGAAACGTGACATTCATTTCTTCACCAACGAGAATATTAGTCCCAAAACCAGCATAGTGGAACGTTTTCAACTCACATTGAAAGAACTCATGTGGAAATATTTTAAACACCAACACACTCCCAAGAACATCGACGTCTTTCCGCACCTAGTCCAAGCGTAAAATCAGTCTTACCATCGGAGTATCGGACGTGCACATCAATAAGTGACTCCCGACAACCAAGTGACCGTCTTCGAGCGCTTGTTTGGTACGTCACCAACAGTGACTGCCACAAGACGGCTTGAGTGTTGGCAGTTGGAGATTGAGTGAAGATTGGCAAAACCATATGCTTTTCGACAAATGGTATTTGCCCAAATGGACCACTGAATTGTTTCGTGTCATGCAACGAAAGCGTGGTCGTCATCCTACTGTCTATAAAGTTGGAAGACATAAACAGGTAAGTTTTGAAATTAATATTTTACTTGCCCGAGTTGCAACGTGTGACCAAACAAGAAGACGTAGATTAAAGATCAAACGCATTCCCGATTGAGCAACTAGTAAAGTGGAAAAACAACATTTCATAGGAGTCAAAGTATGTTGGAAAAGATGTCATTCCAGTTTTGACTCTTGGATCGACGCTTCGTAAATCTTCTACTGAAAGAAAGTGATCAAGCTCATCAACACAGTTTTAACCATTACCACTTAGGCAGTGACCACTCCTTCCCCGAGTTATTCTTTGTAAGATATAAAAATTCAACCTTTGTAGTTGCGGTGTATACAAACTGTGCCTAAATGCAAATCCTTTTTTTTTCCTGCTAAATATTGTACCATCTGTGCAGCTATTTCCAATTTGTATTTGCGACAAGGAGACAAACAATTGTTGACCATTTTACTGAGCAGTTATATCGGTTACATTCTTCCTTATCCGTCAGTGAAATAATCGTCTAACGGGAAGAATGTGAGCTTTGCGTCCAATATTAGCCCACCTTCCAACAATTACCATACCCATCACAACAATCCTCTTTTAGACACCCCTCTGCCTTCAAACGAAACCTCAATCAATAGAACTCAGGAACTATGAATTGCGTAAATTTTATTAAACTTTGCCCAGTTTAAGTTCCAAGTTGGTGCTTCCCACAATAATAAGTTGGTCTGTTTCACGGCTAAATTACCTCAGGTCATTCAGTTGGACCACGAAGCATTTTGGGATGTGGCTTTGGTGAAAATTATTCACCCTACACAATTTAAAAACATCATCGAAAATCAAATCCCATTAACGGTGACGTTCATGACTAGCAAGTGCAACAAAACCTGGATGATCCCGTCAATGTAGGTGACCATATAAAAACACAATACTTCAAACCTAACTGGACCAATTATCGGTTGAAAATTTCCCAAGGCTATTATTTTGGTAGTCCTTAGTTGATTAAAGCGGTTGCTGATAGGTTTAATGTCGTGTTTTGCAACACTTTTAGAAAGCCAGCAAAATATTCACCATTAAGTACCATAAAATAGCTAATAGACTAAAAATTGTTTCAGAGGACAAAGTATTGGCCATTTCCATTACATTTTTGGTCCTGTAATGTATAACATTTTGAGCTAATAACCAAAGCTGATCAAGATTAAACCCAAAATAACCGCTATTAACGAAATATTTTCGATTCCCTGTAGAAATAAACCAATGACAGAATTTGATGTTTATGTACTCTAGGGTAGTGGAGTACAACGTGGTGGGACACACCTCGTAGCGTTAATTCGTGTCATTTATATCAAAGTGGATTCTGCCATGAACGCTGACGAGGAAAGTGGAAACATATCAAGTTCACCGCGAATGTGTACATCCTCACAATTTGCCCGTCAATACGTCGTATTTCGACACTGTAAATATAACTATAAAGGAGATCTAGAGCCAAATATTTCATTCACCAAAAGGAAAGTCACAGTGAAAGACCATTCTTGTAAACGATTAATTTAACCACTTCTCAGTCAAGCATCCCGTGTACCAAGTAGTCGATCATCAACTACGACATGGTTTAGGAGATATGCTTGTATCGGACTTTCGTTCAGTGTCTCACGTTTTAAAACCAATGGTGACATGGGGATTGCACGCCTTGAAAGATGCCACTTTGACCCAAGGCAAAGAATTTTTCCAATATGTCAAACCCACTTCGATGCTATAAGTGTTAAAGTTATGGACATCATTAACACCGCTGTTCAAGAAACCAAATATGTAGCCGATGTGGTTATAACTCTCACCAGGAAGCTTGGTGCAGAGCAAGTCCTCATTGTGTCAACTGTGGAAAAGTACACCTCACCAATTCCAAAGATTGTGCTGCCTGGAAACAAGAGAAGGGAATTCAGAGGGTTAAATATACATCCAGCATTCCCTACCCAGAGGCCAGAAAGCCAGTACAGGTAAAAAATATCTCTCCCTGGCTCATCCGTCTCCACTATAATTAAAAACAATCCTAAGGCATCGAAGGACGCTCAAACGCAGAGACACCAGAGTCAACATTAAGAAATAACACCCCTCATTATCAAGCACAAAAAACCACGGCATCTACACAAAGGACGTTTAATAATACTCAACAACTTAAATCACCAAAGAAAAACAGTTCCCAAGAAAATAAACAACAAAAGGTGTCGGGTAACCACATCAAACTATACAACAGGTTTGGAGACATTGAGGGCTTGGATGCAGAAGATACTATTCCGTGTTCGCTATATAGCTCCAGACGTAACAAAAAAAAATCACACCCGTACTTCCTCCAGAAAAATATCCCTGCAGATTTTCTCCGCGATAAGTCTAACTTAGATCCAAAACCCCATTCTAAACTTATAATGAAGAACACGATTATACAATGGAATTATCGAGGACTTTAAGCTTATTACAATGATATTCTTCTGCTTTTAAATGTATATGATTCTGCTATATAATGCCTTCAGGAAACTTTTCTAAAAGATACAGACAACATCACACTTAAAACTACTCCCTGTTAAACACCTACTTACAGATCGTCGACAGGGCCTCTGGATCCGTTTCTATATCTGTGAACAATAGAGCCCCACAGATAATCATCCCTTTAAATATAAATTTGCAAGCTATTGCTGAAAGTGTCACTCTACATCGAGTAATTACATTTTGTTCTATCTACATACCATCAAACACCAAATTATCAACAAATGAATTAGATACGCTTGTACAACAACTTCCCGCGCCATTTGTTTTACTTAGTATTTTAATGCCCCTAACATTTTATTGTGATCAAATTACATCAGCGACATGGGTAAAAATGTTGAAGAGTTTGTTACAAGACATGACTTGTGTCTATTTAATACCAAGTCTCCGATGTACTTGCTCCCAGGAACCGGTACGTACACATGTATCGACTTAACAATTTGTTCTCCTTCACTGCTTTTGGGTTTTAATTGTAAGGTCGCTGATGACCTTCATTGCAGTGATTACTTTCCAATCTCTCTAAAGAACACCAGCGTTACAAATGATGACACGATTTTACAGTGGAATTTAAAGAAGGCGGATTGGACCAAATTGAAACACTCTGTGCAGGTAGAATTAAGAGTAATACCGTACTTAACCTTGATGACAATTTACATCTGTCTTAACTGAGATTGCAGAAGAATCCATTCCTAAGTCTTCGCCAAATTGTCAAAGAACCCCAAAGCCATGGTTTACTAAAGAATTTAAAGAAGCCATTAGACAACACCGAGAAGAACTGAAAAGATTTAGTAATAGTCCAAAGCCCAAAAATTAACTCGGTACCGTATTGTTCAGGCTAAATCTCGCCGCACGATTAAAGAAAGTAAACGAACATCATGGAAAAATGTGTTTCAACTTTTAGCTCTCGTTCCTCAATAAAGAAAGTTTGAGACACGATCCGCAAAATAAATGAAAAGGGAAAATATATTTGCTTCCAACATCTGAACCTAAATAACAACAATTTTAAAACCAAACAGTAAATAGCTAATGTACCTACTGATTGTTTCTGCAAATTTCCTCATCGTCTAATTATTCCAAAACCTTCCTAAGACTTAAAAATAGAAGGAAAAAAACACGATTGAAATTCACACTCAGAGTCATAACCAACCGTTTCATTGCCGTAACGTATGAAATCGTCGAATAAGGTCCATGATACATCCTCTGGACCTGACAATATATATTACCAGTTTCTGAATCGCCCTCCAGAACCATCCTTGACATGTCTTCTGGAAATCTTCACTGATTTATGGATTGCTGGTAATGAACCAAAAGTTTGGAAAGAAGCATCAGCAAAACCAATTTCCAAAACAGGCAAATATAGCGCACATCCTACCAACTATAGACCTAAATCATTAACTAACTGCCTACGCAAAACAATGGAACGAATGATCAGTTCTCAGCTTGTATTTGGAAAGCAACAATTTAATATCTCCTTTCCAAAGTGGCTTTCGTTATGGTCGTAGTACCAATGATCATCTGGTTAGACTGGAATTTCATCAAGAAGGAACACATAGTAGCAGATTTGGAAAATGCCTATGACACAACAGGGAAGTACGGGATACTAAATGACCTGCACGATCTGGTTATAAACGGCCAAATGCACTCGTTCATATCAAACTTCCTCTCAGACAGGGAATTAAAGGTACGAGTGGGCTCCATCACCAAATGTCTGACGCCAGATGTGGATTGCTCCTTACATGTTGATGACTTTTTAATATGTTACTGATCCAAGCACATGCATACAATTGAAAGACAATTACAGCAAACTATCAACAAGGTTCAAAATTGGGCCAATAACTAACGGTTTCACATTCTCGAAACCAAGAACTGTCTGTATGCATTTCTGTGAGTTACTAAAACATCATGATGGACCTAAACTCACGCTGGACGGAACACCTATTCCAGTTGTTGAGGAAACAAAAGTTTTAGGTATTATCTTCAATAGAAAACTGATTTTTATTTCACACCAGAAAAAAATTTAAAAGCTAAATGTTTAAAGTCTCTTGATTTAATTAGAGTGATAGCGCACACTGACAGGGGTGCTGATAGGAGTCATACTCAGTTTACACAAAACGTTTATCCGCTCGAAATTAGACTATTGTTGCGTTGTCTATGGTTCAGCAAAGAAGTCCTATATAAAGATACTTGATACAATCCATCATCAGGGAACAAGACTTGCGGAGCATTTAAGACATACCCCTGTGAAAGCCAGCTCGGTGAAGCGAAAGGAACCATCTTTATAACAAAGTAGAAAAAAAGATTTCCGTACAGTACGCTCTCATATGAAGATCCAACACTTAACCCAGCTTTTTCACCTGTTTTTAAACCAAAATATAAAAACCTTATATGACAATAAACCAAATGTCGCACCTACCTTTGGCATTTGAATATCACCAGTCCTTGAAAGTACCCAAATTGATCGTTCAAAAATTCTGAAAACGACCGTCTCCGAAACACATCCATGGCTGCTTCAGCAACCAATGGTACTTTTCACGTTACATGATAGAAAAGTCGGAGACAAACCCTTCCATTTTCCACAACTCTTACCACACCATCTCCCAATTTGAAATTATACAAGAATATATACTGATGGATCAAAAGATGAGGAAAAGGCAGCTGCAGATTTCAATAGTGGAAAACACATATTAAAAGTACGATTGTCAAATGGTACGTCAATTTTTCAACCGAAATCAGAGCAATAGACCTTGTTTAGCAATACATTGAAATCAAGCATATTTTAAACAGCATCATCTTCTCCGATTCCCTATCAGTACTTCAGTCACTACATTATAGAAAACTGGAGAATCCATTATTAGCTAATATTCTCCTTAAACATACTGAACTGAGTACTTTGCACAATATAGTATACTGTTAGTTACCCGGCCATGTTGGAATTAAAGGTAATGATAAAGGAGACCGCGCTATTAAAATAGCCCTATCATTAGAACCATCTTATTTTAAAACACCATATACTGATTTTAAACATAGTATCAATGACTGTTATTTCAGAAATGGCAGGAGTCATGGAATGATGCCATGAATAACAAACTTCATTCCACCAAGCCAACCCTAGGAGAATAAACTCCTTCCTACAGAGCCGTCCGTAGGGAGGAGGTAGTCACTGCAAGAATTTCGAATCGGTCATGCTTATTTAACCCACTCCTACATATTAAAGGAGAATACCTACCAGAGTGCATATCTTGCAATGAGCCATTCACTGTTAAGCACTTTATGCTGGATTGTTGCGACTTCCAACCCACGCGTAATCAATATTAAAATGTGCAAGATATGAGGGAGCTCTTTGATACAGTTAGCATTTCTTATATTATAAACTTCCTTAAGGAAGTAAACATTTATCATAAGTTATAGCTTTTATGTTATCATCTTGAACATTTTTATGTGCTATATATGTACGGTCGCTAGATTTTAATTACCATTCATCTGTTTTCGTTGTCATACATTATTTGCACTCACCGTTGATCGGGAAACATATATTTATCACCGGCACCATTTTTTGTCGTTTTACTTTTAACTTGTTGGTTTCGTATTGCTGGTGGATACAAAACGTTTTACCACTTGTAAATAATGAAAGATAAAATCTTTTCTATGGTGCTAAATATCCACATTGTGCTGGTGGTCCGTAGAAAGAAAGTGAACCAACCAATATGGATTCTTGTGTGGTATTGAAACCAGACAGGCGAGGACAAGTTTAAAGAAAGAGATATCAATGCAGATGACAATCCTCATAATGTGGACTTTGACGACCGTTGAAAGAAATTCCTGAAAGGACATTGGTTAAAAATGATGGATCGTTTGCATTTAGATATGTGGTTGCAAGTCAAGCATTTGGTAAACGGAGTGGATATTTACCTTTGACTGAATCTCAGCAGTGCAGCTTTCCGTTTGATGGCTCATGCCAATTAGTACAAAACCATCATCTAAGAAGCCAGGTTTTATGTGAGTCGCATGGAAGTGTTACCTAAAGAAGGAAACAACATCAGCCACACGTTGAGCCGAACGACCGCCAAGTATCCGATACGATGCATAGAACCAGAAACCTTCACCGTTGCTGCTTGACTCCGATTTAAGATCGAAGATTATCTGTTCAAAAAACGTTTACCCAAACATGTAATCCTTGGCATAGTCAACACTGCAGCCCACGGCGGAGCCCACGATCAAAATTCTTTTCAGTTTATGCACTACAGAGTATTCAAGATCGAAGTGAGTTGCGATGGTAAGAACTTGTGCACCAGACCGTTCAAACGTAACTTTGCCTAGAAGAATTATTATTATCGTACTTGTCCCTGTATGAAGCTTTCGGACAGCTAGGAACTAACATATGTCAAGATTACATACGACAATTATGCTAATGGTTACAATTTGTTGGCCTTTGATTTTATTACCAAGCAGCGAATAATGACATTTACCAAGGCATCGAAGATAGACATTTCCACCGTATAAACTCCGATCAACTAAGTGTTGAACTTCAGTTTATGGAAGCACTCGCCCAGATGGTAAACGTCACCCTGTAAGCGGAATTCGATCATGCCATAAAAATCAAGTTTGAAAGACGTAATTCTAGACTATTCGAAACTATGGTAGACTCTTATCTCTCTTTGAATAGTGGAAAATCTTTGCAAATGGATTGGGAGAATATCGCAAAAGCACAAAAGTAAGGCAAAGAACAGGGCGAAGAGGAGTAGGTGGTCACGTCCAGATGACCAGAACAAGAACAACATTTAGTGTCCTGTCTGGCGAATAAAATTACGGAATTTATCAAATATATTGGTATGGATGTCAAAACGATCATCCCAGTCAAATTCAACACGATAAATATCTGATGATGAGTCAAAAAGAACTATTGGACGAATATATGGACGACGCTTTGAGTCTTATCTGAGAAGAAGCAGTGTTGCATTAGAGTTATAAAGTCTTTCGTGATAATTACTGCCCTCCTCTGACTACTCTACAGATCTGTCGGATGGAAACTCTCTTATCCCAGTGTCCAGAAATGCAACGCAAAAACGGTTATTTGTCAGAAATTCTCAAGCTGAAAGTTAGAACTGAATTGTTGACTTACCATTACCTGTGAAAAGAACAAGGAAACATGGATACCTGGGAACTTGGTTAGCTTGTGAACAATACTGCTTCTTGGAATCCAATGGAGTGTGTTATAGATGAGCTACCTCATCGCAAATTTCAATATGATCAAGCTTATGTCATCAACATGGACTACAATTATCTCCCAGGAACCAACTGGGTACTTCCGTAAAGATGAATGCCTCGAGTATTTTAATAAATATATGGATTTCCCCTTTTGGATGACCACATCATCGACTTCATGACAAGAAATGTCCAGACAACACTAATTAATAATATGGAATTACAAAGCGCGGATTCCGTAGTGTGTGGACAATATTGTATGTTTTCTTCATCAACAGTGTCGTGGATATTCTTTAGAGAATTTATCGAGTTGATTTGGTCGTCACTCTTCTAGAAATGATAACAAGATAAATCATTATTTTTTTGTGACCGTTACGTCTATCTTTTGTCCTTAGCTATGAAACGCAGTGTAGATCATTCACCTAATTACTTCCATCAGTGGAAATCTAGGTTAATTTCACAACTTTGTCAACCTTGTCAAAACTAACTTATTTATGTTATGTTATATAAATTGTTAGTTCTTTGTTAAATAAAATATGTTGTGTTTGAAAACTGTGTCCTTTGATTTCAAAATAAGAATCATTGTGAATATATGCTCTCTCTCTCTCTCTCTCTCTCTCTCTCTCTCTCTCTCTCTCTCTCTCACACACACACACACACACACACACACACACACACACCATGAAATTAGCTATCAATGTGTTCCGATCTGACAAACCCAGTAGAGATAGTTTTATCGCTTCCACGTTTGAGCCATGCAATGTGAGTCAGACTATCCAACGTTGACGTATCAACTCTGAAGAATGAGTATACTTACCAAGCTTCTAGAAATCCAGATGCACCTTGAATATGGCAGGCGTCTTTTGGACGAGCTGGCTATGTAATCCATTACAGAGGAAGTTTAAGAATAGAAGATGCGAGGAAAAGAAAGAAATGAATGAGGAAAGGATCATGCCGCACCTTATTTTAAGGCCTCTGTGCGAGGTGACACATGAGGTGAGGGCACCAATGCATCCACAGGAAAAAACACCAGAGGTACATAAACCACAGGGGGCCCCGAGTGGCCGAGTGGTTTAAAGCGCTGACCGTTACGGATCACTGCCATCTCACCTCTGTCTGCGTGAGTTCGAGTCCAGACTCGGCTAATGTGTGTAAGTGGGAAATCCTGCCAGTAGCTTCTCATGGGTCGGTGGTTCTTCCCTGGGATTTCCAGGGTTCTTCCTCCACCATTAATACTGGTTGCCATGTATAGCCTATATTGTGCTGAAAATGGCGTTAAACCCTACAACAACAACAACAACAGCAACAACATAAACCACAGAAGGCAATGAGGCCAGATCACCATTATCCATATATCTTTCACAGAATACATATGGAACAATAAGTGTTCACTCTTCTTTAAACTGCAAAAGGGAATAGTGAAGCTATTCAAGTCCTCTCTGCACTACGAAGAACAACACTAAATTGTGAGAAAGATTGTAGTAGGAGAAGTGTGTGTGGTGCACGATCTGGTAGGTGCCAACATTGATTAGATGCATTTGGAGTTAGAAAAGAAGCCCGTTTCAGGGCAAACCATATATCTAGAAAGTGAGATTATTCATATTGTGTGGAGTAGTTTGACTATAAACACTCACTCCTTTACTAATATGTGTGTGGATAGAAGAATACATGTTTTTTTGCCTTCGCAAATTATCGTGTGGATAGTAGATATGGGGTATATGTTTCTTCTCGTCCCATCTGTGTGGCTAGTATAGCGTGTGTTGGTGTGTATAATAGAGTGTATTTGTTTTATGAATTCGGTTAATTTTGTGTGGATAGTAAATATAGTCTTTTTGCTTCTCTTACTGTCTATCTGGACAGTGGAATGTGTTCCTGTGTTGATAGTAGCGTGTGTGTGTGTGTGTGTGTGAGTGTTTTATGCGTTCGCTTATGGTGTGTGGATAGTAGGTATAGGTTTTTTATTTTCTTCCCGTCTGTTTGGATAGTAGAGTATGCGTTTGCATGGATAGTAGATATGGTCTTACTTTCTTCTCTTCCAGTCTGTGAGGATAGTACAATGTGCATTTATGTGAATAGTAGAGTGTGTATTTTATGTGTTTGCGTATGTTTGAGTGGATACGGCCACTCATATGACTAAAAAAGACACACACACACACACAAACACACACAGTATCAATTGCAGAGTTTCAATTTTTAAAAAAAAATGTATATGAGTGGTCAAAACCCCTCACCGTTAAGGATCACGCCATCTCATCTCTGCGTTGGTTCGAGTTTTGTGCTCAGCCAGTGTGGGTATGTGACAACGATTGCCAGAAGCTTCTTGTGAGTAACTGTTTTTGTTTTCCTAGGGTTTTCCTGAATTTTTACACCACCATTTATACTGTCCACCATGTAGAGCCTATCCAGATCTTCTGCTGTAAAAATTGGGCTAAAACCTATAACAATTATAGCTCTCGACTAAAGACCTTTTCCACAATTCAACATGTTTATGTGCTAATGATATATATATATATATATATATATATATATATATATATATATATATATATATATATATATATATATATATATAGAAAGATTGATTGATTGATTGAATTTTAACGGAGCACCAGCACTTTTAGGCTATTTAGCGCCATACAGTAGGTCATATTTGTAAAAAGGTTCAATATCGACCAGCGATATAGTAAAAAATCCATAGTAGATAAATATAAAATGGTAAATGTTGGTAACAGTTAAAGATATTGGTTCACGATCAACGGGAGATGTAAATGATGTATCTTGATGAAAAGATGTAAATAATAGTTGGTATTGGTATTAGTTAAAAATTAGTTTGGGTAAGGTCATAAAAAGTTACAGTTTAAAATAAAGATTTACTTCCTTTAGGAACTCTAAAATACTAGTGATTTGAATAGTATCAAAAAGTTCCTGCATGTCGTGTACATTATAGTATTTATCAAACCAATCTTGGGAGAATGGACTCCTTCCTACAGAACTATTCGTAGGGAGGAGGTTGTCATTGCAAGAATCAGAATCGGTCATACATACATTACCCACTCACACATACTAAAAGGTGAAGATCCACCAGAGTGCGTTCCTTGCAATGTACCATTTACTGTTAAACACTTTATGACCACATGTTCCGACCTGCAACCTACGCGTGATAAATACTATATATAGAAAGAAAGAAAGAAAGAAAGAAAGAAAGAAAGAAAGAAAGAAAGAGAAAGGCAGATTTCCAGAGAAGAATTTATATATAAATCTAAACATGTGCTGAATTGGGAATCTGCTTTGCTTGATAATCCTAACAATAATTATCATAATAAAGACTTATTACAGCACTTAATCTTCAAAAGCTCTCAGAGTTGTACAATATTTGCCAAAACATATATATATATATATATATATATATATATATATATATATATATATATATATATATATATATATATATATATATATATATTTATACACACACAAGAGAGAGAGAGAATGAATGCTTGTCTGGTTCTTCAAATAACTTTCTCTAAATATTTTTTCACAAACATTTGAATGGTTTGTTGCGATTTCTTCACACACATTTGAATGGTTTGTTGTCAACGAAACACTCCTATGGCTACAGCACCCAGTCTTACGAGTATATTTATGTATCACCAGTATGAATTCTCATCTGGCTCTTCAAATAACAATGATTTGTAAACATACTAGCATACATTTCACATTTTAATAGTTTACCTCCAATATCTATCCTCATATGGCTATTCAAATGAATATTAAGTTAATAATAAGGTAATAAGTTTAATATTTTAAGCTATGTTTTACAATTGAACAGGTCATCCTATGTAAATGTCCTCATGTGGATCTTCAAATGACTATACATTTTATCACACAGTTCACATTTCATTGGTTCATCTCCAGTATTTATCATTATGTGTTCCTTTAAACATCTATTTTTTTCCAACACTGTTGACTCCAAACTACTAATATTATCCAAACATTTCATTACAAAGTTCACATTTGAATGGTTTATCTCCAGTATATATCTTTTGGTGATCCATCAAATGGCCACCTAATTGAAATCTTTCCTTATAAAGTTAATATTTTATTGTTTCATCTCCAGTATGTATCCTCATATGTCTCTTCAAATTGTTACTCAATGAAAACATTGTGTTACAAACTATACATGCATATGGTTTCTCTCCTGTATGAATCCTCATGTGGCACTTCAAATTACTGCTTTGTCCAAACATTTTATTACAAATTTCACACCTGAATACTTTATCTCTATTATGTATCCTCATGTGTTTCTCTAAATCATCTCTATGTCCAAAGATTTTACTACAAACTTCACATCTGAATGGTTTCTCTCCAGTATGTAGCATCATATGTCTCTTCAAAAAACTACCTTTATGAAAAATTGTACCACAAACTTTACATCTGAATGGTTTATCTCCTGTATGTGTCCTCACATGGTCCTTCAATAAACCAATAAGTCGAAACCTTCTGTCACAAACTTCACATTTGAATGGTTTATCTCCAGTATGTATCCTCATGTGATTCTTTATTTCACTACTACACCTAAACATTTTATCACAAACTTCACATCTGAATGTGTTTTCTCCAGTATGTATCTTCATGTGATATTTTATCTCATTACTACGCATAAACATTTTATCACAAACTTCGCATCTAAATGTTTTATATCCAGTATGTATCCTCATGTGCATCTTCAAATTACTGCTTTGTCGAAATATTGTATCACATATTTTACACCTGTATGGTTTATCTCCGGTATGCATCCTCATGTGGATCTTGAACGAGTTCTTGTGCCCAAACATTCTGTTACATACTTCACATTTGAATGGTTTATCTCCAGTATGTATCCTCATGTGAGTTTTCAAATGACTGCTTTGTCGAAACAATTTATGGCAAACTTCACATCTGAATGATTTCTCTCCACTATGTATCTTCATGTGTCCCTTTAAATGAGCACTTTGTCGAAACATTGCAAGACAAATTTTACATTTGAATGGTTTCTCTCCAGTATGCATCTTCATGTGTCCCTTTAAATGACCACTTTGTCGAAACATTGCAAGACAAATTTTACATTTGAATGGTTTATCTCCAGTATGTATCCTCATGTGAACCTTCAAGTGACTACCACTTCCGAACATTTGATCACAAACTTCACATTTGATTGCTTTATCTCCCCTACGTATCATGTGGCTCGTCAAATTACAAAAAGCCTGGGACGCTGCATCATTGCGGTACATAATGTTGTTATCACTACACAATAAAACATATCAGTTCTTGATGCATTGTTACAAATTGTAAAGTTTTCCTGATTTCCCTCTATCTATTTCGGTCAATCAAATCGCCTTAATGTAATTAAATAGGCATATGCCCTCTGACCTGAATACCGTGCCAAGGGGAACAACTCTATATTATCACGGTATTTACCTAAATTATGTATTGTATTCCTCACAAGCTTCACATTTAAATGCTTCATTTTCGGTATGCATCATGTGGCTCGTCAAATTACAGACGCTGTATCATCGCGGTACCTAATGTTGTTATCAATACACAATAAAACAGATCTGCTATCGCTGCATTGTTACAGGTATCACGGTACCCATTGCTTTTCCATAGACCGCAATGTGAATGTTTTGCGAAATAAATATACTTTCTATCCTATCTCAGCATGAATGTCACACACTGTCACAGAGAACAATGTTAGACTGTTAATTTGATAACATCGAAAATAGGTACTTCATTGCATTTAAGAGAGATAACTCTGCTGGAACTAGACAGGGGTAAGAGTTATCTAGTTACACGGGCACATTTTGAGTCACGTGTACCACATTTTAAAAAACTCTTAAAAAATACAAAATTTGATCTATATATATTTTAACATAATTTCACATGTTGCCAAGAGGCTCAACTTTTTTTTAAAGCCTAACAGAAAGTACAACTCTTACATAATGCACCAATCACAGCTAGTTTTGTCGTTTATTTCTGAATGCAATGTTCCCTACACCTTAAGCCCCGCCCACCTGTGGGTTGTACAATTGGTACCGTTATACCTTCAATTGTAAAGTTTCACTGATTTTCCCTCTATTTCCGGTCCTACTAAATACCGCTAAGCCTGACAAAGCCAGACAAAGCCCGACAAAGCCACACAAAGCTTGACAAAACCAAATTTAAAAAATAATAATTTTGTTAATTTTATTGATGACTCAATAAACCTAGCCGAAATACATATTTATGCAGATTAAAATGACCGAAAATTGGGCGATAAACAAGGAGAATTTTTGTCATATTATGAAAGATACATTGAAGAGAAAATTGCAAAGCATGTTGTATCCGGTAACGACCAGATGTGGACTAACAACAGTACGGAAAGCATGAACCATCGGTTAAAGGTCCTGCTAAACTGGCAGCCAAGGAAAACAAATGAACTCTTAGAAAAAATATATGAACTGATCAAGGTCCAGCTCGTGGACCTTCGCCTATCTCTTACGGGACAGGAAACTGTAGCCTCAACACAAAATTCTCGCGATATAAAATAAGTAAAATATCATGGAAATCAGAATATGAAGAAGAAAAAGACAAAATATTCATGACATTTTTGCAGAAATCCAACATTAAATTAACAACCGCGGTGACGTCCTCAGACGGTATGTACACTGTGTTGAAAGTCCCAAAATTGGCAAAGAAACCAAACCAAAGAACAAGGTGCCGGGCGACAAAGACTCAAAGACTAGTAGAAAGTAGGGAACAAATTTGACGTAATGATCAACAACCTTTTTAGACTGATTAACACATTTGTATTATGTCAAGAAAGTTTGAAATCAGATTGTTAATTTTACACCGAGTCCGATTTACTGCTGGCACGGTATGTAGTAGTAATGAGGAATAGTAGTAGGGGGAAATGAGGGTTTTGGCCCACCACCCCCGCCAAACCCCTCATTTCCCTATACTACTATGTAGACAGATATTTTGTAACCAGACAAAACAACAGGTGTTGGAATGCCATAAGCTCTGTCAACAGAAGTGACGAATTTGTTAGAACAGCGTATGTGTGGAATATGATTATTCTAAAGACAGCAAATGGGTTTTACCACAAATTTTTTATCAGATAACAGGATGAAAATTAAACTGTGCATTAGAACGTTTCAGTTAACAAGGCGGAAATTAAACTAGCATTAGAATGAAAATGATATTATTTTATATCTCATTACCAATGATTAATGTTTCAACTGTTGATATTAAAAATACTTCACTATCACGACTATAGATACTAAATTTCACTTTACCACTCACACAGCGATGGGACTCAAACAAATCTTTCATTTCTGGTTTGTTCAGAGGATATTTTTTGTTGATAAAATATACCCTTGACCGATCGAGATCAATTGTGAGTTTAGTATAGTTTTGTTGGCTAATGGGGCTGTGAAAGTTTTTAAATTCAGCTAGCAACTTTTGATACAATTGTTCGAGATAATTAAAATACACGCTGTTATCAGATCTGATGAGCGAAAGTTTTAACTTGTCATGTTTTCCATTAAAACATATACCTGATGTTTCATTATTAAATTCAACTGTCAATTGTTTACCGTCCATCATTAGATATTTGATGTTACTATTGTAGCTATTTGTCATTGTCAAATTTTCAAACATTATTTTATAAGTTTAGATAAAATTTTAGTCACAATGAAAATACCCAAGGGCAAATGTATCTACCCCATTTTCACAATAGCGTTTGTCATCAAAATTGTACAATCCACGTTTGATAATGACATCTGTTTCAAGCTTATGATGATTAGTTCGAATTGCCATAGCTCTCATAAAACTAACACCACCATCAAGCGCATACCTGTAGTCATCAAATTTCATAAACTTTTTAACAAAATCACGAGGAAGACCTTTTGCTTTTTTCGTTATTTTATTATTGTCTAACAATATGCCATACATTTTGCTGCGTAATCCGATAAAATATTTGATAGCGCTCGAGTTCATTTCATCTTTAAACTTACCAATAACCTTTTTATTTGTGTCGTCATGAAGTTTACTGTCACGTGGATAATCAGAAAGATCAAACAGATGTCGATTATTGTACATGACCTGATAGATGTCCTCGCATTCGATTTCATATACGAGCGAATCAGTATCAGTAAACAATAATCTACTAGCCGGCCACTGATTTTTAACAAAATTATAATGAAAATCGTACATCAGCCACTTTGATAAATCTAACACGGCAGCTCCAACATAGATTGGCTTGTTTAGTTTTAGATTTGTTATTCTTCTTTGTATCGCAACAAGATTTTCATTAAATATTTTCATGCTCACAAAATCATCGTCTGACACAAGTTTGTTTCTGCGATTGACATCATTGACTAGTTCAATATTTACACGTTTCCTAATATTCTCCATCGTCTTACCAAAAACGGAATTGTTCATCAGTTTAAAAAAGTTTTTCTCAAACTCTGTTTTTGCGGCAGCCCTTCTTGAAGTGTTTGAGTTAATATAACCTCTCATCCACGGCGACTGATTAAATTTTAGTACACGATGAACTTTTCTCAACACAAGACCAGCATCAACTGCTTGTTTTAAAACTTTGTAATGCAGAACGTAATTTTTCTTATCAAGTAAATTTGGTACTAGTTTCTTGACCATGGAATGTTGCCTTGTTGATGCTAACGCTTGTTGTTCTTTTGATAACAAACTATAATCTATGACCATCGATTCCGCACAGAAAGGGTAATCGTTATGTAATTTGTGTAGCAAATTTGGATAATCAAGATCAACTTCAACGAAATAGGAAACATCATCGGGTATCTTTTTTTCTGTCTCTGATAGAAATCGATCAACCGTGATCCAATGAAATCCGATAAAAGGCATTGGTTCTGCCATTGAACCACCGTAAAGATGTTTAAAATCTAGATAAATTATATACTTTGAAGGAAGGTCAGGGTTATACTGTTTCAGGTATTTGTTGTTTGTTTCAGCATATTTTTTTGTTATCACGCTAATACCACCTCGGATACCTTTTTCGATAAAATTGAACATATTAACATCAGTCAGTAATTCTAACCTTACCTTACTAAACTTTAGCAAAGCATCCCATGACAACCCAGGGGCAGAATAATACCAGCAAGGATCTAGTCCATAATTATTATAACTCACTTCACGAAAACTTTCAAAAACATCTGCTAATAGTAACACGTCAGTTTTCAGGTATAAATCATGATAATCACCAAAAGTCTCACAATCAAACTCTTTCCAGATATCTTGTGCATACCTGTACTCATCATCGGTTATATTTTCGTTTTTAAGTTGTGAGTAAAATTTGTCTTTGTCAGGTAAAGATGTTTCATCAAATTTACTCCAGTCGTCGAGGTATTCGTATGGAAAGACTCCTTTTTTAGCTAGTAGATTAAATTTATCTCCAAAACAGTCTCTTAGGTTATCAAATTTACTACAACCTTTCATTAACTCATCTAACGAGGCTGCCATAAACTGCAGGCTGTCAATAAAACGCAATTTACCTAGCGTAACTGACATGTACTTTTCAAAATTATTTGGGATGCATTTGATGACGTTATCGAGTTTTAGACGAGATTTTATATCAGGATCACCAAAAGCTTCTACTATAATATGGCTATCATATCCTCGAAAATTGTGAAGAATAACTGGAATAAAATCTGGAGCATGAAATTTTAAATTACACTGATTATGAACCGCTCCACGGTACTGTCCAGTCAAATGACAATGGTCATGTACTTTTTTGTCATCGTCAAAAGCTTTTTCACAAATATGACAAATTTCTGCTTGCTCGTGAGCGGATTCTTGTTGAGGTGTTAATTTTAACATTGGCTTTACTTTTTTCAAACGATAAGTAATATTATCAACTTCGTTAATCAACTGCTTGAGAAGCCAAACAGCTGGATTTTTACCACAATATAATTTGATTGGTTTAGATAATCTAGAATCAGGACAACAAACTACCTTGTACGCTACTCCACACGGAACATGATTTTGAACTTTTCTTGTACTCGATTGATTAGGATTATTTTCTACGCCAAGTACAGGTTGAAGTAAACACTCAAAATCAGCGTATATAACGAAAGGAATTTTTAGTTTGTGATTATGATTGACAAACTGTAACACACTATCTTTTTTAGATGGCATTGTTATTCTTTGCACATCACTACAGTACTGTAAATGATTTTGTAATGTTTCATTGTTAGTACAACCGTGCAAGCATCGGTAACAAAAGAACTTTTTGTTTCTATTTTTATTGTACTGTTTACCAACTAGTCCGCTAAAGTTTTTAATCCAAACGTAATGATTTTTGTAGTACAGTAAATTTATAGTCGATTGTGAAGCATTTTCTGAAATATATCTCGGGTATACATCCTCTTTTTCATCTAGTCCGAAAACGTTAATTGAAACATTAATTTGCTTTTCAAATTTTGGTATTTGATTTTCTGCCATAGGAAATTTAATATCTGTAAAATTTAATCTAGACACGTGACTGATATATTTTTCAACACGATTAGCGTTTTTTTTCTGCTGGAAATAGTGCGGAAAGAACAGCCCATTGGAAACACTTGTTATCTACGTTTTTGATGTTTATACAACATCTTTAACTTTTTATTTTTGGTGGCAGGTCGATGTATGAACTACCTCGTAATGCGTTATATTTCATCGTGTGAAACAATATTTCTTTGATCATTTCAAACTTCCAACCCGAACCTAACTGAGTGAATTCCTCTAATTTTTTCCAGATTTCTTGTTGTATTTCATCAGATAATGATAACAGATCAGTCCCAAGGAAAGCACGTCTTGATTTTGCGTTCATATAAGGTTCTGCAATTTCCTTGTTAGTTGATTCTTCCGTTATAACTAACTTTGAAAATATAACATGATATTGCACAAATAATCTAATACTTTTGTGTTTTTCGAGCTCACGTTTTACAGTTGTCTGTAGTAGGTGGTAAAGATTTGTTGCAGTAAAATTTATTAAAACAATTTGATTATCAAACTGATAACTATTATCAAAACCTGCAAAAGCAGTCGATATTTTATTAGGTTCTCCCATAAGGCTTTTCTTAGCTATATCACGTAATTTTAACATTATTATATTATAATGTATCATCTAATTGATAATTTTTTCACACTGCGCATGCGCTAAAAATCAATTGAAGATAAAAAAAATCTCCTATAATATAATGACAGCAAATCTAACAAACACATGTAAGCAAGAAACATATCAAGTTCACCCAAAGTATAACTTTATCTCACACTGCGCATGAACTAAAAATCAATTGAAGATAAAAAAATCGCCTATAACATAATGACAGTGAATCTGACAAGTGCACGTGAGCAAGAGATTTATCATGTTCACCCAAAATATAACTTATACGCTGGAAATGTATTAGGTTCGGTTATTAACATTAAAACTAGAATATCTGTTGGCAAATTAACGTCAGCGGGTTATAAGATTAGTGTAAAGGGAGATAATGCCGAGAGGATTGCAATGTTTAGAAAAGATTTTATTTACACGTTGTTTTGCGATGATATTCAAGAGGGACAGCGTGTATATCATGCGAACGGTAAAGTCACTGATGACAACATTGAAAACTTATCCTTACAAGATGAGTTTCAGCCGCATCCGGTCTTTGATTTATACGAGGCTAACGATTGTGGTATTATTAGAAACAGAAAAACTAAAAAAGTTCTTGGTACTATGAACAATATGGGATATATCAGGGTAATTGTTAGAGGAACACTAACAGATTTTGTTCATTATCTTGGTCATAGGTTTGTTTATGAGGTGTTCAACGGATCTATACCCAATGGTCTGGTTATCAATCACATCAATAACGTAAAAACTGATAATCGATTGAGAAATCTGGAGCTAGTGACGCAATAGGAAAATGTGAGAAAAGGACGAGGTGGTGGTATTAATTTTTTGATGCCCAATAAAACCTGTTATTTCAAAAAACCTCGAAACGGATGAGGAGATTGAATTTAAATCGATTACATCTGCGGCGAAATATTATAAGATAAATTCCAGAACAATAAAATTTATAGCCGATGGAGTAATAAAATCAACTTTTTCAAGCGAATACAATGCTAGGATTCGTTTTAGATATGATGATCAATAATATTTTGTAATTCGGTTTTAGTCAAGCAATGATGAGCAAATGCTATGGTATCATCGTGATTAAATTTTAGCGTCGTTACTGCACTTTCATTAATTTTATTTTTTTCTGCTTCTGTTAGTAATATTTTATGAGAATCTCCTTGCATTACAATAACATCAACACTATAACCCAACAAACATTTTCTTACCGCTTCGGATAGTTCGTTGTAATTTACTATATTAACTTTTTGGTGATATTTTATCTCATCAGTCATCTTATAATAATAAATTAGATAAAAATATATTATAATAATGGACTTGATGAAACGACTTGCTGAACTCTACGAAGAAGATACTAGCGACAAAGTCACCAGCGATAAGGTCACATTTTCCAAAGATTTTATAGACAAATCTATTGGTTATAGTGAAGATGATATTTTGTATAACAATGAATCTGATGATGATGGTGAAATAGTCACTCTTGCTGACAGATCAAATTACAGCAGATCAACAACTAAACGGTATAATGTCAAGTATCACATTGCTAAACAAATAATAAAATTTAATTTTACCGTTGCCGAACAACAACTGTTTTGGCAGCTAATCAAACCTTTCTTAAATATCAAGACTCCAGGCCGACAGAAAAATATCAAATTCGATTTCATATTCGTTAAAATTTTTAATCTAATGACGATCTCTAACGATCGTAAGCAGTATCTAATATCGTTATGTAAACCAGTAAAATGTAAATCTGTCAAACAAAAGTATGAGTTAATTTATAATAGCATTATATCATAATCTGCTTAGATGGGATCCAACTGTTAAATTTATCGCTATACCCACGCCATTTGACTAAACTTTTATCCCCTTTTTTTCTAATCACTTTCTCGATAACAAAAACATCCTGCTCAGTTTTCTGTAGTTCTTGTTCATAAAAACTACCTACGATCGGTTCCCCTGCCAGATCTTTTAAAACGTACGTTACAGGTACTGTTAAAAGTACCTTATCAATTACAAATACTTCTTCGCTCCAGTTTGGAGTAAATCCTTTTGCAAATACCTTTTTTGTCAAAGAAATTCTAACTTTATCACCAACCTTAAATTTATGTTTGCGGTACATGTTTTCATTTGCTAATATCGGATTTTTAACAGCTTTTTTAGGTGTCATTTTGATGCTTAGATGTTTCGTGTTATTATATTCACCTACGATTTGAGAAAGGTCATCGATGTACCTGTTGGTGTTTTTAGCTGTCATATGTTTGTGTAATTTTTCGTTTAGCATGCGATTAAATCTCTCGACAACAACGCTTTTACCCTCGTTTCCTGTAACATACCTTTTTATATTATTTTGTTCTAGAAACTGTTCAAACTTTTTGCTAAAAAATTCGGATCCGTGATCAGTCCAGATTTTATTTGGTTTTCTTTCTACACTCGTTATTATTTGTCTTAGCGCATCAGTCATTGAAGTTCCTGTCTTATCCGAAACAGGTACACTGAAAGCATATTTGCTAAAAACATCTATAACATTAAACAAATACCTTATTGGAGCGCCATCAGCGCCAACATTAAACTGAGCTAGATTAGATACATCCACCAAATCTATTGCCCAGATATCATCTACAACATTAGCGACAACTTTACGTCGTGGGAACTTTTTTTTTAGGTCTGTGCAGCTCGACTGCAAGATCATCGTATACTTTTTTTCCGAGTCGAGACTCTCCGAGTCCAAGTTTATATTTTGCTCCAATCATTCCCTGAACAAATCTTCTATCAAAACGTTCTCGTAGATTTGTTGGCTTCATATCACGTAATTCGTCTAACATTACTTTATCACAATCTAATTTTGAGTTTTCATGATCACGATAACAGATATCATGACGCATTGCTATTGCATCCACTTGATTATAAGGCTCTTGGCCTGGCAACGGATTGTCGTTTTCATCTAGTTGTTGGTCTAGCGGATTCCAAGGACCAGTATACCGATGACCTGGCAATGTCCAACCGCATTTTGGTTTTGGTAATTTTCCAATAATTTTATGTATATCTATACCTGACCCTATTATTTCTCTGTTGTTACAACATTGACAGTATGCGACAATTTTATTTTGTTCAAGACATAAATCTCTGTCAGAATCACAGTTGCATATCATTCTATATTTTTAGTCGTCGACTAAAATAATATCAGGATAACCAGATCCTAGCGAATTTTTCGCTGGCGACATCTCTGAGGATACTGTCCCTGGGGACGTTTTCTTTAAAAACATATTTTTTCTTTTTCCACAGACTACACAAAAACTTTTTAATATTATCCTGTTGTTTTTTTGTTTTTTCTGTTGTTTCATTAATATTTTCTGTTTTAGTTCTACACTTGAGACAGTATGTTGACATTATTATACTTGTAAGTTTAGATAAAATTAATTGCGATCTCATCATTAGCGTGAGAAGGATACTTGTCAAATTGTAAAATAAATTTTAAAAAGTTAAGATTTCTGCTCATCTGTTGGATAAACATTATACAATAATATCCACAAGCAGACGTTCCAACAGGTTGGAGTTGATTTGATGAATAATATATCTTGTTAAATTTTTTGTTCATATACATTTTTATTACATCGCTTGGAGGAAGTCCAAACGAGTCAAAATAATTATTATTATAAACTGCTACCCAATGCGTGCCGGATCCGTCATTAAAATCTTGTATATTAATAACACACGAACTTACAGCTGATGGTGATTTTATTGCTGCGAGCTCATCTTTAGAATAAACTCCGTGAAATCCAGGAACCGATTTAAACTTATCAATGATATCAAAATTACTCAACGGGGTCGACGAGTTCCTGGTAATGTTAGACCACGTCCGATTCCTAAGAGATTTGGCAGCAGACTTCCCGCTAGTCCCGCCAAAAGTGGAACGATAAATCCTCCTTGTTTTGTTTGATTGCATTTGCATTTTGTTTTTGTTTTCTTTTGTTTTGTTGTTGGTGATTCCTTTTTCTTTTGTGGCATTATAATATATTATTTACATAAAATTTACAATTTTTTTTATTCCACTTCCACGAATGATACCATTATTTGCGACTGCTTTCTTCGTTGCGCCAGATATTGCTCCAGACGCTGCTGATAGTCCTAATGTTCCCAACACCGGTAAAAGTTTAGGTATTATTGTGCTAGCTAATACTGATAATGCTGGACCAAGAAAACCACCTTCTTTTGCCATCGCTGTCATTTGTGCAGCACTCAAATTTAAAACAAAAGTTTTTTTACGATCATACTTTTTTACTTGATTTTTTGTTAGCATTAATTTTGTTAAAACACCATCAGAAATATTAGGATTGATTTTTAATGATACCTGTTCTCGCTTTGCAATAGCAGCTACTAATTTTTTAACTTGGCCATCAGTCAAATACACTTCTTTTACAATATACCTTGCCATTTTATATAACAACTGTAGATTAAACTTGAACTGTCATTTTACCTCCAATAGAATCTACTGTGATAAATCTATCACTAATCACTAATGCGTATACGTATAACGGCGCTACTGGAAGCGCCCCAAGTGTCCAGGTAATTTCAATATCCGCTGTGCTGTCTACAGCTCGCTCGTTATGTTTACTAACATCAAAATGAAATATAGGATAAAGCGTACGAAATTCCTCTGCTGATATTCGAGTTCCATCTTCAACATCTTGATATTTTTGCATTGCGTCAAGCAGGTACATGTACGGTCGAGAAATATTTTTTGTTAACGTCATCAGCAAAATTGCACTCGATTGCTCGTTCTGGATATTGCTTTGAATTTAATCTAGCGTATATTCGTCTGACATCAGAGTGATCAAATATTGCATTATTTTGTTGTTGGTTACCTCGTCGGGCTTGCTGTTGAAATACGACAAAGATATTTCTCGGCAGTTGTTCGCTTGATGTTGTTGTGACCCTCCATGTGTAGTCAGTAGTATTTGGAACCGCTGTCTGATATATTTTATGCTGCTTAAAGCAAATTCTGTTTGTATGTTTATCAAGCGTACTATTTAATTCTGACATTTTAGTGATTGATGGTGTTATACGTGGCATCCACAACGCAAGTTTGTTTATGATACACTGTACATCAACCCCTCCAGATCTAAACAAGCAATCGTTTTGGTCTGCTCGATCTAAAATAAGAGTATGTTTTACTCCGCGAAATACTTTATCATAATCGCGACAAAAGCCGAAAATTGTGCTTAGCGGAAGCATCATTGTAATTTGACGTGATCCTGCTGCAAGTTTTCTTCGCCTAGCAAAGCCTTCGTTATAACGTGGATTTCTCACGCCAAGTGTGTTAAGAAGTAAATTTAACATCGCAGTACCGTTTGCATCTGCAGCTGGTGGCGTTATATTTAGATTATTAAAAGCTGCTGTAAGAGAAACTCTTGTGGCGTTTGCATTAGCATCTGCATCAGGTGCGACAATATCTAGTGCAGCAGCATTAGCAATGAGAAAATTTCTCACAATTACAGCATTTTCATCAGCAATAGTTCCATGTACTATAGCGCCTCTCTTTAAAAATTCTGTTGATTCAGCTATACCCCGTCCAGTGTCTTTAAACCACATCATATTAGTTGCAGTTGATCTCGAGTAATCGTCGGAAAACGAAATAATATTTAAAATTGTACTTGCAACTTGTAGATGCCCTGAAATATCTTCTATAGTTTGATTGGCCAGTTGATATCTAGCACTTTTGAATAAACACCAGCCGTTATTTATAAGAGCTACTTCTGTTCCAACTGCAATTGCAGCAGGTGGATTGGCTACTGTCATAATCTGACCACGAACTTCTAACATAGCCTTATGTGGCAGTAGAAATACATCTTCGTCTCTGGTGTTAAAGGTTCTAATACCAGTTTTATTTGGTTCGTTAGAATTTTCATCAAGGTACTCAACAAACTCGAATTCTGTCACATCGTTGTCGATGTCATAAGTTTCTGTTAACTCGAGATAATTTTTAACAGACATTTTATTTTATTAGATTATATAAAATTTTATTGCGGCACTGTTACTTTAGATATTAATTTTTGTATGATCTGCTCGCCCTTTGGTGATAATAATTTTTTTGTTGTTGTTATCATAGCTTTTTGAGTTTCTTTTGTTGGAGCGATTTCTGAGATAGCTTGTTTTATTTCAGATGCAGTCGGTGGATCTCCTTTTATTTTATTAGCTATTTTTTGTCCCACCGCAGTCCCAGCGGCAGATGCAGCCCCAGTTGCAAAAGCTTTACCAGCGTCAATAGCAATTGGTGCAACTTTACGTGCTATACCCGGAATATTTTCAATAACTTTAGTGAATTATTTTTCCAAAAAAATCCTCCTACTATTTTTCTTCGATAAACTTTTTTCTTTGTTTCATTATATTTGATGTTGCATAATTTTTACTTTTGCTCACGTAGATGTAAATAATAAGTTACAACTTCATTATTCAAGTCCAACTATTTTCCTGATTGATCTGTCAACTGCATCCTTATACTTGATATTTGATCTTCCACATTTAAAGGATAATAGATAATATCTCGTGGAGTTATTTGCATGAGAGAACCCGGCGGGACTTCGGGTGAGAAACTGTAAATCGTATGACCTTTGCTACCTTTTGATGTATAAGAGCCAGAAGCAATAGAGCAGTTTACTAATATCATATTTACTTCTGTTATATTTACTGACAGTTCACTGTCATATGTAATAGGCTGATTAAGTGCATTATAATCTAATTTAGTAAATCCTAACAGTTGTCTAATACCTCTTTCTTTTGATCCAAGATTGATTAACATATTTTTCAAAGTCATCCTAACTCGTAATGTGCTATAATTAGCAGCTAATCCAAAATCATCAGCCACACCGTCAGCTTTTGTTATGAGCTCTTTAATCGTCTTGTTTAGATCTTCAATATTATAAGCTTCTTGTGAATTTTTATTTTTTTTTTGTTGTAGATATTGAAGTACTTGTAAACGAAGTAAACCACATTTCATCATTAACATCAGTTTTCACGTTAGGTATAGCATTCCAGCAAGTACAAGAAATTAATCCAATTTCATATTGTTTTGCAGGATCTAGTTCTATAGGCGGAATATAATTTACTGAAAAATTTGCGCTATCTTCTGCAGACTCGCTAGAGTTTAGTAATAATGTTGTTTGCATTCCTTTTATATTATATCATTTTATAAAATTAAGTCGCCGCGATTAAGTCGCGGTGTAAAGTTTCATATTCGTCAGATGTTAATAATTCACTCGATCTTAGATGATCAAGTATGTCAATGATTTCATTATCAAGTTCAACACTAACATTCCCAGCTTCCTTTGATGATATTAATAACATTAATCTACCTATCATTTCAGTAGTTGAAGTAAATACTTTTACACCAGTTCCTGTTCTTACTCTACTTTTTTGTATACGAGATTTATCAAAAGTAAAAAATTTCCTTCTAAAACTCGAGCCACTACCAAAAGGTTTTGCTCTACTATTTTCTGCTGTTTTTTGAAACATGAGAGCAATGACACCGTTTCTCATTCTATCATAAAGTGGAAGCATATCATCAATTTCTGTAACCGTGTTTATTTCATCTTTAGCAGCAGCTTCGACATTAGATATTACATCTAATCTATCGAGTAATTCTTGATATTCTACATCAGTCCACCTGCTTATATTTTCAATATCACTTATATTTTCTTTGTTTAAAAAATCATCATATTAACTCCCTTTTATCTCATCATTTGCTCTTTTTATAAAATAGTCTTTGATCTCCAACTTCCATAAACTTTACAGTAATTCACCAACTCTTTGTTGATCCTCTTTGATATCTTTTATATCTCCTGATAAACTTGTTATAATATTTGTTATTCCTTGCGTTGTTAACTCTGCTAATCTTCGCTCAAGTTCCAGTGGATTGTTTATCAATCGATCTGTTTCAGCTTGTCTAACCGCAGGATCAGCTATATTTGCTGTAAGTGCCACAATCAGTTTTCTTTTTTCTTCATCAGATCTAGTAACAAGTTTTGCAGCAGCTGCTTCTTGTTGTTCTCTAACAATACCAACCAAACCTTTTTCCTGCAGTTGTTTAAGTTCTTCTTCTGACAGTGGTTTAGTTTCAGGTTGTTTACCTAATAATGCTTCAGTAACCGGCTTGAAAATTGTAGCTGTTGTTTCTGTAGCAGTTACTTGCCCACGTTGTGCTTCTTGTACTTTTTGCTTAAGTGATGCCTGAGATTGAGCAAGTTTTTTTTAGATCTTCTATGTGTTGTCTGTATCTTGCTCGTTTGTCCATTATTATAATTATAAATTTTATAAAATTGAAACGCTTTACTGTAAGTAACTGTTAATACAACAGCGAAACATTTTAGTTGGATCATTTGTAAGTTTATAAAACAAGAAAAAGTTAAATTTATCTTTTGTAGCATTACGGTAAAGTTCAATAAACTTATCTTTTGTCACGCCACCGCATTGCTCGCTTGCAATATTTCTAACGTCAACATTATCCAGTCCTGGAAATAAAATAAAACAACCCGTATTTCGCTTAATAAACCTGTCAACATTATAAAATCCTTGAGCGAGATAAACAGAATTACACTGTTTGTTACGTGACAGTGAGAAATATCTTATTTTGTTCATCTCCATGTTATTTAGCGGAATATCATCAAAAACTACTATCTTATGTTCATCTGTATCAAGTTGATTGACTGGAATAAGATCTTCTGGCTGCCTAATTATAAAAAAATCTTCGCCAGCTTTAAGATCATCACGAAGCTTGTTATTATATTCGCTTAATAACTCATACTTATCTTGCTGTGGATTGATTGTGTAAATATAAACTCTATCGTAGTTAAAATTATCACCAAGTAGTAAGTTCATAAGTAAATTTGTTTTCCCCGATCCAGTTCGCCCAACAATAAGGTAATGACAATCAGGAAGTTCATTGTTATGTTTGTGCTTCACTAGTCTCTCTGTATCAAAGTTTAGTATCAATGATTTTGCCATTTTGTATAATATTAAACTAGTGTTGATAATTTCATCTAGGATAGTAAATAATGAGCTACTATACAAAATTTGGAACACTATTAGAAGATTTATCCACAAAAGGTTATCAAGGTGACTTATCCAAATATGCAACTCTTGATCAGCTTAAAAATGAAATCAATAATTTACTAAATCTTACCAGTGTAGATCCAGATGAAGTTGTCATTTTCCAAGACAAAGAAGGACGATTAAAGACGTGTAATGTAAAACTGTCAGATGTAGTTGTACGAAATCCAAGTGGGAATATTGTTATGAAACAAAACAAGATTACAGATCTTGGAAACCCAACTGAGGATGGGGATGCTGTCACTAAAAAATACGTCAATGATCAGGACGTTTCAATCAATAATGAAATCACAGCACTCAAAAATGAGTATCTTAGTCATGTAAATACATTTTTAAGTTTTCGCAGAAACATAAACAGAATTAGAGATGAATTTTTTGGAAATCCATCAATTGTTGACATTACACTCGCTAATATTAACACAAAACTCAATGATATTAACACAAAACTTAATATTATTAGTAAAATTCCTAATATTGCTGAGGAAACTATTATCATTCCTCACAAACAGATTAAAAATATTGTGTATACTATTGCATATGGTTATAGTGGATGGACACCACAAAACAAATCTATCAAACACACTGCAGAAGTTACTGGTATGTATAGATTGTCAGTGTTTAGCACTGCAAAGTTTAAAATAATTACTAAATCATGGCGTCATTCATATGATGATGACTTATCTGGAATGTTATCTGTAATATTAAACAAAAATTCTGAGAAAGAATTCGTACTTGAACCAACTGATAAAAATTTTTTAGGTCCTTATCGGTGGTGTTTGGAATTTGTAGCTGATTTATCATAACTATGTAAACAAATATTATAATGAAAAAAAGTATAGTTGATTTTAATCATATTTCAAAAGATATTTCAGAACAGGATGTGGACGCACTAATACAATACTACAAATATTATCACAAAAAACATTGGTGCGTTAAAAAATGTTATAAATACTACAACAAGATCCTTCGAGTAATATCATATCTACCATTGTTAATGACCAGTTCCGGTATAATTTCAAGTGGGATATCGTTAAATCCTTTTTTGTTAATTATATCTGGTATTGGTGTTTCACTTACAGCGGCGTGTAAAAAAGTAGAACCAAGACTTTTGATAAAAAAGCATGGATGTTTAACATCAATTAAAACTTACAAGAAACTACTTGATCAGATCTGGTCTTACCTACGAGGAGTCAAATATAATATGGATGATTTATTACGTGAATTTCGTATTATTGATAATATTTTAACAGATATTCTACCAATTAGGGTTAGCAAGTATGAAAAAAAATATCAAAAAAATATGAGTAACGTAAAATTTTATCTAAACTTAAGATATAATATAACTAAAATAATATCATTTTCATTCTAATGCTAGTTTAATTTCCGCCTTGTTAACTGAAACGTTCTAATGCACAGTTTAATTTTCATCCTGTTATCCGATAAAAAAATTTGTGGTAAAACCCATTTGCTGTCTTTAGAATAATCATATTCCACACATACGCTGTTCTACCAAATTCGTCACTTCTGTTGACAGAGCTTATGGCATTCCAACACCTGTTGTTTTGTCTGGTTACAAAATATCTGTCTACATAGTAGTATAGGAAAATGAGGGGTTTGGCGGGGGGCCAAAACCCTCATTTTTCCCTACTACTGGAATTGATGGTCCTTTATGAGACCCTCAGCCCTCCCAAAACGTTGTAAGTTAACATTTTTGTCAGCAGCCTTTGTTAGCTCAAAACGATGCCTTTACGTGATAAGGTTTTTCTAACACATTTTCTGATCAAAATATATTTTGTGGCCGGGGGGGGTCTCTGATAAAGGATACACCAATCCTCACTACTACTAAGTACTTATTGGTTAAAAATGCTATATTAAACAAATAAAATATTATATATATATATATATATATATATATATATATATATATATATATATATATATATATATATATATATATATATATATAATGTACAATACTTCAATCAGACATGTTGGATTCGATCTAACAAATAGATTTTGTAAAAGATTTAATTCGATCAAAGCAGCGTCAGGGTATACATGTATAAAACCTAAAATAATAAGCGATGGCATTAAAAGGATGGAATATTATGTATCGTCGAAATAAGGATCAGTTGAAAATGATATGAGAAAAAAAACAATAAAATACTTGTCTTCATATAGAGGATTTTTGAGATGAAGATGGTTATATACAATGATTATTTGGATGCGTGATTGACAGGGACGGCACAGTTACATAAACTAATTGATGAATATGAATATATTTACAGATGGTCATGTGGTTGATTTGTTTATTAGGGACGGCACAGTTATATAAACTGATTGATGAACATGAATTATATTTGCATATGGTCAGGTGGTTGATTTGTTAATTAGGTGCAAGGCGGAGAACCTTTAGTTGATCAGATACACCTAATGAGGTTTTGAATTTTTGTTTAGATATTACCCCCAAGACGAAGTTTCTAATTATAAGACGAAATGTTGGAAACTTCAGTGGGCTGTCTGCGGTGTAGGTCTTATTTTGCGACCATTTGTTGCCCTCGTAAGAGTACCTAGATTATTAGTATCGAAAGTCTAGAAACTCAGAAGGCCTAATGGTCTTTGTGACCTGGAACTTTATTTGGCTTTATATTTAGTTGTGTTTTTGAAATGACCCCTGTGTGAGTACCCATTAGCAGGTCACAGGGTTAAATTACCTCATACTGGTCTATTTTTGGACGGTGCAAGACTGCACAAGCACATAACATATAATGATAATGATGATGATATGAACAAATGCCATCTTCACATTTGAACACCCACCCAAATGATCAAACCAATGGGTGATCGACGAAAAAGTCAATCCACCACGAGTTGACGTATATATATTGAATTAGTTAATATATACTTAACAAAAGCAGCATTATACATTTCCGATTATGAAAGCACGTAATTATGCATTATATTTTCTTTTTTAAAAGCGATATTATTATAGAAAAAATGAATTTTCAATTTCGCATTGCAATATAAAAGAGAATTGTAAGCAGTACTCTTCGCTAACATAGGCGAAGCAAAACTAAGTGATAAAAATATCTATTTTGAAAACATTATAAATGAAAACTACAAATAAATGATTTATTTTGTATACATTAAACGAATTTCTCAATACAATGTGAAGGAAGCTTCTGGCAATATATAATTGTGTATCACATTTGACATCAAGTTATATACATGACCATTTTCCCAATACCATCTATGACCTAAATTACATATGCGTAGCTAGATCGGCTGACTATATTTGTACGACAGACTACTGTTATGAGCTACTGCAAAGAAGAAAATCAATAAGTCGTATGAAAATGTATATGCGTTCTTAAAAATATGAAAATATATGCTACAAACAAAATGATACAGATGTGAATATAGCAGATCATAAATATTCTTTGTTTGTTTCACTAATTAATTAATAACAAAACTGCTTAGATTATATATATATATATATATATATATATATATATATATATATATATATATATATATATATATACATACACACACACACATACAGGAGAGTTTTCCCTGTTCACTTGTTCTGTTCAACAATGCAAGTTATTTCTACATAAGATTCAAGTCTAGCTTCATTATATATATATATATATATATATATATATATATATATATATATATATATATATATATATATATATATAATAAAATTAAAAAAAAAACAGCATGTAAAATGTGTGAGCGGATTTGCTTAATTGCTTAATCATACTGAATTCATTATCATTGCTTACATCATTAAATATATTGTTTATAAGTGATCAATAATATAAACAATATGAAATAAACAAGATGACATCATACTTACATTTATAACCTTTCTTATCCTTTAAGAAATACTTCACATGAAAATATGCATATACAGCACCGATTAATATTTTAGTACATAAAATTATATTAAACTGGATCGTAAAGATACATATATTTCTATTAAACACAATCTCAATAGAGATAAACAATTTTATTAATATTTTATTATGTATAAGAATATTTAAAGAATAAACACCCCACCAAATATTATATAAAATAATGATGAATGTCAACTAGTTTATCAGAACTCAAATTATATTATAAAAAATTATTAAAACATGGTGTACACAATGTTTATAATAATAAAATACGACGCGACAGATTATCTCATAAAAAGCAGACCTAGTTAACCATTACTGCCAGATACATCACTTGCTTCCTTAGAAGTCACATCTTTGTACACCAACATACCGCACAACGAAGGGTTACAGGCATGTAGCGAAGCATGGGAAACAAGAACTGTAAACAATCCACCCACACACTTCTTACTCCAACTCCTGGAGCTTGTCCTAAACCTCAACAACTTTGAATTTAATGAAGAAAACTACCTACAAATCAATGGAACTGCAATGGATACTAAAATGGCCCTTTCGTATGCTAACATTTTCATGGGAAAACTTGAGGGTCAGCTCTTAGCATCGGTTGACCGTACACCAGAACAGTGGGTACGCTTTATCGATGATATAGAAATGAAGTGGCAGTATGGAAGAGAAAGTCTGGATGACTTCATATCAAAGGCAAACAACTTCCATCCTTCAATAAAATTCACGGCAGAAATTTCCAACTCAAACCATGTTTTCCTGGACACAACAACCAGACTGTTGGAAAACAAATTACACATAGACATCTACTCGAAACCAACCGACAAACACCAGTATCTCCTCCCAACCAGCTGTCATCCAAAACACCGCATTAAGAACATTCCATATAGCCAGGCACTGAGGATACGCAGAATTTGCTCCGACGATGAAAGATTTCTAGAAAGGTCTAAAGAGCTGGCTAAACATTTAATTTACCGAGGCTACAACAAAAACCTGATTGCGGAGGCAATCCAAAGGGCCAAACAAACAAACCGTAATGACCTACTCAGATATGGACAGAAAGAAAAGGTTGATAGGATACCATTTATTCTGACCTATCACCCAGACAATCCCAAAGTAGGTAAAAATCATCGCAAACCACTGGCCAACCGTGCAATCGTCAGACATACTAAACCTAATACTTCCGAACAAACCTGTAGTAGCTTAGCGGAGACCAAAAAACCTAAAGGACATCCTAGTCAGGGCCAAGCTAACGCCAATCGCTAGTCAAAACCAACCTAGTTAATCTGGACCCTGTGGCGATAAAAGATGCAAAACCTGTCAACATATGATAGAGACCAAGACATTCACTAGCACAGTGACTAAAGAAAAACTAAACATACATGGTCCAAACAAAACGTGCAAAACAGAGAATGTGATTTATCTCATCACATGTAAGATCTGTGGCCTTCAGTACGTCGGAGAAACTGAAAAGCTACACAAAAGGATAAACCTTCATAGATCTGATTGGATGACAAAAAAGCTGTACAGAAGCCCGGTCGCAGAACACTTCTCCTCCCCTGGCCACACTTTCAGTGATATAATACTTATCGCTATTGCTAACAACCACAGCTGGAGTTCCGAAACCAGGAAGGAAAAGGAATCATACTGGATACGCCGCCTTAGAACATTGAAACCAAGCGGTCTAAACCAAGAGGACTAGAAAATTAAAACTATGCACTAGTAAAATTTAACATTTTCTAAATCTTATTATCCTTCAATTTTTACTATAAGAATAACCGGTATAGAATCAAATATCCGGGATATAATCTGCGTTAAATATGTACAAAAAGTAAAAATAGATGTCGCTTTGGCTTGTAGACTTTTAGGGAATTATACGTTTTCAGTTTCCGCATCTAGTCTATACAAGCTGGTTGTATTTATAGTTTTAGCACATGTGAAGACAGCCATGTAGAGGTTTACAAACACAACGTTTTTGTGTTTATTTGTTTATCGTATATATGTTTTGTATTTGCCTTTGAAAAAGACTCATTAAGAGTCGAAAGCGCTTAGGCTAGTTACTAGTTTCGCACTGTTCGTCGTCAGTTTATTGCATCTATTTTAATTAATCCCTGACACACGTGATCCATTGGCGTGATCCCTTGGTGGATCCAGTTCGCTTGAAAGGGTTGTTATTCGCCATATGATTTGTACTCTCTCTCTCTCTCTCTCTCTCTCTCTCTCTCTCTCTCTCTCTCTCTCTCTCTCTATATATATATATATATATATATATATATATATATATATATATATATATATATATATATATATATATATAAAGAACACAAATCTTATGATGAATAACAGTACTTGCGAGTGCACTGGATCCAGGCAAGGATTCACGTGTGGCAGGGATTGATTAAGATAAATGCAATAAACTGACAATGAACAGTGCAAACTAGTATAAAACTAGTCTGAGTGTTTTGCCTTTTTCAAAGGCATACACAATGCATAGACAAGACAAATAAATAAAATGGAAAAACCAATGTTTGCAAAATTTTACATGGATGTTTCTACAGGAATTTTACCTTAAATTTAATATGTTTCAACTAGTTTAACTTATTGCTGATACTTAAAAATATTTGCATTGACCTTGAAATCAATGAGCCATAACAATATGTGATAGTTTATGTATACCTATGTAATCGCAAATTACATCCCTGATATTTCATTGTTATTCTAGTAATTATAAACTATAAAGGAAATTTAAGGAATTATTTAAAAGGAAATGTGTTGGTTGCAAAAGATTTTATTTGTGCATGGCTGTCTTTTTCTAGTCTTCTTCATTTAAACTGCTTTGTTTCAATGTTCTAAGGCAGTATATTATCCAGTAGGTTCCTTTCCTTTCCTGGTTTTGGAGCAGGATGGTCACTATCATACAAAATATAATACATCAAAATTATATGATTTTTTAATGTGGAAAATTATATCATTATTTAAAGTGAGTGTGGGTCACGATTTAAAATGGGTAATATTTTACCTGCGTACACTTTGGCTTGAGTATGTTTCAGTTTGGGAATGTTTTAACTGTAAACAGTATATACTGGTTGCTATATATATATATATATATATATATATATATATATATATATATATATATATATATATATATATATATATATATATATATATATATATATATATATATATATATATATATATATATATATATATATATATATATATATATATATATATATATATATTTATTGAAAATCCTTCAGTAAATCAAGAGACATAAGCACATACAGGAGTAGAAATGATGCTGAGATAGGTAAAAAATAGATGACTGCTATAAATAAAACTACCTAAAGCTGAAGGCAACTAAAACCATCTACAAACCTACTAAGCTGAAACCAAGAACACCACAGTTAAGTGTATTATGAATTGCAAAAATGATAATGGGCAAGAACTGCTGAATGTCAGTATGTCTAGTCTACAGCCATCATCTCACTGTCTTGTCTAGCAGAGCCATCATTTCCAATGTGCTACTTACTCAAAACATTTTAAAACAAATTTCATGTTTAAATGATCAATATCCTTATTGTGTTTTTATATCAACTCTTCATGTCAACTTTCTATCATAAACTTAACATCTGCATGGTTTATCATTAGCACGTGGCATTATCTTCAAAGCTGTTTTTCCCAAACCTGTTGGCACCAATTTCACATGTGAATAGCTTTTTTGAGGGATGAATAATGAGTTGTATTTTAAAAGTACATATCAACCTAGAGATTTTATTAAAAACTGCAAATTTAAAATATGTTTATGTATCTCCAGTATGAATGCTTGTCTGGTTCTTCAAATAACTTTCTCTAAATATTTTTTCACAAACATTTCAATGGTTTGTTGCAATTTCTTCACACACATTTGAATGGTTTGTTGTCAGCGAAACACTCCCATGGCTACAGCACCCAGAGTCTTAGTATATTTATGTTGTTGTTGTTGGGCTTAACGCCATTTTCAGCACATGATAGGGTATTCATCGCGACCAGTATTAATGGTGGAGGAAGAAACCAATAAATCACAGGAAAGAATCACCTACCCACGAGAAGCTACTGGCAAGCTTTCTCACATATCCACATTCGCTGAATCCTAGACTCAACCCACCAAGACAGAGATGAGATGGCAATGATCCATAACGGACAGCGCTTTAGACCACTTGGCCACTAGGGGCCCCCCATAGTATATTTATGTATTTTCAGTATGAATTCTCATCTGGCTCTTCAAATAACAATGTTTTATTAACATACTAGCATACATTTCACATTTTAATAGTTTACCTCCAATATCTATCCTCATATGACTATTCAAATGAATATTAAGTTAATATTAAGGTAAAAAGGTTAATATTTCAAGCTATGTTTTACAATTGAACAGGTTATCCTATGTATATGTCCTCATGTGGATCTTCAAATGACTATACATTTTATCACACAGTTCACATTTCATTGGTTCATCTCCAGTATTTATCATTGTGTTCCTTTAAACATCTATTTTTTTCCAACACTCTGTTGACTCCAAACTACTAATATTATCCAAACATTTCATTACAAAGTTCACATTTGAATGGTTTATCTCCAGTATATATCTTTTGGTGATCCTTCAAATAGCCACCTAATTAAACCCTTTGATTATGAAGTTAACATGTTATTGTTTTATCTCCAGTATGTATCCTCATATGTCTCTTCAAATTGTTACTAAATGAAAACATTGTGTTACAAACTTTACATACAAATGGTTTCTCTCCTGTATGTATCCTCATGTGGCACTTCAAATTACTGCTTTGTCCAAACATTTTATTACAAATTTCACACCTGAATGCTTTATCTCCATTATGTATCCTCATGTGTTTTTTTAAATTATCTCTATGTCCAAAGATTTTACTACAAACTTCACATCTGAATGGTTTCTCTCCAGTATGTAGCATCATATGTCTCTTCAAATAACTACCTTTATGAAAAATTGTACCACAAACTTTACATCTAAATGGTTTATCTCCTGTATGTGTCCTCACATGGTCCTTTAATAAACCAATTTGTCGAAACATTCTGTCACAAACTTCACATTTGAATGGTTTATCTCCAGTATGTATCCTCATGTGATTCTTTATATAACTACTACACCTAAACATTTTATCACAAACTTCACATCTGAATGTGTTTTCTCCAGTATGTATCTTCATGTGATTTTTTACCTCATTACTACGCATAAACATTTTATCACAAACTTCGCATCTAAATGTTTTATATCCAGTATGTATCCTCATGTGCATCTTCAAATGACTGCTTTGTCGAAATATTGTATCACATATTTTACACCTGAATGGTTTATCTCCGGTATGCATCCTCATGTGGATCTTCAACGAGGACTTGTGCCCAAACATTCTGTTACATACTTCACATTTGAATGGTTTATCTCCAGTATGTATCCTCATGTGAGTTTTCAAATTACTGCTTTGTCGAAACAATTTATGGCAAACTTCACATCTAAATGATTTCTCTCCAGTATGTATCCTCATGTGACTCTTTAAATTACTGTTTTGTCGAAATATTGCAAGACAAACTTCACATCTGAAAGATTTCTCTCCAGTATGTATATTCATGTGTCCCTTCAAATGACCACTTTGTCGAAACGTTGCAAGACAAATATTACATTTGAATGGTTTTTCTCCAGTATGTATCCTCATATGAACCTTCAAATTACTACCACTTCCAAACATTTGATCACAAACTTCACATTTGATTGCTTTATATTCCCTACGTATCATGTGGCTCGTCAAATTACAAAAAGCCTGGGACGCTGCATCATTGCGGTACATAATGTTGTTATCACTACACAATAAAACATATCAGTTATTGATGCATTGTTACAAATTGTAAAGTTTTCCTGATTTCCCTCTATCTATTTCGGTCAATCAAATCGCCTTAATGTAATTAAATAGGCATATGCCGTCTGACCTGAATACCGTGCCAAGGGGAACAACTCTATATTATCACGGTATTTACCTAAATTATGTATTGTAGCACGCACATATTATAATAACCACAAACTTGAACCTAGTGTTAAGATGTAACTACCACGCTTGCATCGGCTGAAAATTTTCAAGAAAATAAAGGATTTAATGACTAAATTTAATGCACTAGTGTCACTTAAGTTGAAATCCATGATAACTGCAGTAATACAAAAATATGTATCACTTTGGCTGAAGTAAGTGCAATGTGGGCATATATATATATATATATATATATATATATATATATATATATATATATATATATATATATATATATATATATATATACATACATACATACACGAATAAATCATTAAAAACATTATTATTGAAATATTACTAATTTCAAAAGTAGTTTAACTATTTTTTCCACTATTTATGTTGGATATGTAGGCTCGTAAGCAGCGTTGTGACAGTATGGGTCCATAATAGATACAATGAAATCAAATTGCAGCCTTGACCTTGTTATGACATATATGTCACGGTCAGGATATGACCTATAATCATCAAACATCAGACGATACACTGAATAAATTTCGAAATCAAATCGAATGCAGGTATAGCAAGTTTGACTGAAGTTTTGGTTACGGCGATCAACGTAATTTCATGCACTTTACAAAAAAGTTATGTCCATTTTTTTTCATTGTAAACTTTATAAAAATGTTGACATTTTTATGAAATTGCGCTATAAGGTATTTGCGTCCTTACTGGCTACAGCTTTACATGAGTAAACAACCGCTGGACGACGCGAGTCCAAAATTAATCGGAATATTTTATTTGAAAGGATACTAAACAGCCCGCAATAATTTAGCGTTAGACTATATATGCATTTTGTCACAAACTTTACATTTTTACAGTTTATCTTCTTATATAATGACACGTGGGTCTTCAAAATACTACCAGATCCAAAGATTTTATTACAAACTTTACATCTTCAGCGTTTTTGCTCTCTTGGCTCTTCGAAATACTACTTCCGCCAAACATCTTATCACAGCCTCCACCTATAAATCAAATTTGCCCTTCGAAAAGCGCATAGAACACAATTAATTTTACTATGTAGTCTCTACATTTGTTTCTCAATACTGAACTTTCCACTGTGTGACAGTCAATACAAATATGTTAATCTAAAATACCTTCAAAGATGAGTTTACGGTGAAGATCTTATCAAGGGTTGGCCTACATTTTTTTGAGAGGCTGAATTGAATACAAAACACCATGCAACGTAACACAGATTTCACTTCCAAATCATCACAATGGCCTTATTACTAACTGTGCACTGTCGCCGAAATACACTCAGACAACCGCACCATAAGCTCACACTCTAAAGAATAAACAATTACCTTTAAATCCTTACCAAGAATGCCAAAATCTAACTTTTGTATCGCCACCAAACGGTGACAGGAAAAAATGATCTAAAAATAGACTGGGACTACATTCGTGGGTACTGAACCAGATTTTATTGTGTACTGATTCCAAGAGTCCACAAGACAGTTCTTGATTTGAAAGTCCAACTCATTGCTACCTAGGATTAACGTATACAATTTAATGGAAACAAAATAGACAAACATAAACGTTTATTTGTAGCTGATATTGACAAAATAAGTCAAATTCAATATACACAAACCATAGCAGAGTCGGTCCATATCTGAGTCGACCCTGAACAAAGTCGGTTCATTACAGACATGGCACATAGAAATTTTATCAAAAAAGTTCCTTTTCACATACTCGGCACATTGAGAGTCGGCACACAAAACAATGTCGGCCTTACAATCCACTTCTTGTTTTTAACAAGAAATTTTTCAAAAAAGTATCAAAGACCGCCTTACCCTTGATCTTATATGACCTTGCAACAGTTGTTATTAAGCAATAGCCAATAATGTCCGCTTCGGAATAAAATTTGCATATTTCATGATCGTGTATAGTGTTTGTCGCATCTGTTGTAATTGAACATGAAAAATGTTATCCAAACATGTTATTTGTTAACTAATTATTGAATTAATAATGAGCATGCCAACCTTGAGAGTTATATGAACCGTGAGAACAGTTACATTCTTTTGTAAATGGTTAACCCTCCCAACAGACACCCGCCCAACACACACACACACACACACACACACACACACACACACACACATATATATATATATATATATATATATATATATATATATATATATATATATATATATATATATATATATATATATATATATATATATATATATATATATTGAGGAAGAACCCATGGAAAACTTCCGAACGAATCACCGACCCACGAGATGCTACTGACAAGCTTTCTCCCTTATTTATATTGGTCGAATCAGAGTCCCGAACCCGTGGAGACAGAGGCGAAATGGAAGAGATTCATAATGGAGAGCGCTTTAGACCACTAGACCACTCGTTGCACCCTTGACAAAATGTAGTTTTGTGCCTTTTTGTGCTATCCACAATCACCTTTGAATATTGAGATCATCTCACTGGACCGTTTGTCTGTTGAATATTTATCCGAGAAATGAAAATAAATTTAAACTGAAGATATAAATAAAACCTAACCAATATTTTTTGTAGGAGGGATGTTTGTTAGATGCTGACTATCAGAATAATAACTTATACAAATGGTGGCTTTTATGGTGAACCAACCCTGCCAACAAGCCCTCTTTTTACTTTCATTTTTGACATCAAAGGACTATTTCGAATATTTTCCTCTGGCTCAAGAATAAGCATGAGCATTACGCACGAATAAAGTTTGCTAGCCAGCGTATTTTTCATCACCCCTCAACCATCTCAATCATTAGAGATTTACCTGTGTATCAGACGTACGTAAATACGTAAGGCACTTTGGCTGTACATTTGCAACCCAATTTACGCATTTGAGGTAAAAGTTGGAAGATGCAACAAATCACTAGAGGAAGAATGGAGAAAATCAGAGGAGGAAGAAAGGAAAATGGAAAAGATACTTTAACCAACGAAAGTCGAAGTCCAAAGCAACAAGCGCACGAAACCACAAAATTATTAGTGCAATAAAAGGCATTAGCTTTCAAATAAAAAGAAAGAATATCCTTTTATTCCCACTACTCTTTCTGATTTTCCAAAAAGAGGTACTAGAAAAAACATACTAGATAGCACCTGGGTGAAATACGTTGCTCAACGAGCTCGGGATGTTCAAATATTTTCCACTACAAGCCCGGCTCCACCACAGGACAAGCAATAGGTTTATGGACAAGCTAAAGGTAGCTGTCTTGAGAGACAAATGCATCTCGTATTATTGTCTAACAAACTTGAACAACTATTAGCGATATTCAAAGTGGTCGAGGAGCTGATAGAAGAGGTATTCAGAGATGAAATCAAGAAAGAGCAAGAAGAATGGACGGAGAAGTATAGACTTAAGAAAGAGAGAACAAAATCTATAGCAACATCAGCCGCAATATCATTAGCCAGACAAAGGCTTTGTTGACTGCCTTATAGGTACAATTTATTTCTCTTTCCAAAGAAATAGACCCTATCCATTGGAAAAAACATGCAGAGAGACGGGAACGGAATATTAGAAGATAAAAGGCTGCCATAATTCCACGAACAATGCAGCTACACAACCTTCTAGAACAGAGATACTAGTCGTATTGTCAATTGTATATTAGCAAGCAAAAATGAAGAAGTGCTTCTATTAACTTTTAGTTGCGTTGCTTCATGTCACAAAATAGAAACGTGCCTATTAACACGTATCTTCTGTCCTGTCAGACAGTGTGCATGTGTTTACAAGAAAAAAGGCCAACGTGAGTATTTTTTGTCCGCGCGTTCAATTTTTAGGCGATGATATGACAGTCCGAGTTTTGCTGTCAGCGTGTATAATGCGTTGCAGGCAATTTACATTGGCACATGAACAACACGTGAGCACGATACTATAATCCAAAATCTATTTCATTCCAGGCTGACTACGAATCGTTGATCAGTCAACAGTAACAAATTGGTTAGAATAGCTACATTGGTAGAACTCCAAATACACCTGGAGTATGCCAGGCGCCTGCTTGACGATCTGGCCATGAAGACGATACAAGAGGACGCCAGGATTTAGGAACATGAAGAGAGGAAAAAAGGAGAGAGAAAAGGTAGAAAGGATCCTACTTCAATTATTGCTTAGGCCTTTGTGTGATGTAAAGGCTGATGTGAGAAAGCCTCCACTGCCACTAGCAATACTACAGTCACAACAACAACATCAGCAACAACAACGTCAAACACAACCTTAACAATAGCTACAAGTACCAGTGCCAAGAGTCGCTCTCCTCCAGACAGAAAAGTGGGAGGAGATAGAGAGAGACCAAAAACATCGACAAGGACAGCATTCACTGGTGTGGCATAAAAGAAGACAGCGAGATGAAATCTTCAGAATCCCAGAAACAGAAGATTCGGTTTCTGAAGCCACTCAATTGGCCACTGCGCTCCCAGGACAAGGACAGCATCATCGAGTTTGGCATAAAAGAAGACACATGGACATGATCTTTAATATTCCAGAAACAGATGATTCTGTTTCTGAGGCCACTTAAGAGTCCTCTGCGCTTCCAAGAACAAATCTAAAATTGTGTTTGTGTGTTCGTGTATGTTTGTGTTTTTATGTTTGCTTGCGTTCGCGTATGTATATAGATAGGATATAATCGTTTATTTTCTCTCAATTCTGTGTTGATATTATATAATCAATTATTTTATCTCTCCTCTCTGTGCATAGTAGATATTGTGGTTGTATTCCTTCGCTTAAGTATGTGTACATTATAAAATGGGTTATTATCTTCACTTCTGTGTGGTGTTATATATTGGCTCGTTCAAAGTAAAACAAAGAATGACGACAACAAGCTTTGTAAATTTTAACACGGAGTAAAGGTAAACATGAAACAAGACTTATGATTAACGAAGAAGATCCAATATTTGTTCTAAAGTTGTGAAATCACATAAGTCATGTGAATAAACAGTTCTAAATTAATGCAGTCTGAATCTCAGCTCGGTTCTAAGATGGAGGATGATGACGTCAGACGAAGATTAGCACAACATATCCAGAAGTTTGACTGTGAAGCACAATTTGTATTGTTCTCGTCCAATTTAGAAATAATTTCAGCAAATGTTTGTGCTCAAAGCCAGTAGTGTTTTTCTCCTAGAAAAATAATTTTTCAGAGAGTATATCAAGTACAGCTACCGCCACTAAAAATATATATGTCGTTCCTCATGCTTAGAAACAAATAACTCTTTCCAGCTCAGAAATACCTTTCAAGGTATTAGGAGAATGTTATGATGTGACTTTCAAATTCTGACCACGACTGACTAGTTATTACAAGTTAATTATCATTTAAAACAAGCTAATAAGTCATTTCGAGTCACACCTGGGTATAACAAAACATAAGCTAGTATAATTATTGTAATAATTATCATAATAAAAATAATGTTTGATGACAAGAAATGAACAAAAATTAAAATAGATATAAAATGGAAAATTTCAAATCTTAACAGTCAGGAAAAATTAAAATCTTCAAAAATTCAAATTCAAATTAACACACAATTTATCTACACGGTCGTAACAGTGGATTGTAAATTAATGGGTGAGTGGATGGTATGAAATGTTTTTCCTCTTTCCGTCTGTGTGGATATTAAAAAATTGTTTTCTTCCCTTCTGTGTGAATAGTAGATATAGATGTGGATAGTACATCACTATGAGTTTAGTGTACGAGATGTTTTCCAATCGGACCAGAATTTTAATCCAAAAAAGCAACATAGCCTTCAGCACAAAATTAGTACAAAACCAGCCAGCGAGTGAAAACGTGCATACCCTTTGCGACGAAATCCAAATAACATACATCGATGCAGACCATCAACAACTTAAAGATCCCACTCCTTGGAGAAACAACGTAATCTGCATGAACCTTACTGCCCAAAGATTCGAATTGAAAGACCAAAAGCCAAAGAGAGTTCTAAAGGAAATGCCCAAAATCATACACGAAAAATATACAGGATATACAAAATAGTTATGTAGATGGTTCCAAGGTCAAAGCACTCAACAGAACAGCGACCACCGGGATACCAATTTCAACTTGGAGCTAGACTACCAGATGGCTATTTCATCTACAAAGCAGAATTTTGTGCATTGAGAGGAGCACTTAAATGTATGCAAACACGCCTCCTCCCCCCGAAAAAGCAGGTCATCATCACAGTCTCATCGTATAAAAGTCCCTACAATCAGACATATTAAAAAGTAGAGAAAACATGCTAGAGGAAACCGTGCTAACTCTCAGAGAACTAAACGAAAACCATCATCAGACTGAATTCCTTTGGGTGCTATCACACATCAACTTGAGCGAACATGACAAATCAGACAACGAAGCAAACCGCAACCTTTTAAACAATGACATTCACCCTCACATTTACAACGTACACTCAATATTAATGACAGTGTTCCGAAACATCAAAGTCCGACAAACGCTTTACAAACATGATCAAAGTGTCATAATCAAAATCAAAACTGGCAAGATTTTATTATGAGGAAATATATCAAACCCAATATAGACCAGGGACAGGACTCGGGATCTGAAACGTATTTAATTCGCAAATACTAAAAGCGAAGGGAGAAATTAGTCGCTTCCCTTAGAGCAATTGGTTCGCCATGCTAATATACAGAACTATTATACTACAACAATCTTAACCCGAAAATAAGAAACAAATTGATTCTACTTTTCCTAAGAGAGATTGATAAAACTAGAAAAATATAATAAAACTCAGAGATCAAACTGCTTAAGACATCCATCGTATTTATTCAAATCATAAGTTTAGTGCCGCTACCATACAGGTTGCTTAGAGTGCAAGTGAACATGTTGTATGATGGCGTGAGGTAGATGCGAAGGTATCATACAGTAGATCACCAGATCACCAACTTAAGGGTGATGCTTGTGCACTGGCCGATGATCCGCCTGTATCTACTGCCCACACTGGCATGACCAGCAGTATTATGAACGTGATTTGTTGGGCATTGCACATGAGTACAGAAATCTAAAATTATATAACGTATAATGACCACACCTTCCAACACTGCAGGCGCATTATGGATTTAGAGCCACATATACATATTCGGAATCTTGATTTGTCTCACAAGGGCTACTATGGACGTCCCCTGTGAGATTTTGACGCTGAGTATGGGTGCTAGGATGGCATTTGGTTCATCACCCTCTTAGGGATGATACTTGAATAAGTGCGGGGCAATAAAAACCTGCAACCTGCTTCCACCTATGACATGGCATGCGGAACTATGATTGTGATTCATTCAGCCAAATTCAGCCAAATCATCCCATGATCATTCTCCCTAACATAATACAACCTACAATCAACATCTTCTTTACTTCCTTCTTTAGCTCACGATATAGTGGATGATTAAATATTAGCAACAAAAACTGACTCAAGAAGTTCTTAATATAAGACCAGTCATCAGGTATAGCTACACAATGTGGCAACGATTTGAACGTCTTATTATATAAGCAGAGTATGAGACCGAAAGCTAGCTTAATAAGGTAGCTAAAAGTTCAAAGCCATCGTGACCATCATCATAACGAAGGGTTTTAAACGATTATTCAACTACATAAATAATAGCGTATGACCCCCAAACTAGCTTTATAAGGTGGGTCAAACTCAAGCCATCCAGCGGCACAGTGTGGCGTATTAAATTAATTTAAGATATGGTCAAAATTTAGAGTTATAAAGTGGCAAAACCAGCTATCAGACCCATAGAGCAAAGCAAAATATATTAGATGTAAATAAGAAACAAGAAATAGTAATATGACTATTTAATATATCATACGACGATCAACTTTGTCATTTCTACATCAATAAACAGCACAACTAATAGTTTCAAAATTCATAAGAATGTCCAGATGGCAACAGTTAACTTTCGGAAACATGTGACATCAAAAAGGTATCGAATGTACCGCACCTTCCTTCAGACCAACCACCCTGCCTTGAATCTGCCGGACATTTCAAACCAGCTTTGCGAGTGCGTGTGGTTCTATTCCTACTGACTAGTTGTCGTGTGTGACCCAAAATGTCACGAAGGCATCAAGGTCTGACAGTACTATATGTCTCCTTGGGAAATAAATATATCAGGAAGTGGAGAAGTTAAGAGGCTTTATTAAGCATAAGTACTTTGGAGTGGGAACATTGAAGGATTCCATTGATGGTGAGATTATAATGAAATATTTGTTACAATAAAAAGTCAATTTCACAGCGTGGTCTTGTGTAAAGTGAGAATTAGACCAATTAAAGAAACAGAAGAAAATTATGACAACGATATTGGAAGAGGAGGTGATAAGGATTAAAGATACATGGGGAACAGGGAAGAGGAAAACAGAAGAAAAATTGAGAACTGACATGCTAAATTAAAACTGGATAAAGATACAGAAAATGTTTAGATCCAAGGGAAATCCTGATTGAATACCAGACGACAAAAAGAATAAGAGGGGAATAATAAATGAGATAGTGGATGAAATGGAGAAACTGAAAAAATCCGAAGTCTCTTTTCAGGCTTACAATATTTATTTATGTTCATAAGTCTTTGCATGTGCCGTATTATGTTTCACTTGCCTAATATAGTTTAGTTGATTTTTTATTTTTTGTGTCTTAAATTTATGTTCATAAATCAATGTTTGTGTTATCTATCTATCTATCTATCTATCTATCTATCTATCTATCTATCTATCTATCTATCTATCTATCTATCTATCTATCTATCTATCTATCTATCTATCTATCTATCTATCTATCTATCTATCTATCTATCTATCTATCTATCTATCTATCTATGTATGTATGTATGTATGGATGGATGGATGGATGGATGGATGGATGGATGGATGGATGGATGGATGGATGGATGGATGGATGGATGGATGGATGGATGGATGGATGGATGGATGGATGTATGTATGTATGTATGCATGCATGCATGCATGCATGCATGCATGTATGTATGTATGTATGTATGTATGTATGTATGAGTAGTAAAGGAAAACAAGAGTTTCATTTCAAACCCTCCAAATTCACCCACCCCTCACCACTACATCCCCTCAAGAATTTCAATTCAAACCCTCTAACCCCCCGCCTCAGTTCAACTAATAAGGAAGCCAGGTGTATTAATCATCATTGTGTCGTTACTAAGGTATTGTCTAGACAGGTATGTTAGTCATCAGCCAGCCAGGTATAATGCTCTTTCGTCATACGAGTCAAGGTAAGTGTTTTAGCCAATCATTTAGCCGATTGTCTAGACAGGTATGTTTGTCATCAGCCAGCCAGGTGTAATGCTCTTTCGTCATACGAGTCAAGGTAACTGTTTTAGCCAATCATTGTACTGCGTGATACACCCGTGTAGGTAAACTATCAATCAGTCCATTTTAACGCAGGCTTTCCACCAGGTATGGAGATAGTTGAAATTAATGCAATTTTGATTGCGTTCAAGCGGACATTCACAGAGCGAGAAGAAAGGTGAGTTTATACCTCATTACCAATGATTAATGTTTCAATTTTTGATATTATAAATACTTCATTATCATGATTGTAGAGACTAAATTTTACTTTACCGCTCACACAACGACGGGAGTCAAGCAAATCTTTTATTTAAGGTTTGTTTAGAGGATACTTTTTGTAGATAGAATATATTTTTGATCGATCGAGATCAATTGTGAGTTTAGTATATTTTTGCTGACTAATCGGACTGTGAAAGTTTTTTAAATTCCGCTAGCAACTTTTGATTCAATTATTCGAGATAATTGAAATACTCGCTGTTATCAGATCTGATGAGTGAAAGTTTTAGCCTGTCATGTGTTCCACTAAAACATGTACATGATATTTCATTATTAATTTCAACTGTCAATTGTTTGCCGTCCATCATTAGATATTTGATTTTGCTACTATAGCTGTTTGTCATTGTTAAATTTACAAACATTATTTTATAAGTTTAGATAAAATTTTAGTCGGAAAAGATAATGTCAAGTATAGATCTATCATCATGACAATACCCAAGTCCAAGTGTATCTACACCATTTTCGCAATAACGTTTGTCATCAAAATTACACAATCCACGTTTGATAATGACATCTGTTTCAAGCTTATGATTATTAGTTCGAATTGCCATAGCTCTCATAAAACTAACACCACCATCAAGCGCATACTTGTAGTCATCAAATTTCATAAACTTTGTAATAAAATCACGAGGCAGACCTTTTGCTTTTTTCGTTATTTTATTATTGTCTAATAATACGGCATACATTTTGCTGCGTAATACCATAAAATATTTGATAGCGCTAGAGTTCATTTCATCTTTGAACTTACCAATAATCTTTTTGTTTGTGTCGTCATGAAATTTACTGTCACGCGGGTATTCAGAAAGATCAAACAGATGTCGATTATCATACATGTCCTGATAGATGTCATCGCATTCGATTTCATATACGAGCGAATCAGTATCAGCAAACAATAATCTACTTGCCGGCCAATGATTTTTAGCAAAATTATAATGAAAATCGTACATCAGCCACTTTGATAAATTTAACACTGAAACTCTAACGCAGATTGGCTTGTTTAGTTTTATATTTGTTTTTCTTCTTTGTATCGAAACAAGATTCTCATTAAAAAAATTTATGCTCACAAAATCATCGTCTGACACAAGTTTGTTTCTGAGATTCATATCATTAACTAGTTCGATATCTACACGTTTCCTGATATTCTCCATTGTCTTACCAAACACGTAATTGTTCATCAGTTTAAAGAAGTTTTTCTCAAAATCAGTTTTTGCTGCAGCTCTTCTTGAAGTGTTTGAGTTAATATAACCTCTCATCCACGGCGACTGAATAAATTGTTAGTAAACGATGAACTTTTCTCAACACAAGTCCAGCATCGACTGCTTGTTTTGAAACTTTGTAATGCAAAACATAATTAAGTTTATTATGCAAATTTGGTACTAGTTTTTTTTGAGTATGGAATGTTGTCTTGGTGATGCTAACGCTTGTTGTTCTTTTGATAACAAACTATATTCTATGACCATCGAATCCGCGCAGAAAGGGTAATCGTTATGCAATTTGTGTACCGAATTTGGATAATCAAGATCAACTTCAACGAAATATGAAACATCTTCGGGTATCTTTTTTTCTGTCTCCGATAGAAATCGATCAGCCGTTATCCAGTGAAATCCACCAGGAGGCATTGGTTCTATCATTGAACCACCGTACAAGTTGTTACAATCTAGATAAATTATATACTTCGAGGGAAGCTCAGGATTATACTCTTTTAAGTATGTGTTGTTTGCGTCAGCATATTTCTTCGTTATCACTCTAATACCGCCTCTGATACATTTTTCAAAAAAATTGAACATATCAATGTCAGTCAGTAATTCCAACCTTACCTTACTAAACTTTAGCAGAGCATCCCATGACTGCCCAGGGGCAGAATAATACCAACAAGGATCTAGTCCGTAATTGTCATAACTTACTTATCTAAAACTCTCAAAAACATCTGCTAATAATAACACGTCAGTTTTCAAATACAAATCATGATAATCACCAAAAGTCTCACAATCAAATTCTTTCCAGATATTTTGTGCATACCTGTACTCGTCATCAGTTGTATTTTCAGTTTTAAGTTGCGAGTAAAATTTGTCTTTGTCAGGTAAAGATGTTTCATCAAATTTACTCCAATCGTTGAGATATTCGTACAGAAATACCCCTTTTTTAGCTAGTAGATTAAATTTATATCCAAAACAGTCACGTAGGTTATCAAATTTACTACAACCTTTTGCTAGCTCATCTAACGATGCTGGCATAAATTGCATGCTGTCAATAAAACGCAATTACCTAGCGTAACTGACATATACTTTTCAAAATTATTTGGAATGCATTTGATGATATTATCGAGTTTCAGACGAGCTTTAATATCAGGATCACAAGCTTCTACTATAATGTGACTATCATATCATAGAAAGTTGTGAAGAAAAACTGGAATAAAATCTGGAGCATGAGCCGCTCCACGGTACTGTCAAATGACAATGGTCATGTACTTTTTTGTTTCTGACGTTGTCATTGTCAAAAGCTTTTTCACAAATATAACAAATTTCCGCTTGCTCGTGATCGGATTGTTGTTGAGGTATTAATTTTAACATTGGAGTTACTTTTTTCAAGCGAGTAAATCAACTTCGGTAATCAATTGCTTGAGAAGCCAGACAACTGGATTTTTACCCCGATAGTATTGGATTGGTTTAGATAATGTAGAATCAGCACAACAAACAACCTTGTACGCTACTCCACACGGAACATGATTTTGAATTTTTCTTGTACTCGATTGGTTAGGATTATTTTCTACGCCAAGTACATGTTGAAGTAAACATTCAAAATCAGCATATATGACGTAAGGAATTTTTAGTTTATGATAATGATGGACAAACTGTAACACTATCCTTTTTAGCTGGCATCGTTATTCTTTGTATATCACTATAGTACTGCAAATGGTTTTGTAATGTTTCATTGTTTGTACAACCATGCAAGCAGCGGTCACAAAATAACTTTTTGATGTTATTCTTATTGTACTGTTTACCAACTAATCCATGAAAGTTTTTAATCCAAACGCAATGATTTTTATAAAACAGTAAATTAATGGTTGATTGTGAAGCTTGTTCTGAAATATATCTCGGATAAACGTTTTCTTTTTCATCTAGTCCGAAAACGTTAATCGAAACATTGTTTTGCTTTTCAAATTTTGGCATTTGATTTTCTGCCACTGGAAAGTTAATATCTTTAAAATTTAATCTTGACACGTGACTGATATACTTCTCAATACGACCAGTGTTTTTTTCTGCTGGAAATAGCGCGGAAAGAACAGCCCATTGGAAACATTTGCTATCGACATTTTTTATGTTTATACAGCATCTTTTTTTTGTTTTGGTGGTAGGTCAATATACGAACTACCGCGTAATGCGTCATATTTCATCGTGTGAAACAAAATTTCCTTGATCATTTCAAACTTCCAACCCGAACCTAATTCAGTAAATTCCTCTATTTTTTCCTTATTTATTGGTGTACTTCATTAGCTGGTGAACAAAGATCAGTTTCAAGCAAAGCACGTCTTGATTTTGCGTTAATATAAGGGTCTGCAATTTCCTTGTCAGTTGATTCTTTCATTACAAGTACATTTAAAATATAGCATGATATTGCACTGATAATCTTATACTTTTGTGTTTTTTAAGCTCACGTTTTATAGTTGTCTGTAGCAAGTGGTAAAGATTTGTTGCAGTAAAATTTATCAGTACGACTTGTTTATCAAACTGATAGCTGTAGTCAAAACCTGCAAAAGCAGTCGCTATTTTTTCAGGTTCTCCCATAAGGCTTCTCTTGGCTGTATCACGCAATTTCAGCATTGCTATACTATATTCTAATATCTAATTGATAATTTACCTCACACTGCGCATGCGCCAGGTTTGAAAAGAGAATTAGAGATAAAAAAAGATCATTATTAGTATAATGTCACAAAATCTAACAAGCTCACATGAGCAAGAGGTATATCACTTTCACCCAAAGTACAACCTATACGCTGGAAATGAACTTGATTCGGTTATTGACATTAACACTGGAATATCTGTTGGCAAAGCAACGCCAGTGGGTTATATTATTAGCGTAAAGGGAGATAATGCTGAGAGGATTGCAATGCTGAGAAAAGATTTTATTTACACGTTGTTCTGCGATGACATTCCAGAAGGACAGCGTGTATATCACGTGAACAGTAACGTCACTGATGACAACATTGAAAATGTGTCTTTACAAAACGAGTTTCAACCGCATCCAGTCTTTGATTTATACGAGGCTAACGATCGCGGTATTATTAGAAAGAGAAAAACTAAAAAAGTTCTTAGTACTATGAGCAATATGGGATATATCAGGGTAACAGTTAGAGGAATATCGACAGATCAAGTTCATTATTATGGTCATAGGTTTGTTTACGAGGTGTTCAACGGACCCATACCAGAAGGTTTGGTTATTAATCACATCAATAACGTAAAAACTGATAATCGATTGGATCATCTGGAGCTAGTGACTCAGCAGGAAAATGTAAGAAAAGGACAAGGTGGTGGTATTAATTTTAGGAGTCCAGCAAAACCTGTTGTTTCGGTAAACCTCGAAACGGACGAGGAGATGAAATTCAAATCAATTACAGCTGCGGTGAAATATTATAAAATAAATCCCGCAGTCGTAAAATTTATAGTTGTTGGAGTAATAAAATCAACTTTTTCAAGCAAATACAATGCTAGGATTGTTTTTAGAAATGATGATGAATAATAATTGAAAGCTCGGTTTTATTCAAGCAATGACGAGCAAATGCTCTAACATCATTACGATCAAATTTTAGCGTCGTTACTGCACTTTCATTAATTTTATTTTTTTCTGCTGCTGTTAGTAATATTTTATGAGAATCACCTTGCATTACAATAACGTCAACAGAATATACACTATAACCCGACAAACATTTTCTTACCGCTTCGGCTAGTTTGTTGTAATTTAATATATTAATTTTTGGTGATATTTTACCTCGACAGTCATCTTATAATAACAAATTAAATAAAAATATTATAATAATGAACTTGATGAAACGACTCGCTGGATTATACGCAGAAGATACCAATGATAAGTTCGCCAGCGATAAGGTCGCCAACGATAAAATCACGCATAGTATTGCATTTTCCAAAGATGTCATATACAAATCTGTTGGTTATAGTGAAGATGATATTTTGTATAACAACGAATCTGATGATGACGATGAAATAGTCACCGTTGTTGATAGATCTAATTACAGCAGACCAACAACTGAATGATATAATGCCAAGTATCACATTGCTAAAAGACAATGAAATTTAATTTTACCGTTGCCGAACAGCAAATATTTTGGCAGTTAATCAGACCATTCTTAAATATCACTACTCCAGGCCGACAGAAAAATATTAAATTCGATTTCATATTTGTCAAAATTTTAATCTAATGACGATCTCTGATGATCGCAGACAATATCTAATATCATTATGTAAACCAGTAAAATGCAAATCTCTCAAACAAAAGTACGAGGAAATTTAAAATAGCATTATATAATAATTTGTTTGGTTGGGATCCAACTGTTAAATTTATCGCTATACCCACGCCATTTGACTAAATTTTTATCTCCTTTTTTCCTAATCACTTTTTCAATAACGAAAACATCCTGCTCAGTTTTCAGTATTTCATGTTCGTAAAAACTACCTACGATAGGTTCTCCTGCCAGATCTTTTAACGCGTACGTTACAGGTATTGTTAAAAGTACTTTATCAACAACAAATACTTCTTCGCTCCAGTTCAGAGTAAATCCTTTTGCAAATACCTTGTTTGTCAAAGAAATTCTAACTTTATCACCAACTTTAAATTTATGTCTGCGGTACATGTTTTCATTTGCTGTCGGATTTTTAATCGCGTTATTGGGTGACATTTTGATGGTTCGATGTTTTGTGTTATTATATTCGCCTACGATTTGAGAAAGGTCATCGATGTACCTGTTGGTGTTTTTAGCTGTAACATGTTTGTGTATTTTTTTGTTTAGCGTGCGATTAAATCTTTCAACCACAACGGTTTTACTTTCGTTTCCTGTAACATATTTTTATATCCTTTTGTTCTAGAAACTGCTCAAACTGTTTGTTAAAAAACTCAGATCCGTGATCAGTCCAGATTTTATTTGGTTTTCTTTCTGTGCTCGTTATTATTTGTTTTAGCGAATCAGCCATTGAAGTCCCTGTCTTATCCGAAACAGGTACACTGAAATAGTATTTACTAAAAACGTCTAATACGTTAAACAAATACTTTTTTGGAGCGCCATCAGCGCTAACGTTAAACTGAGCCAGATTGGTCACATCCACCAAATCTATTGCCCAGATATCATTTACAGCATTAGCGACAACTTTACGTCGTTGAAACATATTTTAGGTCTGTGTAGTTCGACTGCAAGATCATCGTATACTTTTTTCCGAGTCCAAGTTTATATTTTGCTCCAATCATTCACTGAACAAATCTTCTATCAAAACGTTCTCGTAGATTTGTTGGCTCCATATCACGTAATTCGTCTAACATCACTTTATTGCAATCTGCTTTCGAGTTTTCATGATCGCGATAACAGATATCATGACGCATTGCTATTGCATCCACTTGATTATAGGACTCTTGTCTTGGCAACGGATTAACGTTTTCATCTAGTTGTTGATCTAGCGAATTGTAAGGTCCTTTATACCGATGATCTGGTAAAGTCCAACCTCCTTTTGGTTTTGATAATTTTCCAATAATTTTGTGTGTATATATATATATATATATATATATATATATATATATATATATATATATATATATATATATATATATATATATATATATATATATATATATATATATATATACCTGCACCTATTATTTCTCTGTTGTTACAACATTGACAGTATGCAACAATTTTATTTTGCTCAAGACACAAATCTCTGTCAGAATCACAGTTGCATATCATTCTATATTTTTAGTCGTCTACTAAAATAATATCAGGATAACCAGCGCCTAACGACACTGTCACTGGCAAAACATTCTTTAAAAACTTATTTTTTCCTTTTTCCGCAGATTGTACAATTACTTTTTAATATCATCCTGTTGTTTTTTGTTTTTTCTTGTTGTTTCAATAATATTTTCTGTTTTAGTTCTACGCTTAAGACAATATGTTGACATTATTATATTTGTAAGTGTAGATAAAATTAATTGCAGTCTCGTCATTTGCGTGAGAAGGTTGCTTGTCAAACTGTAAAATAAACTTTAAAAAATTAAGATTGCTCTGGGACATCTGTCGGATAAACATACAATAATATCCGCAAGCAGACGTTCCAACAGGTTGGAGTTGATATGATGAATAATCTATTTTTATGTTTTGTTCATATATCTTTTTATTACATCGCTTGGAGGAAACCCAAACGAGTCAAAATAATTATTATTATAAACTGCTACCCAATGCGTACCGGATCTGTCATTGAAATCTTGTATATTTATAACACACGAACTTGTAGCTGACGGCTTTATTATTGCTGCGAGTTCATCTTTAGAATAAACTGCGTAAAAAAACCCTGGAACTGCTTTTAGCTTATCAATTATATCACAATTACTTAGCGGGTTGGTCGTGTTCCCGGTAATGTTAGACCACGTCCGATTCCTAAAAGATTTGGCAGCAGACTTCCCGCTAGTCCCGCCAAAAGTGGAGCGAAGGGAATAATTCCTCCTTGTTTTGTTTGATTGTATTTGCAGTTGCATTTTGTTGTTTTTTTTTTGTTCCGTCGGTTTTGTTGTTGGCGGTTTTGTTGTTTTCTTTTTCCGTTGTGGCTTTATATTACAGTAGACTCTCGATTATATGCGGTAATGGTGGGAAGAGCTAGCGCGGATAATCAAAAGCAGCGGATAAACCAATGTGCATATATACAATCCAGATATAGGGGCATAAAAATAACTTAGTTATTTTTTTTGCCGTAATATCCTACTTATGTTTACCTTTTGTGATGCCCTTTGTTGGTTAACCATTGCAACATCGCTTTATCAAGCTCATCATAAGTTGACAGTTTAATTGTTTTTCTGCTTGATAAGCCACTTGATGAATCAGAATTACTAGCGTAGTTAATCAATTTATTTTTATTTTTCGGAGATCGCGAACTGTTGTTTCACCTATACCATATTGTAAAGCTAAGTTTTTGGTAGACCGGTCTTGCTCAAGTTTCTTAATTATGTCGAGCTTTTGGTTAATTGTTCAAACTACGCGCTTTCTTTCCCGCTCCATTATCCTCTTTCAAACACAAAAACTTAAATACAGTATTTTTGGACATAAAATTTTCGATTTTGAAATCGTCGCATAACTCCCCAATGTTTAAGATATGGAGTAAAAAAAAATAAAAATACATTTCCGCGGTTAAGCCGCAAAGTGGTTAAACCTCTTGCGGTTAATCGAGGATCTACTGTATATCAATTACATAAAATTTCACAATTTTTTAATTCCACTTCCAAAAATGATACCATCACCCTCAACTGCTCTTTTCGTGGCGCCAGATATTGCTCCCGTCATTGCTGCTAGTCCTAATGAGCCTAAGACCGGTAAAATTTTTGCAGCTAATACTGATAATGCCGGACTAAAAAACCACCATTAACGACAATGTCGTTTGCCAGCGCTGTTATTTGTGCAGCACTCAAATTTAAAACAAAACCGTTTTTACGATTGCACTTCTTTACTTGATTTTTTTGTCAGCATTAATTTTGTTAAAACACCATCAGAACTTTAGGATTGATTTTTAAAGATACCTGTTCGCGCTTTGCAAGAGCAGCTACTAATTTTTTCACTTGGCCATCAGTCAAATATACTTATTTTACAATATATTTTGTCATTTTATATAACAACTGCAGATTAAACTTGAACTGTCATTTTACCTCCAATAGAATCTATCGCGATAAATCTATCACTAATCACTAATGCGTATACGTATAACGGCGTTACTGGAACCGCTCCAAGTGTCCAGGTAATTTCAATATCCGCTGTGTTATCTACAGCTCGCTCGCTATGTTTACTAACATCAAAATGAAATATAGGATAAAGTGTACGAAATTCCTCTGTTGATATCTAGTTCCATCTTCAACATCTTGATATTTTTGCATTGCATCAAACAGGTACATGTATGGTCGAGGAATATTTTTATTAGCATCATTAGCAAAATTGCATTCTATCGCTCATTCTGGATATTGCTTCGAATTTAGTCTAGCGTATATTCGTCTGACATCAGCGTTGTCAAATATTGCATTATTTTGTTGTTGGTTACCTCGTCTGGCGTGCTGTTGAAATACGACAAATATTTGTCTCGGCAATTGTTCGCTTGATGTTGTTATGACCCGCCACATCTAGTCAGTAGTATTTGGAACCGCTGTCTGTTATATTTTATGCTGCTAAAAATAAAATCTGTTTGTATGCTTCTCAAGTGTGCTATTTAATTCTGACAGTTTAGTGATCGACGGTGTTATACGTGGCATCCACAGAGAAAGTTTGTTTATGATAAACTGTACATCAGCCCCTCCAGATATTAACAAGAATCGTTTTGTTCTGCTCGATCTAAACGTTTACTCTGTGAAATACTTTATCATGATCGCGACAATAGCCGAAAATCATACTTAGTGGAAGCTTCTTTATAATTTGGCGTGATCCTGCTGCAAGTTCTCCTCGCCTAGCAAAACTTTCGTTAGAACGTGGATTCTTTACGTCAAGTGTGTTAAGAAGCAAATTTAACATTACAGTACCGTTTGCATCTGCAGCTTGTGGTGTTATATTAAGATTATTAAAAGCAGCCGTAAGAGAAACTCTTGTAGCGTCTGCATTAGCAGCTGCACCTGGTGCTTCTATACCTAGCGCGTCTTCATTAGCAATGAGAAAATTTCTCACAATTACAACATTTGCATCAGCATCAGCTCAGTGTACTATAGCACTTCTCTTTAATAATTCAGTTGATTCGGCTATACTCCGACCAGTATCTTTAAACCACATCATGTTCGTTAGAGTTGATCTCGAGTAATCGTCGGTAAACGAAATAATATTCAAAATTGTACTTGCAACTTGTAGATGACCTGAAATATCTTCTATAGTTTGATTGGCCAGTTGATATATAGCACTTTTGAATAAACACCAGCCGTTATTTATAAGAGCTACCTCTGCTCCAACTGCAATTGCAGCAGGTGGATTGGCTACTGTCATAATCTGACCGCAAACTTCTAACAACTTTATGTGGCATTAGAAATACGTCTTCGTCTCTGGTATTAAATGTTCTGATACCAGCTTTATTTGGTTCGTTAGAATTCTCATCGAGATACTCAACATACTCAAATTCTGTCACAGCGTTGTTGATGTCATGTTTTTCTGTTGACTCGAGATAATTTTATCCGACATTTTATTTATTAGATTATATATAATTTTATTGCGGTACAGTTACTTTAGATATTAATGTTTGTATGATCTGCTTGCCTTCCCTTTGGTGATAATAGTTTTTTGTTGTTGTTATCATAGCTCGTTGACTTTCTTTTGTTGGAGTGATTTCTGAGAAAGCTTGTTTAATTTCAGATGCAGTCCGTGGATCCCCTTTTATTTTATCAGATATTTTTTGTCCAACCGCAGTCCCATCGGCAGATGCAGCCCCAGTTGCAAAAGCTTTACCCGCGTCAATAGCAATTGGTGCAACTTTACGCGCTATACCTGGAACATTTTCAATAATTTTAGTAAATATATTTCCAAAAAATCCTCCTATCATTTTTCTTCGATAATTTTTTCTTTGTTTCATTATATTTGATGTTGTATGTAATTTTTTATTGCTCGCGTAGATGCATATAATAAGTTACAACTTCATTATTGAAATGCAACTGTTTTCCATATTGATCTGTCAACTGCATTATTATACCTGATATTTGATCTTCAACATTTAACGGATAATAGATAATATGTCGTGGAGTTTTTTGCATGAGAGAACCTGGCGGAACTTCTGGTGAGAAACTGTAGATCGTTTGACTCTTGCTGCCTTTTGATGAATAAGAGCCAGAAGCAATAGAGCAATTTACTAATATTGTATTTTCTTCTGTTATATTTAAGGGCAGTTCACTGTCATACGTAATGACCTGATCAAGTGCAGTGTAACTTTTTTCAGTAAATCCTAACAGTTGTGCAATACTTCTTTCTCTTGGTTCCAGACCGATTAATATATTTTTCAAAGTTATCCTAGCTCGCAATGTGTTATAATTTGCTGCCAATTCAAAATTATCAGCCACACCGCCAGCTTTTGTTATGAGCTCTTTGATTGTTCTGTTTATATCAGTACTATTATAAGCTCCTTGTGGAATTTTTATTTATTTTGTTGTAGATATTGAAGATGTTGTAATCATAGTAAACCACATTTCATCGTTAACATCAGTTTTCATGTTAGGCATAGTATTCCAGCAGGTACAAGAAATTAATCCAATCTCATATTGTTTTGCAGGATCTAGTTGTATAGGCGGAATATAATTTACTGAAAAATTTGCGCTATCTTTCGCATACTCACTAGAGTCTAGCAATAATGTCATTGGCATTTCTTTTATATAAATCATTTTACAAAATTAAGTCGCGGTGTAAAGTTTCATATTCGTCAGATGCTAATAATTCGCTCGATCTTAGATGATCAAGTATGTCAATTATTTTATTATCAATTTTAATACTAACATTTCCAGTTTCTTTTGATAATATTAATAACATTAATCTACCTATCATTTCAGTAGCTTATGTAAATATTCTTACACCAGTTCCTGTTTTGTCTCATCTATTTTTTCCACACGAGTTTTATCGAGTGTAGTAAATTTTCTTTTAAAACTCCACCCCCTACTAAAAGGTTTTGCTCTACTATTTTTTGCTGTTCTTTTAAACATGGAAGCAATGACACCATATCTCATCCTATCATGAAGCGGATGCATATTCTTAATTTCTGTAGCCGTGTGTATTTCATCTTTAGCAGCAATTTCGTTTCTTATTATTTCGTCTAATCTATTGATTAATGCTTGATATTCTGCATCAGTCCACTTATTTATATTATCGATATCTTTTATATTTTCTTTTATTTTAAAATCATCATACTCATTATCAGTTATCGTATTATTTGCTCTTATAAAATGAAGTTTTTGATCTTCAACCTCCATATACTTTACAGTAAGATCACCGAATCTTTGTTGCTCCTCTCTGATATCTTTTGTGTCTCCTGATAAATTTGTTATAATATTTTTTATTCCTAGTGTTGTAACTCTGCTAATCTTTGCTCAAGTTCCAGCGGATTATTTTTCAAACGATCTGTTTCAGCTTGTCTAGCAGCAGGATCAGCTATATTTGCTGTAAGTGCTTCAGTCAGTTTTCTTTTTTCTTCATCAGATCTAGTAACATTTTTTGCAGCAACTGCTTCTTGTTGTTCTTTAACAATTCCAACCAACCCTTTTTCTTGCAGTTGATTAAGTTCTTTTTCTGATAGTGGTTTATTTTCAGGATGTTTTCCAAGTAGTGCTTCAGTAACTGGTTTGAAAATTGTAGCTGTTGTTTCTGTAGCAGTTACTTGTCCACGTCATGCTTGCTGTACTTTTTGCTTAAGTGGTGTCGGAGATTGAGCAAGGTTTTTTAGATCTTCTATGTGTTTTCTATATTTTGCTCGTTTGTCCATTATTATTATTATAAATTTTATAAAACTAAACCACGTATTACTGTAAGTAGTTGTTAATATGACAGCGAAACATTTTAGTTGAATCATGTGAAAGTTTATCAAATAAGAAAAAGTTGTATTTATCTTTTGTATCATTATGATAAATTCAATACATTTATCTTTTGTCACGTCACCGCATTGCTCGCCTGCAATTTTTCTAACGTCAACATTGTCCAGTCCTGGAAATAATATAAAACAACCAGTATTTCGCCGAATAAATCTTTCAACATTATAAAAACCTTGAGCAAGATAAAGAGACTTACACTGTTTTTTTACGTGACAGTGTGAAATACGATCTTATTTTATTCATCTCCATGTTACTTAGCGGAATATCTTCAAAAACTGCTATCTTGTGTTCATCTGCATCAAGTTGATTAACTGGAATAAGATCTTCTGGCTGCCTAATTATAAAAAAATCTTCACCAGATCATCACGAAGCTTGTTATTATACTCGCTTAATAACTCATACTTATCTTGCTGTGGATTGATTGTGTAAATATAAACTCTGTCATAGTTAAAATTATTACCAAGAAGCAAGTTCATAAGCAAATTTGTTTTTCCTGATCCAGTTCGCCCAACAATAAGATTATGGCAATCAGGAAGTTCATTGTTATGTCTATGCTTCACCAGTCTCTCTGTATCAAAGTTTAATATTGTCGACTTTGCCATTGTTGTTATAATTTTATATAATGTTGATAATTTTATGTAGGACAGTAAATAATGAGTTACTATACAAAATTTGGAACATTAGCAGATGTATCAACAGAAGGTTATCAAGGTGACTTATCAAAGTATTCAACTCTTGAGCAGCTCAAAAATGAAATTATTAATTTATTAAATGTTGCCAGTGTAGATCCAAATGAAGTCGTCATTTTCCAGGACAAAGAAGGACGATTAAAGACGAGTAATGTAAAACTGTCAGATGTACTTGTACGAAATCCTGCTGCGGTTGCTAATAATATCGCTACTTTTAACAATCGAGGTAAGATACAAGATTCTGGTAGGTCAGTTAATGATTATGTTAAAAAAGCAGGTGATTTATTTAGTGGGAACATTGTTATGAACCAAAATAAAATTACAGATCATGGATATCCAACTACAGATGGTGATGCTGTAACAAAAAAATACGTTGACGATCAAGAATCAAAGTACGTGTCAGTCAATGGTGGTATAATGTGTACACTTCTCAATATGGACAATAATGCCATTATTGAACTAAGAACACCTGAGTCTGATTTTGACGCTGTAACAAAAAATACGTTGATGACAAATAAATTCCAATCAGTAATGAAATAACGGCGCTCAAAAAATGAATTTCTTGGTCACTTGAACATGTTTTTAAGTTTTCGCAGAAACATAAACACACTTAAAAATGAATTTTTTGGAAATCCATCAAATGTTGACATTACACTCGCTAATCTTAACACAAATCTCTACGATATTACCAAAAACTCAACGATATTATAAGTGGAATTCATTGTATTATTGACAAAACGAGTATGATTAAAATTCCTCGCAAATAAATTAAAAATATTGCGTATATTGTTGCTTCGGGATCTAGTATGTGGACATTACATAACACCTCTTTCAAATACACTGCAGAAGTTACCTTGTGTGTATAGATTGACAGTGTTTAGCGGTGCAAGGTTTAAAATAATTACTGGATATTCGCAACATCATTCAAATAATGATTTTTCTTACACTATTACTGTAATAATAAATAAAAATTCCTAAGAAGAATTTACGCTTGAACTGTTCAAGATTTTTAATACTCTTATCAGTGGTTTATGGAATTTATAGCTGAAAAAACCGTGATTATCTATTACTTCACCAAACATAAGAATATGTAATCAAATATTATAATGAAAATAAGTATAGTTGATTTCAATCATATTTCAAAAGATATTCCAGGACAGGATGTGGACGCACTAAGACAATACTACAAAATTTTATCATAAAAAAACTTTGGTGCGTTAAAAAATGTTTCAAATATTCTAACAAAATACTTCGAGTAATATCATATATGCTGTTGTTAATGACTAGCTCTGGTATAATTTCAAGTGGAGCATCATTAAATCCGTTTGTGTTAATCATATCTGGTGCTGGTGTTTCCCTTACAGCGGCGTGTAAAGAAGTAGAACTAAGACTTTCAAAAGAAAAGCATGGATGTAAAACATCTATTATAACTTACAAAAAAACTACTTGATCAGATTCGATCTTACCTACGAGGAGCAAAATATGATATAGACGACAATTTAATACGCGATTTCCGCATCATTGACAGTATGTTAACAGATATTTTACCAATGAGAGTTAACAAATATGAAAAAGATTATCAAAATAAGTATGAAATAATATAACATATTATCTAAACTTAAAATATAATATCACCTTTTCACATGGTGAATATCCGCTTGAAGGCTATCATAGAATCCTTGCTTCACGTTAAAAATATCACAAATACGTAGTTCAATTTCCGCCTGTGGTCAAATTTCTATGCCAGACTGATTTATAAAGCGCGTCTTGTCTTTTATATGCTTCATTCGAGAACATTCCAGGCATGCGCAATACTGTTCTGGCAATCACGTAATATCTATATGACTCATGTTTGTCACCAAAGATAGAGCTATGATGATTCACAACCACACCTGTACGTGTAATGACAGAGGGGTGGGGTTAATTTAAAAGATTGAAACTCTTACAAATATAAAATATTATCTAAACTTAAGATATAATACTACTCACTTTTCTCGCTCTGTGAATGTCTGCTTGAATGCTATTCCCAAACGTTAAAAAATATCACAAAATACGTAGTTTAATTTCCGCCTGTGATCATATTACCTGGTGGAAAGCCCACGTTTAACTACACGGGTGTATCACGCAGTACAAACAGTTACCGTGATTTGTAGGACACACCTGGCTTGCTGATGACTAATACAACTGGCTGGCTACCTGTATATACAATACCTGAGGGGGGTAGTGGTGAATTGAAATTCTTGAGGTGGGGAGGTAGTGGTGAAGGGTGGGTGAATGTGGAGTTTGAAATGAAATCCTGTTTTCCTTTACTACTGTATGTATGTATGTATGTATGTATGTATGTATGTATGTATGTATGTATGTATGTATGTATGTATGTATGTATGTATGTATGTATGTATGTATGTATGTATGTATGTATGTATGTATGTATGTATGTATTACTTTTTTGAACAAGTACTAATTCTTGTTCCAACATCTGTAGTAGAATTAATTTTATTTTTGTATTAAGATTACACTTTGGATGGAATCATTTACATACATACATGCATGCATGCATGCATGCATGCATGCATGCATGCATGCATGCATGCATGCATACATACATACATACATACATACATACATACATACATACATACATACATACATACATACATACATACATACATATTGAACATATATTTTATTATGTTTAATATTTTAAAAGATTTTGATGTTAACCTATTTTACAATGCAAGATAACTGGAAAACGTATTTAGCGGATAAACATAAACAAGAAAGAGTTCCTTCATTAAAAATAGCATTTTTCTATGAATGACATGAAAAATAAGAAAAGTAAAATAAAGTTAACACACCAGGTTTAATGTTGATGATTTTACAATAATTTTCTGTTGCTATCTATTGTTGAAATATCACAATTGTTGTTAACAAAAGAAAAAAAATCTCATATGAGAACAAAAGTTATTGTGATTATTTGCGCATCACCTGACATCTCACCAAACATCTCACTGCAAATAAATGTCCTGCTGCATGATGTCACTGGTTAAATATCAAAAATGATAATGAAATGCAAAAACAAAACAACAAGAAGAAAAAAAATCTTAAATCGTAACAAATTAATGGCTTTTGACATTAACAATACTTTGAACATATGTTTTCAGGTTATTTGAACGTAAAACTGATGCAATCGCCGTTAGTTGTGTCAATGTGTCTCGTTGTCACTATTATATATATATATATATATATATATATATATATATATATATATATATATATATATATATATATATATATATATATATATATATATATATATTTATTGCAGGAAGAGAATGACTAAGCACCGTGTGTTACAGTCACGATCAATATTGTGCCAGATTTAATAATTGTATGAAATAATTATGTTATTGAGCGACACCTGAGAAGGGCCATTAAAGCAATATAGCAGGTTTGCCTAAGTTAGATATTAATATTTATTAGATCAAAGGCAGATAGAATATGACAGGGTCATAGAACACAGCGTATGACAAAGGCAGACTCAATGTGACAAAGTAAGATTTGATAAAGCTATAAAATAAGTATGCTACTGATAGACAAATAATAATAATATTAAGAAAATAATATAAAGTACATAATTAATATATTGCAAAGTTTAAAATAATATATAATGAACAAAAGGAAGGTAGATTTCGACAAAGACTAATAATTAAGCAGATATCGTATGGCAACGCCATATTTGATGTGACAAAAGTATATTAATAATTTTGTCTAATAAACATCTTATTAGGAGACAAAATAAGTCCATGAAAACAAAATAGAGTACAAAAGAGTAATGTAAGTATTGTTGTAAACTTTGAATATTGTATGACAAGGAGAAAGACCGTGCCTTAATATGAGCTTCTAATGCTACTTAAGATGTACAAATGCAAATTAAAATATACTAATGGTACTAATGGTCATTAAGATGTTCTAATGCTAACTAACATTTACTAATGATAATTAAGCTGTATCAATACAATGATGGTAATTATGATCTACTAACGGTAATAACAGCAATTAAGATATACTAATGCTTATTAAGATGTACTAATGGTGGTTATGATGTACTATGGTACTAATGGTAATTATGATGTACTGTTGCTAATTAAGATGTACTAATTCTTTAAAATTGAAAAGTCAGCAGCATCAAAACTTTTCTTTTTCCACAGATTGCACGGATAAATTTTAGCATTATTCTATTATTTCTTTTGTCTTTTCCGTTGTCTTACCTTTAGTCTTATGTTCAGTTTTGCATTTGATTCAGTATCTTTACATTTTTATATTTTAAAGTTCAGACAAAATTAACTCATCGTTAGTGTAAGAAGGTTGCTTGTTGAACTACAAATTAATCAACAAATCGGAATCCAATTCGGTGAGATTGGGACATTTATCAAATAAACACAATGCATTAAAAAAAAAAAAACACAAGCGGATGTTCCATTCTGGTGTAGTTAAGACGAATAATTTACTGTTTAATTTTTTATAATTTTATTTTACAAGATCGCTCAGAGGAAGTCTGAGCGAATCAAAATTATTATTATTGTAAACAACAACCCAATGAGTTCATGATCCATCATTAAAGTTTTTTATACTTGCAATTGACCTGCTGGTACATTACTTAATTCTTCTTTAGAATATACTCCAAGGGATCAATTTTACAATATCGTTATCAAATTATGTTATTTTTTGAATTATATCAAAATTACTTAACGGTGTCTGGTACCTGTTAGTATCATTCCGAGACCGATCGCTGTCAAATTCGGAATTAGACCGCATGCTAACCATGCTAAAGTTGAGCGAAAGGAATAATTTCTATTTGTTTTGTTTTCCTCGAAGACTTTATCGTTCGCACTCAATGACGCCTTTTTCGTTGTGCTAATTTAAAATAGATTTATTCGCTTTATTTTTATTGTTACTTAAAACTACACTGACATGGTAGCTTAGTCGGTGACATTGTCACTGATTTGTTAAATACCGTACCCAGATACCGCTTTTTTAGTTGCTACAGACTCCGCCCATGACTTAGCCGCTAGTCCAAGTGTTCTTCGTACAGCAAACATTTTGGTATTGCACTAGCTATTACAGAACGTGCTGGTCCAATAAGACTACCGTCGACTGCATAGCGGTTGGAAATCTGTTTTTTGAACAGTATATAATTTAAAGACAAACAGTTTTCCCCGACTGCGTTTTTTTGTTGAGTAATGTTTATTGCAACAGCGGTAACAGAAGTCTCTAGAGATATCATTAAAGAGACAAAATTACTTTTGGTAACCGCGGCTTAAAACTTTTTAATTTTACCCGGCGTTAGCTATATTTCTATAGTAGAGTATTCCGTTTTCATTATATAAAGGTTGTATTATTCTTTTCTAACACTTGGACAGTTATTTCTGTCTTAGTCGCATCCTTTATCAAAAAATGTGCCACTAACAACTAGCACATATACAATATATTTTTCGGATGTCAAGCATGTCATGCGCACAAGTGACTTTACGTCAGCAAATGCAGTCGATCTGGTAGCTTGTTCGGAATGTTTTGAAATGTAAGATTAAAATATAGGATATTGTATTGTGTCGAATTTTGAAGAAGCACTGAACCTTTAAACTGAGTAAAATTATGTATTAAAATTTATCATAGTCAAGCAAGAGAAGTCTTTGAGAAGCATAAATTTGATATTTTCCTTGTTTCATCTGTGAAACGTGAAAGTGTCTAACTTTAAAGACCAGTGAAATTGATGCAGTCATCGTGACTGTATATTGACCTGGAGTACATTAGAACTCCGACAGATTCGGTTTGTAAAAGGACTAGGTCAAATATTTGACTTTCAAAAGAAAGCTAATTGCAACAGATCCTTAGGGCTCTCGAAATCTAACGAAAGACAAAGGGAAAAATTTAGGAACAAGTACTTCGGATTGGTCAGGAAAAAACAAGGCGTGGAGAGACTGAGAATTTATAAGTAGCAACGCCATAAAAGATTCTTTAGCCCAATATTGTCTTCACAGATTCGATCTTAAGGCTCCGTGGGGACCTAAGAATAGTGTGCCCCTTCGTTAGCGAATAGAGGCAAGATAGTTGTCTTTAAAGCAAAAGACGAGTTACAGTTAATTCCTAAATGCACGGCCACATATATCACTTATCCTACATTGCAAAGTACGATCATAGGCTTTATGTATCAAAATGTCATTAACTATGTTCCTTACAAAACAGTCATGTAATGATTTTTTTTGTAATTTTATGATTTATTTTGTAATTTTATAGCTGTAATGTTCTGTATTACTTGTTGTCAATAAGGTCATAACTATCCCATCGGTTTCAATTTTCATTACCTATTACATTAGTAGACTTGGAAAAATATTCACTTGTTTTGGTGACATTTTTTTGAAAATTGGCGACAAAATATTGAGGTTGGCAATATTTTGGGCGACAACTCTTTCAAAGCCAGGACCATCCCCGTTATTTTATATTTTAATCCATTACTGTTCTGCTGGCCATGTCGTAGCTTGCATCTTCCGCCGCATGTGCAGATAAACATGTTAATATCTGTTTAGTAAACGACGATGGAAGCCAATCCGGCCGAAGACAGTCACCTTTGGTGTTCAATGGTAAATCTCATAGACACCATTAACCGATAACACCGAGCTGGTGCTGAAACCATGAATGGATATCATCAAGTGGGAGATGTCAAACAAATTATACATGACAAGCTCCTATTAACGTGGTTCTGGTACTCAGCATGGATTGATTGGGTTTAAATTTGATATTCGTGGCGATATGTTCATCTGCAGTGATCAACCTGGAGATTTCCGTTACCATATAGGTGATGTTTTACCCGATAGCGACTCTGGGACTACTGCGTAGCCTTTGAGGTATCCAACAGCGCTTCTGTTTAACATGTGCTGTTTTCGTTTTATCCATCTTGATTAAGAGACCTTTAACATTTCATGTAAACATCATGCCGAAACCCTATTGATCCACGTTATCTTCGTAATGTTGCACTTTGCTCAACAAATTTTCGGAGGAAGTTCTCGCGTTGACGTTTACTGGTAATTTTTTGAAATGTTATATCGATGGTGGCATAACAAATTAGTCAATGCCCCTTGTGTATGTTTCTGGTAGAAGTTATCCATTACGATGAAACATCCTTGAAAACAAGAAAACATCCCGAGTTTCATTTGCGGTATGTGGGCACGTCCTGGTATGCGAGTGACAAATGCTGCTACAATGCTTGTTTAGTGAGAATGAAAAATAGTCGAATATATTCATCATATTCTCATTGTCTATTTAATGCTGTCTAACACATTGATCGTGAGCCTGTTCAAATCAAGTTCACTGGTTTAATATTGTTCATCTCAGAGATAGTAAAGAGTTTCCATGATGACCCAGTTGATCACATTGACTGTGTCCTACACAGTTTGCCAATAATCTGCATTTGCCTCAATGTAGCTTTAGCATGAAAATAATTTCGCGATGTTAACTGGTACACTTTCTTTGGTATGCTAATCGGGTCATACAGCTCCGATGCTGCAGTCAGCATAACTGTCAACAAGAAGGAGCTATAAAAGATGTAAGTTACACCAGAGATTCCTTGCACTGTGATCTCAACATGAGATGTCACAGTATTACGAATCTCTATGATGTGAAGTATACTGTGGCAGATTTCATCACCGCAATAGTCAACTGGCTCTGACTAAATTATCACTCACATGAGGAAAGATGACCAGGAACATTTACAGGGGCCATAAACATACGGTCTACAGACTCCCACAGGACATGCTCCATTTTCTTCTTAGAGAGTCTAGAGTAGAAGATCTCGAGGTGGAGAAAATATAAAACATGCAGATCCGTGTCAAGAAACGAACACGTCAAGGACACTTTTTCGGCTGCTACAGAAATCAACCCTAATTTAATGATGGTATCATGCAGCTCTAATGTCAACACATAGAACATGAGACATGTGGGAGTATACACTGGACTTAATCCTGGAGGTTTATTATGGTCGATCAGTATTCAACTGATATTTACTCTTCAATCTTGCAAACCAGCGACAAAGAGTTCAAAAAATGCAATGGCACCACTAGCAATGATGACTGTCAACATCTCTAGAATCACTGTGTTCAGACCACTGATGGGTTTCATGATGACTTGGCTGATCACGGATAACAATTGGATGATTTCTTATTTGCTAATAAACTCGTTTAGAGGCATTAATTATTGACAACAGGTAACTCACACTTCACTGATAGAGCAGTATGTGTTTATAGACACCAATGTGCATGAGTTATGTAGGGAGAGGTGTATAAATATTGAAAATTGTTCAGTAAATAATGGGGAATTTGCACACAATAAGCAGTAACGGAGCTGAGAGGGATAAGAAATGGATGAATCCTATATGTAAAACTAATGAACTAAAAGCAGCTAAAAACTTTTACAAACCTACCATGCTAAAACCTACCATGCTAAAGCCTAAAACACAACACTTCATTATGTATAATATTCTGACAATACATATGGGCAGGAACAGATGAATACTTTGCCTACAGTCATCATCTCATAGCTTCAAAGCACTACTTATTCCAAACATTTTATCACAAACCTCATCTTTGAATGATCAACATCCAGTCTGTTTTTAAGTCAACTCTGCATGTCAACTTTCTATAATAAACCTAACATCTACATAGTTTATCACTAGCATACTTTATCCTCTTCAAAGTAGTAATTTTTCCAAACATGTTTGCAATAATTTCACATTTGAATGATTTTTTTGCATCAATAATAATCTGCGTCTCAAAAGAAAGAATCAGCGTAAACATTATATTAACAAACTCAAATTTAGAGTATGTTTATGTATCTCCAATAGGAATTCTTGTCTCATTCTTCAAACAGCGTCTTGTTAAAATATTTTCATAAACTTCACATTTGAATGGTTTACCTCTGATATGTATCCTCCTGTGGTTCTTCAAATAACTCCTTTCTTTAAATATTTTATTGCATCTTTCACAGTTTAACAGATTAACCTCTGTATGTCTCCTCATTTCGATCTTCAAATGATTATACTGTCCATGATACATTTTATCATAAAGTTCGATGGCTTATCTCCAATATTCATCATGTTTTCCTTTGAACTTCTATTATTTCCAAAGCTTCGTGAGCCTAGTGTTTAGAGAATCTGTCACAGATATGGAAGGTTGTGGGTAAAATCCCTGGCCGAGTCATAGACTTACAAAAATGGTACCAATAACTGCCTCACTTGCTGCTCAATATTAAGAGGCTAATGTCAGGTGGGAGGGACATCCTACTACATGTCTGCAGAATGATCCCCCAGTTCTTGATAACTCTCTCAACTGTCACAAGCTGACATTTTAGTGATATAACTAAAAAATTGCTAACGCTATGGTAAAAATCAAAATTAAACACACACATCATTCTTTCCAATAATTGTAATATAAAGTTCATATTTAAATAGTTTATCTTCTGATGATACTTCAAATATGGTTAATTAACTGAAACCTTTTATCACAAAGTTAACATTTATTGTTTTATCTCCGGTGTGTATCCTCATGTGGCTTCTCAAATCAAAGTTTCTTCAGAACAATTTATTACTGTTTTATCTCCAGTATGTATTTTCATGTGACTCACCAAACTATTTCTATATCCAAACAATTTATGACACACATTACAACTGAATGGTTTGTCTCCAACATGTATCCTCATGTGTTTCTTCAACGAACCAATTTGTACAAACAATCTGTCACAGAGTTCACATTTGAATAGTTTATCTCCAGTATGTATCCTCATGTGATTCTTTAAAGTACTACTATATCCAAACTTTTTATCACAAACATCACATCTAAATGTTTTACCTCCAGTATGTATTCTCATGTGCATCTTCAAATTACAACTGAATCGAAACATTTTACTACAAACATCACATCTGAAAGATTTTTCTCCAGTATGTATCTTCATGTGCATCTTCAAACCATAATTTTGTCTAAACCTTACATCACAAACGTCACATCTGAATGGTTTTTCTCCAGTATGTATAAGCATGTGTGTCTTCAAGTGACCACTATGTTGAAATGTTTTATCACAAACTTCACATTTGAATGGTTTATCTCCAGTATGTATCCTCATGTGTATCTTCAAATTAAAACTGGTTTGAAACATTTTACTACAAACATCACATCTGAAACATTTCTCTCCAGTATGTATCTTCATGTGCATCTTCAAACCATAATTTTGTCTAAACCTTACATCACAAACTTCACATATGAATGGTTTTACTCCAGTATGTATAAGCATGTGCTTCTTCAAGTCACCATTTTCGTGAAATGTTTTATCACAAACTTCACATTTAAATGGTTTCTCTCCAGTATGTATCTTCATGTGCCGCTTTAAACTCCAACTTTTCCCAAACATTTTTTCACAAATTTTACATTTGTAGGGATTATCTTCATTATGTATCTCCATGTTGACCTTCAAATTACTTCCTGATTCAAACGTTTCATCACAAACTTTACAGCTTATAAAATCAACAGGATACTCTTAGATCCGCCTCACTAAACACTACAAGACATTCCAGGACACGACAAACCACACCAATATTAGAGATAATCACATCAAAGCTCACAAAATGGCATCATAAAAAGGAAACTGCTAATATTTTAGCGATGTTTTTTTTTCTTCTCTTCAACAGGAACTGTAGCGAGGCCAGGAGTTGTCAAGGGAAATAACTCCCTTTTGACGACGAGCAGCAGAGAGGCTGCACCCTACAACTGTCTAAATACCATAGTTGTGAATATTAAGGGTTCCCACGAAGGCTGAAAACATTTTTTTGTCATTTACAATGAAAACTTTTCTAATTCATCTAATTTTTGCTCGATTTCTTCACGATCTGGTCACTACGCGTAAGTCATTCAGCCTCTCTGCTGCTGTAAATTAAAAATCATTGATCAAAGATTTTATCTAAACCTACACGATACCTTGTCCTAGATCATGCAAATTTATCGTTATAAATCCAAATGGAATAGCATGTGCTTTAGAATATTTTTTTAAATTTAATCATATCCATGTACCCTGAACACCAAGTATAATAAATATTTTACAAATATAAATATCTACGCCATTAATTACAACCAAAATATTACAGTTGTCTCTGATCACGTATATCTCTGAGTAACATAAATCACGTCAGTATTTTTATGTCTACCTCGAGAAAATATTCTAGCTGGATTGGATTGTTTGTCCAGCATCACATTATCGTTCAGTACGAGGCCATTAATGAATCCATCTAAGTCATCAACCGATGGAGCTTCATCAATATCGGTAATAAAATCAATGATATCATTTTTGTCTTCGTCAAGTAATTTCGCATTTTGATTAAAATCTTTAAGCACTTCGTAACATCGTTGATCATCTACAGATGGCGCTACTAAACATAACTTATTCCACTTGAGCCATTGCATTATTAGATTAAGCAATAATTGAGTCTTACCAGATACAGATGGGCCTATTATGATCATTCTGATATAATTTGGTAACGAGGGATGGTGACTTACTGGCTCTTGTTTTCGTGTCGCAGAAAAGTAAATTATATCCAAATAATAATAATATGAGTTTATAATGCGTTCGATGTAGAGCAACAACATCCATGACGGCCTTTCAAATAAACTTAGACCTATCAACGATATACCGAGTTTTAAATGCAAGAGAATTTACCAAATAGTGTTTGTTCCCTGATTTTGAAGATTGTAATGTTTTGAACTTAGATTTGGTAATAATAGCTTCATCTTCCTAAATAATATCATCTCTTGTTGATTTGAACGAAGGTCATTAAAGGTTCTTTGGTTGAAAGAGACAAGTTCATCAAAATGAATCAATTATTTGTATGTTTTCATCGTCTTATGTGAGTGCAGCCATTTGGAATACATGTTTGCAAGACAGTTTAATGCGTCTGCTTAAGAAAGTGTTGGTCGACCGTCGATTTACACATCAGAAGAATTTCACATGATAGGTCTATGCGTATTGTATGAAGAATAAGAGAAAATTCTAATTTTAGTAGACACAATGTAAATGAACCGCTTCAGTGGCCTAGAGGATAGAGCGTCCGCCTTGGATGCAGAAGGTCGTGGGTTCGATTCCCGGTCGAGTCATACCAAAGATTTACAAAAATGGTACTAACAGCTGCCTCTCTTGACGATCAACATTAAGAGGTTAGTGTTAGGATTGGTCGACCTGGTGTCAGAATAATGTGACAGTGTGGGACATCATGCTACATGTCTGAGACATGATGCACCAGTCCTAGACATCACTATAAAAAAATCCACACTGCAGACATCGTAGCGATATGACTAAAAATATTGTTAAAGCTACGTTAAAAATCATAATCGAACCATATCACATCACATCACAAACTGTAAATCTCCCTATTATAACTGCTGGTTTAAAATATAATTCCACATACTATACTTTTCAAACTCAAAGTCGTTTTTAGCCGTGTTTAGTATTTTAGACGATTTACATCGTGGAATGTTCCTTGGTAATTAAACATGGAATGAAGGTTTTCCTCTGTGTTTCTTAGTCTAGATCTGCAAACGTTTTGATACAAGATTTCAGCGGCAAATCTCTCTCTCTCTCTCTCTCTCTCTCTCTCTCTCTCTCTCTCTCTCTCTCTCTCTCTCTCTCTCTCTCTCTCTCTCTCTCTCTCTACGCGATCGATCGCCCGTCAAATGTCAGTCTGCACATCAGCTTCGTCTTAGTACCTATTGTTAATAATATGTGCTGTCTATCTCAAATAACTTTTATTACTCGGAATAGAAAACGTAAAATGAACATCAACTGCTCTTCGTTACTTATGGTTCTCTCCTATTCTCCCAACTGGCAAAAACAGCCATTTTCACCAGATATAAATGTATTTCTTAACATTGCAAAGCTTTTTAATACTTCAACGCATATCAATGTGATAATTGAAATTACGCTTTGTCCTTGCCGTTTATTAAAAATTTTGCATTTGAATAGTTTACATCAAGATGGTATATTCAAGTTCTTCTTTTTGTAAACGGCTGCATTCTCTGAGAAGTGCAAAGCTTCACATTTAGATCACCTGTTTCAAGTATCATATCACTCATCAAATGAGAACTATATCAAATCTTTTGTTTTCAGATTATATGCTTGAATAGTTTATATGAATACTGTACCTTCATGTATTTTTAAATCAGCTATATTCTCTTGACAGTACAAAACATCACATTTGATTGACTTATTTCCAACAGTATCTTCATGTCACTCTTCAAATGAGTACAATACCCAAACATTCTGAAAGTGTGCTTCTCATACAGCTACAGTGACCATTACTAAATTCTTGTTGTTACTGTATAGAGATGATCATAATATTGCAAGATATATAGAATACAGACAGAAGAGAAAACATTTGTACAAAGGAAATCGTTATCTGTTTTTTAAATATATAAGTATGCATTAAAATAATATAAAGTACACAGATGCATGTAGCTTCCTTTCCATTTGCGCAATAAGCTTATCGCTTGCGAACTGTGGTCGGGTGAATAATTGTCCTGTAAGTAAGGGCATAATAACATACACAAAGATGTTGACTTTGCTTCTGTATCTTGCCATAGCTCGGATTTGGCAGGTTCCTTTCCAAAGATATGTCCTTCTTTGTCCAAATAACAAAATCACAATATTTCTTTTCACTTACAAAGATTTGTAATTGTAGCTGATAATAATACCGACGGCTTGTTTTCAATCGGTTGCCTTTGCCCGGGTATGAAATATTTTTAATTTTTATTTCAGCATCTCTGACATAATATGAACACTTTACTTTCACTGTTCCCTCTCCACAATAAGTACACGAGGCAAGAGCATCTGAAGATTCAGGAATGATTATGAGATCACATTCAACAACTGTGAGAATGTCATGAACAGGCAATAATTTGTTCTGTAGATATTCACTGCATCTTTTTTATGCTGGCATCCCCTATTTGTTGCCTTACTAGAAACTAATACTGTGTAACATGTCTCCTCTGGTATAAATCGATGGCTTATCAATGAATTATGTGCACTCCGCTTTCATTCGTGATGCTGTTATTCGTCTTGTTCTTTAGTCGGTGCCAGTCTTTAGGCTCAGCTTGTCCATTAGTGAGCCTCTATGCATTTTTACCTGACATGCAGTAACATTAATGTCTTGGAACAGATTTTCGCAATGTTTTACAAGTTCATTTTTAGACATTAGAGCACATTTATCATCTCTGAGTTCACAGATAGGCTTTGGAAGATCATTTGATATTGCCAAAGGATTAAAATGTTCAGCATACATGGGCATAATTGAAAGCACTAAAGGTTTGTCTTTGGTAAAAACAAAATTTGGTGAGAAGTCATCGAATTCAGCATCTAGTGGTGCAGAGACATCTGGGAGAGATTACTTTGGGGGGTGGAAGTTGATCCTTGCTATGAGTGTTTCCACAGATGGCGCTTTCCAGGTTCTTTTTCTTAGCATCAGCTGACGTGAAATCAATTTGAAAAATTTATGCATGCTCAACCTTTTCTGCGATTAATTGTAATGTCCAGTTTTCTTTCTCCTGAGTAACTGTCTTTGCATTTTCTACGCACACAGCTGTCACAATGTACAAAAGGAGTGCAACAATATGACTGCATGTCTCCCAAAAACTGGCCATACAATCACAATGGGCTGCCTCAACAATGCCATCTTTCTCTGAATTTTATCATGGTTTTAATATCATACTATTCTTAATCTGTGAGTGCCGCACCTAAAGATGCGGATAGAACTCTTGTTAGTTCTTTGGTTATTTTGAGCACTTTTAAATGATATATGTGCATAAGTAGAATTTTGCAACATCTGCATAAGAAAAAATATATATCTGTTTGTTTAATGTGTCCCCTCCGTCCCTGTTTTTTTGTTGCCAACCAGAATATACCCAAACCCTGTCCGTTATGGTTAAATCAAAATACCTCTAAACGTATCAGATATTAAAGGATGACTACATATGAGTCAGTGATAGAATCATATTTAATACTTGTTACTCACTTCCACTGCAAGGAAGTCTTTCACTCATCCATTGACAAATTGGTTGTAAGTTTCAAGTGCTTTGTAAGATTTCAAATCAACTAAGGTGTAAACACTTTTCGTGTTTACCAAATAATTTAAAATAAAAATATACCAAAGCATTGCACGTTACTCGTAATTTTTTTGTCATTCTATACTGATCAATTCCACCGATTAAGTTTAGCTGTAATTATATCTTTTTTTACATTTACTATTTTAGTTGTCTGATTACTTCCTCCTTTTCCTTTTTCACCCCATCTTTTTGCGAACTTTTTCGCCATTGTGTTAGTGTATTTTTAAGACATCCCATTCAGTTATTATGTCTATATTTCCCTTAGCCTTAATTTTATTTATTAGATTATTTATTTCGTTATAGAAATCTTCATCCTCCAAAATTTTGTTATTAAGCTTTCAGTTACCCTATTTTAAATTTGTCCTATTTTTACTATTATTTTAAAATCAGTTAGCTTATGGTGGGAAATCTTGATATCTTTTATATTTGTCTCTTTATATATTTCAGTTGTATCGTTTGTACCATGAAACTTGTCTAGTCCTTGTTTATATTCATCTGTGCATTCTATCCGTGATAAATTTAATCTTCTGTAGATGTCATTTGAATTATGCTTTTTTAAAAAGGATGTCATTTCATTTCTAAAAATTAGGTCGTTATGAGTTAAATTCCCTATCCTATCTACATTTTCTCCAAGCCAACTGAAGTCTCCTCCAATTATTACATTTTCAAATGAGTATTCGCTTACGTTTGTCTAAATTTTCGATAAAGTCCTGTATTTTGTGTTTGTTTGCTGGCATATGCATGATTATTATATGCAATTGGTTTAGTTTTTATATGCAATAGTCTTCCCACAAATAAAGGTTTTTAATTTATTTTTCCCATTTAATGTCTTTATTCTTTATTACAATTGTGACTTCTTTAACATCACTTGCTTTTTAATTATTTAAAATAACCACAGAATCTAGTTTTTCCTCTGTATATGCTTTTCTTTCATTTGTAAAACCATTGAGTTTCTTGTAAAAGTCTTGTATCATAACTTAATTTGTCAATTTTATCTCTGTCTATCACATTCATATTTATTAATGCTATCTGGAAGTTCCGCCCCTCCAATTTTGTTTTTCTACACAGGTGGCCAGATCTGTCATTTCTTATTAAGTTTCGTCTGTTCTAAGAGTTGTATCCTCCTCTTAATTTAATTTGACTTAATTTAATTTAATTTAATTCATTTATTTCAGGGCTCACTCCAGCTTTTGCCTCTATTTTGGAAGCGTCAGTTTCATTTGTTTGTTCTAATTGTTCTATTTCTCCTATTTCTGTCTCCATTTCCGCTTCCATTCCTGTTGTTTCCATTTTCATCATTTTCAACTTCTTCAACCATTTCCTTTTAATTGTTCCTGGTTTTTAGCCTGATCCTTGTCTTCATCCGTATCCGTCTCCGTGTCTATGAATGTCGTTTAGTCGTCTCTCATCTCTTTTTTCCGGCGTAGATTTCGTTCCATCGCTTTAGACATTTTGTGCAGGTTTATTTTCAGATGAGGATGTTGATATTTGTCTCGTGTTCCTGTTCGTTGTCTTTGTTTTAGATTACGATTGTCTTTGATCTTTTTGATTGTGGTGTCTCTATCGGAGTCGAAGTCAGGGGTCTATTTCCCAGTAAATATTCCAAAATGCTCTCTTGCTCACGAGGGCTCTGGACTCTCGAGCGTTTTTTTTTCTTCCTCGGTAGAAGAAAATAGCTTTTGCTTTCTAACAACCTCTCTTCATAGTTTTTCTTTTGCATTGGTCTTTTCATCTTTAAGGGGCTTCGGTAATTTTACCAACCTTGTTGCATTTCTCCCTCTCTCCTCTTCTTTATCATTAGTTTTTGTCTGGTCTATTATCTTTTCGACTTGTGTTTCTTCTGCTAATTGTGCATTTCCTGTTTTTTTTTCTTTTCTGATCTGAGAAACTATTCTCTCTCTCTCTCACACACACACACACACACACACACACACACACACACACACACATCTTTATCTTGTTCAGTAAATGAACTCTCTGCTACCTTACCCGCATATGTAGCTGTAGCTTCACTTAGGGGTATTTGCGCAATCTCTAGCATTGTGTCCCACTTTCTTACATCTTGGGCATACCCTGTCCTGTTTGCACAACTTGCACCAGGTTTGTACCAGGAAACCCATCAAGTAGAAATGTGATGGGATTATTATTTTGCATCGTCTTTATTTTATCTGGGGTAATCTGACTCCTGTTTTCACCATCTGATATCGCACACTGTATCCATCATGTGTGCTCTCACTGTTGTTGTAAGTTTTCCTTCAATTTTGTCGATGTTTTCCTGCTTATCCACCTCCACTTTGTTTCTACTTCTCTGGAGATAGGAGGTGTCTTGCAAATAATTACCCTTTCTCTCCTCACTTCGATCCAGCCTTCTTTCAAGATTTGTGTATTCCTGTCCTTGGGATAGATTACATATTTATTTATTCCTGCATTCTGGATTCCGTCAAGTTTCTCAATATCTGTTTCCTGTAGTTTTAATGTTGTAAGGATATCTGCCTGGCCGGGACAGTTTTGGGTATCTCCAAAATTCAGGGTTTTACATCCTTCTTGGTGATATGCTATCAAAATCCTTTGACATGCCATCCCTTTCACCTTTGTTTTAAAACAGACATTGAGTTTTACTTCCTACAGGGTGCGTAATTGCCTTTGTTTAAATTTGAGCTTAAGACATCTTTAATAGAGTTCACTAGAGTAAAGCTTACAAATTTTAAAAACACTTTCAAAACCCGGGTCTGACACTACTAATTTTCTGGCCTATTGGTATTATCCTAGATTTTCTCTAGGTTTATGTTCAAATGGTGTGGTTAATCAAATTTATAGCCTAAATTCTTAACTCGAATCTAAAAACTTTCAGTACTTTCAAACTACAAAACAAAAAACAATATATATATATATATATATATATATATATATATATATATATATATATATATATATATATATATATATATATATATATATATATATATATATATAAGTTGAAACTCTATTCAGTTTCAAATGAAACATGAAAAATGAAAAGGAAAAAAACTAGACAAAAATTAGTGTAAATGTAAAGGAACATTTTAAAAACAAGATACAGATTTATGCATAATGCACTTAACTGTTGTCTCTTTTCTTGGCCATTTTGAGATTTATGCATGAATGACTTGACTTGTGAAACATAAGTTTTGAAACGATTTTTACTTAAGAACTCATTCGTTAGACATTAAATCAATTTCATCTTTATGCTTGGCAAGACTTCAACAAAATGAGCTTGACCCACAAAATGGCAACCAGAAACTGCTTCCACTGACACGCTAACATATTGAGAACTATTTATCGTTGGTTTTCTCTTGTAGTGCATCCAAGGTTGAGTGTATGCATTAATATGGTAAAGATGGCAAAGCCATTAATTTCTGGATGGAACTATGAATGGACTTGTTAACTTTATAAGGTTTATTAAGTCCGATCCAAAACACTGCCTCCAAATAGCATGATACAACCTTGTATGTGAACCGCTTGAAAAACTGACATCACTCCTATCCACAAAGCGATTCAACATCTGCTACCAAGCTTTTTTATTTTTTGTTCAGTGTGAATCATTTTCAATAGCTTTTAGCACCTTCTTATAATCCTTCTTCCTTTTCCCCGACATCAACGCAAAATTTACAAGAATTTTTATCTTTCCATCTTCTTTTTTTTTTTTACAATAAATCCACGCACAATAATTGGGTAAAGAGAGGTTTCAACTTTGATCAGAGAGAAAGTGGCATCTGTATATCACGTTTTTGGTAAAATTGCCAACATTTGATGTGTAGTTATTTGTCTAGGCTTATGCAGAATTAAGAAGAAAATAATAAAGCCAACAAGCTTTGAAAAAGTTAACAAAATAATGTATTTACCTAGAAAAACAAGGTAAAAATAAGAAAAAGGACTTACAGTGTAATAATCAAACCCAAATTTCAAGAATTTAAATAAAACAAGTTCTATCAGAGGAAAATTCTAATTGAATCACAGTTCAAATCCCGATGAAATTCCACAATGGAAAGTGATGATGTCTTTTCTGGTTTTCACAGTACTGCTGTGTCAACAGTTCCTTGTTGAATCATAAAGAAAAAATATTCCAGTTTGGAGTTTCTGATTAAATTTCAATAAATGCCTTTGTCGAAAAGTCTGATGAGAATTAGGATGTTCCTGGGAAAAGAAATTATTAATTCCAGAAATTTAAATTCACCTCAAACTGATCACAACAAAAGACTTTTTAAGTTTCACAGGTTTAAATGCCAATCGGGTATTTCACTAAAATATTACCAGTTATAAGCCTAACTACTATTTAAAACAAATCTTGGATGGGGTCATATGATCCCATTCTAGCAAACTATTTACAAAAAAACATTTCCTGCCTTAAATCATATACTCTAATAAAGCCTAAGCTAAAAATCAATGATTCCCACCCTGGAAAAGAATTTTAAAGCAAACTTGCTTACCTTAGAACTGAAACTGGTACAGAATCCTGGTCATTGGAAGATACAGTTTTTCAACCACCTGCTGTTCTGGCAAACATAACTGAATTACTAAATAAAAACCTCAAATGTAGCAAGAAAACAAAAATTTCATTAAAATAACATTAAATTAAATAACAGCAGCAAAAAGTAAATGGAGTCAGTCTGTGTATTTATTGTCTTGCTTACGAAATAGCTCTGGCATGCGTTCAAGTTCAGGATCAATTTCCAGATCTGTTGGATCCATCAGACATTTCCTTGGACTCATTCTATTGGCTGGCAATGGCTGATCTAGCAAATTAATCAGTCTTAGTCACAGGTAGTAAGTTCACAACACATTCACTGACAGCTGATTTAACTGACATGTGGACTTTGTTGATAGCATGTTTGTTTTACTTCGGAATTTATTTTAGGAAATTTCTTCCTAAAAGGTTTCATAGATTTACTATGTCTGCATGTTCCTGGCAAAAAAAAAATACCAGCATCTATCTATATCTGTAGATTTACACTTGATGTGCTTGTTTCTCACTACACATTGCCAGTATATAACAGAGGCATATTGGCACCTAGCATTGCAGGAAAAGCTGTTGCTCTCAACTAACTTATCATTCATTCTGGATGAATTTACTGCATCATAGCCAACAGCATCCAAACTGGAGGCTAATATGGACAATCTTATATCTAAGTATGAGAGTTCATTCTCTTCAAGGTCCACTGGTTGCTCATGTTCTCCATCAACAACAGGATGAATGCTGTTTAAAAGTGGACCAGTATTCATTGCGAAAATACATCTATCAAAAAGTCTCAAGTCAAACACTGTATAATGATTGTTTGCAGTATTCAGCCTGCTACTTGCAGAAAGGGGTTCATCAATTACAAATGCATTCAAATCAACATAATTACATTTATGGCATGGCATGTCCAATGTAAACTTGTCTCCTTACAGCCAATCTGTCGTCTTCAAATGAGAGCCCAGTACAATTCTACCCACTTATGTCGACAAACTGCCTATCTTTTCAAAAAAGCAAAGTACTATTCCTTTGGTCTACTATGAATACCAAAATTGTCATGCTTATGATGATGTCAAGATAAAAAAACATATATGTCGACAGAATCCCTTGGTCCCGGTCTGAACAAATCCTTTATTGTCTTATCATTTATGATATGCTGACAGCTCCTACCCATTCTTTTTCAACAATTAGTTGATCTTGCTGCCAGGCTTTAATTTTACCACCTTATTATTTATGTTAGCAAGCAGCTATGTCCAACATGTACTTTATTCAAGAAATTAGTTGATCATGCCAGCAAGCTTTAAAGTCAAATTCAGATATAAAAAACAGGTACAAAAACAGGCTTTTGTTTCGTCTTATGAAGTTGGCCTCTCACAGCGACTTAAATAAAAGCAATGAAATCTAATCTTATTCTTGCATTTTCTAAACTGATCGGTGATTAAAATGGGTTTATTGTGCTGTGAAAGTTTCCTTTTTTTACTTTTGTTACAATATTGTATCGTAAGAATTATTTTCTTTTAATTCTTCATTAGTATGTGTCAATGTATACAATATTATGCTTTCTTTATTCATACCAGCTGCATATCTCTTGTTCACTTTTATGTACTTTTCACGATGACTTCTGTAACTAAATACAAGTACTGTTTAAATCAACTTGTTGACAGGTTTTCATTTCCAAGTGAATATCCCCATCCCTTTGGTAGCCTCAATAAGATGGGAGAAAACTGACCAAAACCAATTTAAGTACAAGTACATGTACTTGAAGCATGTAAATAACTGTGATAATGCCGATATTGAGTATGGTAATCATTTTCAAATTAGGATGTGACCGCTGCAATATTTTATTGTGGATTTTATTACAAAAAGGTAACTAAAATGAAATTTGTTAATATACAAGGGTTTTTCACATTGGTTTTGTATTCTTGTACAGTGGCATAGTGGTCTAAAGTGCTCATGGTTATGGATCACTGCCATCCCACCTATGTCTGTGCAAGTTTAACCACAGGAGTCTGCAGTTTTGTCAATAAAGCACGACAAAATTTCTGACAACATGAAATCACCTTAACAGAATTATAGTATAATTCTGTTAAGGTGATTTCATGATGTCAGAAATTTTGTTGTGCTTTATTGATAAAACTGCAGACTCCTGTGGTCAGTACAGGATTTAGGCATAAGCTAAAGAAACTACAGCTTAGGCGTCAAACTCTGAACCCAAAATTTATTTTATACCAAATATGGCCTCTATAGCTTCCCATAGCTTAGGGCCTCACTTTGTCTAAATCCGGCACTGCCTGTGGTTTAACTTGTATCTTTTTCCTACCCCTCCTCAACACTTATTTTGACATCCGCTTACGTCAACAAATTTTCCTTGGGCCCAAGCATGTCAACATATGCAGGTAGCACTGTAGTACAAGTTCTGTGTTTCCACTTATTGCAGCCATCACATTAGATTCCATGTTGTCTTTGTGTATTTTCTTTTTTCACAGTGTAAGCATGCAATATTAATAGCCATTTTTGAAAGTAATGATTGGGGTGAATTCAAGAATGAAACTAATGAATCAAATGTAAATGTAATGTAAACATTTAAAAAAGATGCAAACAACTCATGATGTCTGCAGTGTGGCAATATACAGTGATGTATAGCAATGGGGCATCATGTCGCAGACATGAAAGCATGATGTTCCACCCATTCACATTATCCTGATACCAGGCCGACCAGTCCTAACACTAAACTCCTAATGCTAAGCACAAAGAGAGGTAGCTGTTAGTACATTTTAGTAAATCTTTGGTATGACTCAGTCAGGGATCAAACCCATGACCTCTCAAATCCGACGCAGATGCTCTCACCACTAGGCCATTAAAGTCTAACCTTTAGCTACTTTGCAGCTTGTCCAGAGCTGACCAAAATATGAAAAAGGTTCATATCCAGTGTGACAATAAGGTGTATCGCAGTGAGAGAATCCATGTCTTTTGAGAATACCATATTTCTGAACCCCAAAAGATTATCAATGTTTAGGGAAAATGACACTTAAAAATACTGAAAAACAAACTCATGATTTTAGGTCAGAAAATCCCCATTTTATGAATCAGTCTCCCAGCTTCACTTTTAAAAAGTTGACACATGTATGGGTATCTATTTTAATTGTTAAATAGATACTTTACATTTTTTTGTTTTTATTTTAAAAATGTCCCAATTGTAGTCTACTGCATTTAGAAATGTATTATATTACTTGAAAGTAACAATACAAATTTCTTCTGTTTCAAAATAATGTAAGGATTTGTCCAAAAAAAATTCAGATCATACTCCTTTTTGAGGCTCTTATAAATATGCTCTAAATTCTTAAGAACATCATGGTGGAGGCCATTGTATGTGTTTGTCATTAGGGACTTTTGCCTTCATGTACACATCATTATCATTATCTTCATGTTCTCTTCATACAAGTACTTCCTATTTCATATGAACTGCTCTGTTTTTCTTTTAAAGAATTTTATCTACTAAAAATAAAATGAATACATTTAACAGATAACTGAAATTATAACATACACACTCAATTAAAATACAAACCAATTATTGTTTAATGTCCCCGTTCATGTGCTATTTTGAATACACTACCTTGAGAAAATGATTTGTCTCTAACTTTCAATTTCTTTGGTTTATTTGCAGTGCACATTAAAAAAAAAAAAACACTCTGAATTGTACGTTCTTTCCTGAACTATAAATTTTATTTTATTATAATTCTTGAAAATTTTATCTCAAACATAACATTTGAAAGCTTTACGAACAGTGGATCTTCAAGTGACTACTCTTTAACTGAAAAATTTTATGTTATTATTATGATTAAATATTTTACCACAAGCATCATATTTGAAAGCTTTATCTACAGTACACCATCCACTGGCTCTTTAAGTGGTAACTCTGCCCAAACATTTCATTACAAATTTCATGCTTCAATGAGTAATGTTCCATATGTATTCTTATGTCCACTCTGCATTTTCAACAGTCTATGAAAGATACATTACGAAGGTTTATCTCCAGTATGTATCTTCATATGGTCATTTAAATTACTACGATATCTAAATATTTTATCACAAACTTCACATTTAAATGGTTTATCTCCAGTATGTATCCTCATATGGTTATTTAAACTACCACTATATCTAAATTTTTTATCACAAACATCACATCTGAATGGTTTATCTCCAGTATGTATCCTCATATGGTCATTCAAATTACAACTATATCTAAATAACTTATCGCAAACTTCACATTTAAATGGTTTTTCTCCAGAATGTATCCTCTTGTGGACCTTTAACTCACTACTAGATCCAAACATCTGATAACAAATTTCACATTTAAATGGTTTATCTCCAGTATGTATTCTGATGTGCCTGTTCAAAGTAGAAGTATGTCTGAACAGTTTATCACAAACTTCACATTGGAATGGTTTATCTCCAGTATGTATCCTTATGTGCTTCTTCAAAGTAGAAGTATCTCTGAACAGTTTATCACAAACTTCACATTTGAATGGTTTATCTCCAGTATGTATCCTCGTGTGACACTTTAAATGACCACTGGATGAAAACATTTTATCACAATCTTCACATCTGAACGGCTTATCTCCAGTATGTAACATCGAACAATTCTTCAAACTAGTTTTCTGGATAAACATTATCACAAGCTTCTCATAGGAATAGTTTTGTCTCCAAAACGTATCTTCATGTGTTTTTTTCAAATAGCAAGTCTCACATTTGAAGGGTTATCTCCAGTATGTATCTGCATGCACGGATTCGTTATAAAGAAAATGTCGAATTTAACTTGTAACCATATAGGGAACTTCGCATTGACGTCATAGGGCATGATCACGTGAGGTATTTCCCAGTATGATTGGAAAAAAGACCATAAGGTTACTCTACATTCAATTGAATACGCTTCTTTACGTGTGTGTGTGTGTGTGTGTGTGTGTGTGTGTGTGTGTGTGTGTGTGTATATATATATATATATATATATATATATATATATATATATATATATATATATATATATATATATATATATATATATATATATATATATATATATATATATATATATATATATATATCAGGATAGGTTTATATACCAAGACACACTATTAAAGCACTTCAAAGTCAGTACACCATCCCACATTAAATTCAAGTTTCCATGATGGAACCACGATAATTTGTATCGTTTTATCGAGATTAGACAATTATCTGTTTAATGAAAATTTATTCGAGTAGCATATCATTGATACAGCATTCATACTGTACAAATATCTTATTTATACCACATGCTAATACACATATTTGCTCTTTTCTTTAAACGGAAAGCAAAATAGGTAACACAAGGACGGGCCATAATTTGATATGTGAATAGTATACCAATGGTATATCAAAGACACCGGTTCAGTGTTAAATTCAATTAATTAATGACATGAATTTTCAAACAAAAGGTATGTTTCAGGAGATATTAATTCACTATAGAACAATATAACAAGCAATCAGTAACAATTTAACAAAATCAATATTTGTTTTCGCCACTAAAAAAAAATGCATCACAATGTACATTAACATATTTACAGCGGAATCAGGTCATTTGGCTCTTACCTTTCTGTCACTGGTGAAATCCAAGAGTATCCGAATGCAAACGGCACTTTCTGACCATCATTTATCCAGATGTTAGAATCTGCGAACAATTTTGCATTTTCTTCAATGTGTTGCAAACTTTTAAAGTGTGTCTAATTGTTTTGAAAAATGAACTGTTCCTGATTACGACTGGCTTAAGTTGGAAATTAGTAGATGCAATTAAGATAAAGTAGCATGGCTGGAACTATTGAGAGTTGCGGACCAGTGTCTTCCCTTGTGTTATATTCCTAAAGGTTAGTTTTTGATGTAATGAACCCCCGTGTCCCCATGTGGCACTTTAAATGATTACTGTATGAAAACATATTCTCACAAACTCTTCAAATTACTACCGTGTTCCAACGTGAAACTACAAACGTCAGACATGGTGATCTATCTCCAGAATGTATCTTGATGTGTTTCTTAAAATGTATCCAAACACTTTATAGGAGTTACAGTAATAATTCAGTTTCTATAGTAAACCTATGCAAACACCATTATATTAAACATTCATTAACTTACAATTTCTCAGTGTTGATGATCAAAACTATATTTCTCAGTATAGATTAAATGTGGATGTCAGCTTCTGTGTGAAGAAAAGGATACGAGCTGCTGCATTTTCTGAACCTGCGTGTGTTTGAAACATGTGCTTTCAATTCCGCATCAAAGAGTCAGGTGCTAATTTTAGTAATAAGTGTTCCAAACTTGAGACTGTTAAAGGACTGACTGGAAGTCCATTAATAAAACAATTCCTCTGTTTGTTTCTTTTTACACTTCTAACTAGGATAAACTCTCAAAAGATTCTTTTTCCTAAAATATAACTTACATTATTATCCAATCCTGGCCACCTAATCATATATATATATATATATATATATATATATATATATATATATATATATATATATATATATATATATATATATATATATATATATATATATATATATATATATATATATATATATATATATGCATGTATGTATGTATGTATGTATGTATGTATGTATGTATGTATGTATGTATGTATGTATGTATGTATGTATGTATGTATGTATGTATGTGTGTGTGTGTGTGTGTGTGTGTGTGTGTGTGTGTGTGTGTTCCTAGGGTTGTTATCGCCGGGGGCGGATGTGGGAGATAAGCACCCACGTCCCCTGGAAATCCCCTAATGGCTTGCGTTTGAGATAGCCTCTGACAACTAAACCCAGCTCCAGGCCTTCACGGGTGGCTTAACTACTAAGCCCGGGGGAACCGGTTTAAACTAACTGGAGAAGGGATGGCAGGCGAGTTTCTGGCGCCTCAAAACCAAATGCTTCGGGCAGATGGGGACCGTTAACCTTGGGTGGTAGCCCGTCTAGAAGAAGGTAAACTCTGACTTCAAATCTTCGCTGCCTTGCGACTATACCCATACAATGTAAAGGCTAAGGGAGTAAACCCCAACAGAAAATCAGGAGACGGAGTCCCTAAGGCGACTTGTCACTGCTTTTAGTGACATATTGGCAACTCCTGCGACGTCGCTGGTGCCATGACGTATCGGCTTGTCCTTTCCTTTGGATCCATCAGCTGCGTGGAGAGGGGAGTCAGTTGCATGGGCAACAGCTGATTCTCCATATAACCTTACCCAGGCTTGCGCCCTGGAGAGGACACTCCAGCTTCGCTTCACAGCGTTGACACAACACGGGAAACAACAGTTACCGGTTATAAGTCACCACTCGATTGGCAAAGAGTTAGACGCTACAGGTTGCTTCCGACATGAGTACCTGACAAGCGGGCTTCAACTACAGCACCAAGAAAGCAAAAGCAAAGCAACAAGGAAATCAACAATCCTCAAGCTAGGTGCCTGGAACGTCCGGACTATGCTGACAGGGCTATCAGATGATCTCCCAGCAATCAGTGATGTTCGAAAGACTTCAGTTTCAATCATCAACGACGAACTCGCAAGACTCCATGTCGATATCGCCTCACTTCAAGAGACACGGCTACCAGATTCTGGGTCTCTCAGAGAAAAGAACTACACGTTCTTCTGGCAATGAAAGAGTTCAGACGATGTTAGGGAGTATGGTGTTGGTTTTGCTTTCAGAAACTCTTTGCTGGCTATGATAGAACCCTGCCAACAAAGAAACGAAAGACTGCTATCTTTCTAGTTAATCCAATCAGTGTTTACGCTCCTACACTCAGTGTCACCTCAGATACCAAGGATATGTTTTACAAAGAGCTCGACTCGCTCATAGACAAAATTCCAAAGGAAGAGAACTTGATATTACTGGGCAACTTCAACGCTAGGGTAGGTGCCGATCACGACTCCTGGTCTTTGTGTCTCGGCAAGTTTGGCATTGGAATGATGATTAAAAACGGGCAACGTCTATTAGAAATTTGCTCGTACCACATCCTCAGCATCACCAATTCATTTTTTCAGACAACACCACAGCAGAAAGTGTTTTGGAGGCATCTTCGATCCAAACACTGGCATCAGCTGGACTTGATCATCACAAGACATTCAGCCATGATGGGTGTGCAGCTTACTCGTACATTCCACAGTGCTAACTACGACTCCGAACACTCTCTAGTTTGCTGTAAATTTAAGCTTCAACCAAAGAAGATCCACCTCTCTAGGCAAGTGGGTAAACCACACATTGATGTGAGCAAGGCGTCGTATCCAGACAAAGCTGAAGAAATCACTTATGCCCTCTCCAAGGCGTTCAATTCAGAATCTCCCTACGGCAGTGCCAAAGAGAGATAATGTGTACAGCGCAGCCACAAGACTCTTTGGTAAGAAGCAAAGAACAATGACTGGTTTGACGCCAATTCAGCCACACTCATGCCAGCAATAGAAGAGCGTCGCGGTGCCCACCTGGAATACAAGCGTTCCCCCTCCTAGAGGACACTACATGCATATAGGTCTACCAGAAGCAAAGTGCAGAGATTAGCACAACAATGCGCCAATGAATACTGGCTTCTACTCTGTCAGAGCATCCAGTCAGCAGTAGACAATGGAAACATCAGAGGCATGTACAATGGCATAAAGAAAGCAATGAGTCCAACGAAGAAAGTGATAGCTCCACTGAAGTCTTCTGCAGGCGATATCATTCACAAGAAGGGCAAACAGATGGAGCGCTGGGTGGAGTACTACTCCAAACTATATTCCAGAGAGAATAACGTGACCAACGATGCCGTCAACGCCATTGAAAACCTCCCTTGTTTGACCAAACTGGACGCCTACTGAGGCAGAACTAACGTTGGCCTTAGAGAAACTGACCACAGGTAAAGCCCCAGGAAAGGATGGCATCCCAGCAGAAGTCATCAAGTGTGGCGGCAGTGTGCTCCTTACACACTTTTATGATCTTCTCTGCCAGTGCTGGGATAAAGGCGAGGAACCTCAGGACATGAGAGACGCCAACATCATAACTCTCTATAAGAACAAGGGCGACAGAAGTGACTGCAACTACTACAGGGGCATAATATCACATCTCAGCATCGTGGGTAAAGTCTTCGCTAGAGTCATCATGAACAGACTGCAGACGCTTTCCGACAGAGTGTATCCAGAGTCTCAGTGTGGGCTCTGCGTAGAGATGTTCACAATCGACATGATCTTCTCCATCAGGCAACTGCAGGAGAAGTGCATGGAACAACACAGACCGCTCTTCCGGGCTTTTATAGACCTCACCAAAGCATTCGATCTGGTCAGCAGAGACAGACTCTGCAAAATCCTGACGAAGATTTGATGCCCTCCAATGTTGTTAAGCATGGTCCAGTCCTTCAACGAAGACATGAAAAGCACAGTGCAGTATGATGGCTCATCGTCGGAGCCATTCAAAATCCAGTGGAGAGAAACAAGACTGTGTCCTTCCCCCCCCACACGCTCTTTGGCATTTTCTTCGCTGTCCTGCTTAAGAAACCCTTTGGGACGTCCACAGAAGGGATCTACCTGCACACGCTTTCAGACGGCAGGTTGTTTAACCTGGTACGACTGAAGGCAATGAGCGAAGTAAGGAAAGCAACCATTAGGGACATGCTCTTTGCAGATGATGCTGATATAGTCACTCACACAGAAGTTGAACTACAACTCCTGATGGACCGCTTTGCTAAAGCATGTGATGAATTCGGGTTGACCATCAGCCTAAAGAAAACCAACGTATAATCATCAACAACTACAAACTAGAAGTAGTCAGTGAGTTCACTTACCTTGTCTCTACCATCACCAACAACCTCTCACTCGATACCGAGCTCAACAAGCAGATTGGAAAGGCGTCAGCAACTCTCTCTAGATTTTCGCAGAGAGTGTGGAACAACAGCAAGCTGACATTTAGCACTAAGATCTCCGTGTATCGTGCCTGAGTGCTTAGCACTCTCATGTACGCTAGCGAAACTTGGACACTGTACGCCACTCAGGAGAAACGACTGAGTGCCTTTCACATGCGTTGTTTCCGTCACATACTCGGGATCACCTGTAGCGATCGTGTGACAAACGAGGTGCTTCAACATGCCAAAATTCTCAGCATGGTCACACTCCTCCGCCAACGTCGCATCATATGGCTGGGCCATGTGCGTCGAATGGATGATTGACGGATCCCCAAAGACCTTCTCTACTCTAAGCTTTCCTCAGGCAGATGATCAATCGGACGGTCACATCTTCGCTTCAAGGATGTCTGCAAGCACGATATAAAAGTTCTTGGGATCAAGGTCAACATCTGGGAAGAGCTTGCCCTCGACAAGTCCAGCTGGCGACATGTTCTGTTCACAGGTCTGAAAGCCAACGAGGAAAAGTTATGACAGCTCGCCGATGAGAAAAGATCTTAGAGGAAGAGGATGCAGTTCCAACTAAGACCTGACTCAAACTTCAACTTCGGCAAGTGCAGCAAGGATTGCCACTCCCGTATGGGGCTTTATAGCCACAGAAGACGCTGCACAACTACAAACTGGGACACCTTTCTTGGGCGTATTACAATTATCTCTCGAGACTAACGGAAGCCAACAACAACAACAATATATATATATATATATATATATATATATATATATATATATATATATATATATATATATATATATATATATATATATATATATATATATATATATATTGTTGTTGTTGGCTTCCGTTAGTCTCGATATATATAATATATATAATCCAGGCTGATTCCCAATTTTCCATACCATTGATACCGTTTGTCCTGGTTGACAGAACCAGAATGGTGAAGAATAAAAATGACTATATATGAGCATAAGCCATTTAATAGACAGCTTTAAATATATACCCGATACTGATATTGAGTATATATATATATATATATATATATATATATATATATATATATATATATATATATCTGAATGGTTTATCACCAGATTAAATCAAAATGTGCAATTTCAAATTCTCACTGCTTTTAAACAATTTATCTCAAACTTCACATTATAATAATTCATCTTCATCATGTACCCTCATGTGATAATTTAAACGACTACTATAGTTTAACGTTTTAACATAAGATTCACGTTAGAATGGTTTATCACCAATATGTGTCTTCATATGGGCATTTAAACTATTACCACAACCATACGTTTTACTACAAGTTTCACTTTGAATGTTATATCTCCATTATGTCTTCGTGTTACTCTTTAAATGAATATTTCGTCCAGTCATAGTAAGCAAGCTCAGTCGGCACTGGAGGGCTAGGACTAGCGGTAGATCTATGAGTACTTTAAATTTGATATGTGTATGTACATGCACTCATACTGGGTATGTGTCAGTGCGTTCTAGGTCTTGTTGCTGTTGTGTTGATTTACATTGGTGTGCGTACTAAGATAGATAGTACCCGAATGATGTCATCAGCCACCATATTTGTTGTCAGGTGACATATATACCTTTGACTGTTTATGGTATTTTGAAGCTGAAATAAAGTCATTCAATCTCAAGATACTTTTACGAAAGTTGCATACATATATAGAAAGCAAATCAAGTTTTCTCTTAGTATCTATATTTGTGATTTATAAGTTGACTTTGCTTTGCTATGCCTAGTTAAAAATGGAAAATTTTGTTGATGGCATATAGGTGAAACTGCCAGGTTTCCCATCATAATGGTAAAATGGGCAAACTATCGCCCATGCACCATAGCGGGATGATAAATTATTCCTAGGGAAAGGAATTTTTTGCACTCGTGGAGTGTTAATAAGTTTGCCTAATATGTCATGGAACAATAAATTTCAAGATCTTATGGTAATGAGCTATATACTGTGAGAAGTTTTCCAACACGCACTAATAATGTTCAGGCAGTTAGTGCCAAATTGGATGCACGAGTGGGAGTAATTTTAAAAACTCATGGAGTTGGATTGATTGTTTAATGTGTGATTTATGCGTGCTTTGTACGCTGTGAGATTCTGATGTTGATGGAGGTGAAAGCAGAGATGGCCGTCGGATGTAATTTCAGGTATGTTTAAGCCCGAAAGACTTCCTTATGAAAGTTTGAATGACTATGCTGCTTTTAGTGTTGTTATAGATGGGAGGAGAAAAGACCTAATATGACAACCATTTATTATCTTTATTATTTATCACCGTGTGTGACTGGCCCTGATGGTCCTGGGCCAGGACAGCCTTATATTTAAATGCTATGGTTTGGGGTCTTACGTTCTGACTTGCGTTAGCAGTATGTTGCCACTTTTTGCAGCGAAGTCTGATGGTCAATGGGCTTTAGATCAACTTATTAAAGGCTGCTTGGGGCCCTACATAATTTATGTAGATATGTGAAGGTGGTGTCATCCTTTAGTTAGGAGTGGCTAGTTAGTTGGTTATCTAAGAGATAGGGTGAGGTAGAGGGCTGCAAAGGAGGATGGAAAGACTTTATAAAACTAATAATAGGTGTAGTAGTTACGATATCTTGAGTGTTAATGTTAGGTAGATAATAGAAGTTGTTGATATTATTATTAATTTGACTGCTAATGTATTTTAACCTTATAGGTATAGAAGTTTCGTAATGTACACGGTGTACATTGGGCCTGTTGAATTTTGGTTTGCACGTCAGAGACTTTTTATGGCTTTTCTCATTTACCATTGCGCCTCTATAATAGGGAACTTCGGAGATTCCCTGTCTGACGTCACGACTAAGCGTTGGCAAAATATATATATATATATATATATATATATATATATATATATATATATATATATATATATATATATATATATATATATATATATATTCTGGTAAAAAAGCGTATTTAGTCGAATGATAAGTAATCCAATGGACTTTCTGCCAATCAGACTATGGAACCCCCACGTGATCATGTCATATGACGTCACGGCGAAGTTCGCTATTGCTTATTTGTTTAGGAGGACAAATGTTACTGCTTTATAAAAAAAAATTCCTAAGCGACTTTTCAATGACATCCCTCGCTGTAGGTTGGTATTTGCCTATTTGATAATGGAAAGATGTCATTGTTGTATAAACAGGTCCAATGCGATTTTTCAACTATATCCTTCTACTGAAATGTAGTTAAATATTTGGTAATAATGGGAGAAATTTGATATGATTTTTGATGAGGTTGTTATTATATTTATATTTAAGCTGACAGTTCTAACGGTAAGTCATACCATTGTATAAACTAAAACTGCAATGAATTATGTTGGTATGGAAAAAAACAATCGTTTTCAAGCGTACAATTATTAAGGAATTAGTTCCACTTTTAAACTATCTGCACGAGATTACAACAAATGCAAATTAAATATCAAGCTACACACCCATTTTGGTTCATTATGAATTCCAGTAAAATGATTTGTCATACAAGATGTCTGATAGCAGGCATCCATTTTTTTTTATACGGGAAAGCAATTCCCTCAAGTTTATGTTCAACATGGCCCAGTTAGAACTCTACTGGGTGGGGGCGGTATAAGCAAACAGCCTTACATGTTACTAATCAAATGCACTTCCTCATTTTCTTCATTTAAATCTTTTTTACAACTTCAAGTTGTTCCTCTTTGTCTTTTGCTCTTCCACGCTGAGTATTGGCTTTTGCTTTGTGAGCCAACATGTTTCCAGCATTCTGAACTGTTTTCGCATTGTTACAAATTCTTCTTCCACGAGTTGTCTCTTCATAAACTTCTTCCACTGGTCTTGACATTTACATCCAGACATGATCTGAAAACAAATGAATTTCATAACATGTACCATTTGCAAGAGAGATATTTACATACATTTGATTCTCCAAAATCAGAACGAAACTACCAAATTATTGATTATTTTCACATAATTTTATTTGCATAAAAATGCATCTTATGCAAAATCAAGTTTAAATCCAACATTAACTTGTGCTAGTAAAAAGAAACCCTAATGCTCCTCCGAAAAACAAGTATATCCTTCAAATAACCTACGCTCCTTTATTGAATTTTGGTTACATTCCATCACTTGAAAAGGAAAAGACTTGATAATAAAAGGTTTGATTAAAACTAAACTGACAAAAAGCCGTTCAATAGTATGTACCATCCTAAGAGACTGAATTGTCTGAAAACTCCACTTGCAATCCAATAAAGCAAACCCCATGCCTCTACTGCATATTCACAGGAACTGCAAACTATTTATGAATCAAGGCAAATATTTCAAGCTGTACCTCATACGGAATAATAAATTAGTGTCAACAATGATCAGACATTCGACACTGAAAACATACGTCAATTTGATGAACTATACTACCTATATATTATCCAACGTTGTCGTCCAACTAGACTTTGAATGCGTTCAGTTAAAATGAAACTGATCTGCACTTAATGGAATGCTAATTGGACCACCAAAATGAGGTTATCAGTTGATACAATATTTAATTTTGGTCAACCAATAACTTGGCATATTTTCTACTAATTTAGCAATGTTCTGACAGGGTCAAGTAACATTAACCGCATAGTCTAGTTGTGTCCAAGGTTAGTACTGATAATAATGGATTATGCAGCATTCCCTTTGCTAAGCGTCAAATTATAAGCTTTAACAAGACATTATCGGTAATTTAATACATCGGAACAAACACGACATTTCAGCGACATCCATCCAGTTTAACAGTTAGATTGTTCCAAGTCTAATTATATCCAATCAATCTAAATCAAAGGATATGATGGAAGAGGAAACACAAATCGTATCAAAGCTTACACTTATTTACATATTGATATCTGCGCTACACGGTGATACACTTTAAATTTATCTTTTCCTGTCAGAGAGTCAACACATTTTGACTGTAATGTATTATTATATTAAACAAATATCTAATAATATTATTATTGAGTCACTTGGGACTAAATGAATTGGAAAATAAATCAAACTTTAAGCTAAATTGTCAATACTGTATTTTACACAGTATGCAATCCTGCAATAACAAAGCCGATAGTCAACATAACTCAAAACCCATAATCATAGTTAATTTAAGAAACCTTCTGATGTAGTTCTAAACGCGTACAAAACGACAATTACTAATATGCTGTAAACATATATTTGCTTGATTTTGGGGAAAGTTTAATTAAGTTGCACGCAATATTTGTTTGTTCTGCAGAGTCAACTGACACCTAAGTATCGTCAACCGTCTTCTTTTAAAGATGTCCATACATTGTCTCCTTTCCCCACAGACATTATGAGATTATATTCCATAGAAGCTGTCTAGATGTTGAATCATATATAGAGAGAGTGAAAGATTTGGAACATACCTCCAATACATGTACTAGAAGAATGCAAATAGCTCTTGGAAAAGGAAAATACCATTTTAATATAAATTTTTGAAATGATAGTTTATTATATACAAGTTACACAATTATCAGGGGATTTATTTTGCTATATCATTTTCAGCATAAATATATGAAAACTTTCTTCTCTTCAGACAATATAGTGACATTTATAGGTGATATGCACACATAGATTCAACTAAAGTTAATATTTGTTACAGAAATCGTATATATTCACATGCTACGTAATAATTGCATGAGTTGTTTCGTCAGTGTTATTCGACAACTAAACAAAATGTAATTAAATTCAGATATATTATGATCGAACAACAATTAGTGCCGTGCGTACATTGTAGAAATGATTAAACAGTCTTCGCAAGTTGTACTTAGTACCTAGTGATAAGGGTAGCAAGATTTGATTTTCTAATTAAAAAAGCTCAAATTGGTAAAACCTTTTGGCATGTAAAGATGCATTTTATATATTGCATTAAAAAAAACGTAGTTTATATTATCTGTGTTATGGTGAAAGACAAATTCAAACTTTTTTCAGTTAATATTAAAATTTCATTCAAGGTGATTTACTGTGAGAAGACTCAAGAAATGTTCACATACGAATCCTGATTCACGAAAGCAACGTGCATCAGCAATGAATTCTTTTGGCCCCCAAGGTCCAATGTGTACACAAAGTCCGACATTGTATGTCTCTCCCAGTATCCATAATGGGTTTCGGAGCATAATTTGCGTATCAGCTATATATTCTTTCCAACAATCCATATAACTTTTCCAGGTCTGCAAAAAAGCTTGGCTACAAATTAAAATCGACAAATAGCTGAAAGTATCATTGATTCCAAAGACTAGTTAATAGTTAAACTAATTAATAAATAAACTAAAGACAATGTTTAAAATCTAATTATTTATTGAGTAGATCAATCAGATAATTAAAACAATGACGGAAAGTGTATTTTATTTTGTAGGAATTTTGTAGTTAAATGTTCATGAGAGATGGAAAGGGAATTACTGTGTAAAACTATTATATGTTTAGATAGCTAGAATAATGGCATGTTATCGATATGCTCTGTTTAAAGAATATAAAAGTTTATATGCGGTAAAAGGTAAAAGAAATTTGAGAAAGATGAAATATCAATATTTAGCTAAAGGCATTTGGCCTTTAGAATGTGTGGATGATTTCAAAAGGTTCAGATTTATTAAGGTTGAATCTTTTCCATTGTTAGAATTTCCGGTACAATTTAGCACCCAACGTACCCGTTTGCTTGAATGTTATAATAACAATGTATCCACGTTTTATATCATTAAGATTGTAAAATTTATAATCGAAAATATTTAGCCACATAATAAAGGATTTAGGTTTTAATTCCGCGGACATAAAGAACATACGACTTGAAAGAGGAATGCATTTGTGTAGATCTATATTGTTACGTATGTGTATCTGTGAGATATTTCCTTTGATAATGTTATCTAAATTATGACGGAAAAGTAATGTTTTATCATGTGTATTCCTCACGTGAACCCTCACCACCCCCACCCGAAAAAAGAAAACAAGCAAAACACTGGTAGTCGGTAAAGAAATTATTCATATTAACTATATAATGTCGGTTTTGTTTTTATCTAAGGAAATACGTAGTAGTTTTCTTTAAAAAAAAACTGTTGTCTTTTAAGTTGCATCTTGCATTATGGCAAACATATTTCATGTCCGAGAACGAAACTATTTTTCTGTACCCATTTCTCTATGTTGCACATTAACCAGTTTAATTTAACATTCATGTTCTAGGTCAGTGCGCTATTTCTGTTGTTCGGGCTGCATTACCTACTGTGTCAATGATTTTCTCTCTACTTAAAAATTTGCAAAAGGAAAACGTGAACTATTCCTGCATTAACCATTTCCTATTCTAGCTATAAAATTAGAAGTAGTAGCATCGTACTCTAGGCAAATATTACCTGCATATTAATCATATTCAGTACTTTCTACTACATATGTAGTATTGTCAGGTTTAAGTTTTAATGGTGTGCCCCACATGATATCAGGGAACAGAGAAAGGTGAGCTTAAAATTCTTTCTTTCCAAATGCCAAATACTGAATACTTCTGTTGCGGTGTTTTGTGCTTTAACAGTTCATTATCATAACTTTCTATGTTTTCGTTTATGATTCTTTTTACTGCTTTAAGATGTTACAGTAGATGCAAATCATAACTGCTTTTAGTTGAAATCATTGTCAAAATCATAGCTTTACAAAGTATCACTGTAATAGAATGGTCTTGAAGCAACAGTCCATCCAGATTGCTTGCCATACAAAGTATCACTGTAATAGAAAGGTCTTGAAGTAACAGTCCATCCAGATTGGTTGCCATACAAAGTACCACTGTAATAGAAAGGTCTTGAAGTAACAGTCCATCCAGATTGGTTGCCATACAAAGTATCACTGTAATAGAAAGGTCTTGAAGTAACAGTCCATCCAGATTAGTTGCCATACAAAGTATCACTGTAATAGAAAGGTCTTGAAGTAACAGTCCATCCAGATTGGTTGCCATACAAAGTATCACTGTAATAAAAAGGTCTTGAAGCAACAGTCTATCCAGAGTCATTATTGTCTCCTTTCACTGCCTTATTATAAGATATAAACAATCTACATGTTAAATTTACAAAGTGCTACTATTTGTTACACAGCTTATGGATGTTAGGCAGATTTAAAAATATTTCAAATATGTGTGATAAAGTGGTATGTGTGATTTCGATTTTGTAGCACCAGGAGGTGTTTTTCTTTTCCTTTGTCTCTGTTGGGTATAGTTCAATTGGTTGCCTTTTATTCCCTGTAAAAGAGTGAAGGATACTCATAGCGGATAAAATCAATGGCATCAATTACACCTGTGTATTTGCTTTTACACTATTTATCAGAACGTTGACAAAAATTGCTTACTGCATCCAAAAGTTGCATTAGTATTGTCTGACAGATGAAAACAGTTAATACACTTGAATAATTAGACCTTTTGTGTCAATCATTCATTTAGTATGTAAAACGTTACTATAGTTGAACCGCAGGTTGTTCTATCCATGTATCTGTAAATTTAAGTTGTCTGAAATAAAACTAAGATGGAAAACAAATAAATCCGCAAGTGTCTTTTGGTGTTAGATCACACATAACTATACTATAACTAGCAGCTGATCAATTAACTGTAGTTAACTTGTGCATGTAATAATATCATTGGGACTCTTTGCATGGCATATTGCCAACATTACAAAGATATGCTTCATGTAGATCCTCTAACTTCCTTCTATCTTTTTTCATTTACAATTTTAGACTATAATCTATAGTATTGAGTGCAAGACCAATTTTGTGTCCAAACCAGTTGTACTAACATCTTTTTATAATATATTTTGTGTTATCAATATCAATACTGATTGCAAGATAAGATTTGTCTGTAATCCACTTTGGAAAACATTATTATATAGAAGTTAACGTAGTTATAGTTCACCAATAGATCATTAAAATATCTACCATTTTCTTTATTTGCTTCGTACGAGTTTTATTATAATTTTTTCTATTTATTGGCTAAAATCCATTTTTATTTTAGTTTTCTTTTCTGCTTTAAGGAAAATGACTTTTATAATTATTTTATAGTTTCATTTTCTGATGGTTTTAGCTTATTTTATTTTTCATTTTCCATTAATTTGTATGTGTTGTACTCATTAATTGCTAATGTTGACTCATCAGGATTAATATCTTTTGCTTACCATGTAACAAATATTATAGAGTTGTGTTCTTGATATATATCCTATCAAAACGATTATTAACGCTTTCGTTCACTTTCGTCTCTGTTCCGTTTCATCCGTATTTTCCATTTAATATCATGTATTCAAGTTCTTGCCATAATGTAAACATTTTTTTTTAATGAACACATTTGATAACTTGATATCTGCACTACCCAACCCTATAGTATTTTATATTGCATCCAATAACCTTGTTTACAGTTATAGTGTCTTCTATTGAGAATCCCAGGTCCTTATTATATACATTAGTGAGGATATTGTTCACAGAACTCAAACATAATTGTGTTCTCATCAGGTATCTCTTATTGTAAGAGATTAAAACCGCGACCATAGTGTCAACAGAAAGAAACTCTTATAACAAATTTAAAACTCGACCATGGTGTCTATTGAAACTCTTGCAAAATAATATACCACAACCATAGCGTCAACTGAAATTACATTCAGTTCATGTCGATGATAGGTCTAATGATATTTGTTTTATTATATCACACTAAAACAGTACTATGAAAAGTTATACCTTTTGAAATAAAATGGCAAAATGTGTACAAGCTAAATAGAACTAATTTAATTGAATGATGATTTATTGGAATAATTTACTATCATGCCATAGGCAATCGTATTCAAACATAATTATGGGAATTAATGATCTATATTTATATGGGTAAATATTGCTACGTTGGATAAAACCAATGCATTTTTCATATTAACAGGAAGACGTAGCCTAATGGTTCTTATTACTTCTTTAGACTCTGTAAAACATTTGTATTAATCTTACTTGTAAATCTAACTTCAGACCTGTGAAGAGAGCATGTCGCCAGCTGGACTTGTCGAGGGCAAGCTCTTCCCAGATGTTGAACTCGATCCCAAAAGCTTTCATATCGTGCTTGAAGACATCCTTGAAGCGAAGATGTGGCCGTACGATTGATCTTCTGCCTGAGGAAAGCTTAGAGTAGAGAAGGTCTTTGGGGATCCGTCCATCATCCATTCGAAGCACATGGCCAAGCCATCTGATGCGACGTTGGCGGAGGAGTGTGACCATGCTGAGAATTTTGGCCTGTTGAAGCACCTTGTTGTTTGTCACACGATCGCTACAGGTGATCCCGAGTATGTGACGGAAACAACGCATGTGAAAGGCACTCAATCGTTTCTCCTGAGAGGCGTTCAGGGTACAAGTTTCGCTGGCGTACAGGAGAGTGCTAGGCACGCAGGCACGGTACACGGTGTTCAATGTCAGCTTGCTGTTGTTCCACACTCTCTGCGACAATCTAGAGAGAGTTGCTGACGCCTTTCCAATCCGCTTGTTGAGCTCGGCATTGAGTGAGAGGTTGTTGGTGATGGTAGAGCGGAGGTAAGTGAACTCACTGACTACTTCTAGTTTGTAGTTGTTGATTATGTTGGGAGGGTCTGCGTCCTGAGCCATCACGTTGGTTTTCTTTAGGCTGATGGTTAACCCGAATTCATCACATGCTTTAGCAAAGCGGTTCATCAGGCGTTGTAGTTCAGCTTCTGTGTGAGTGACTATAGCAGCATCATCTGCAAAGAGCATATCCCTTATGGTTGCTTTCCTTACTTTGCTCATTGCCTTCAGTCGTGCCAGGTTGAACAGCCTGCCGTCTGAACAAGTGTGCAGGTAGATCCCTTCTGTGGAAGTCCCAAAGGCGTACTTAAGCAGAACAGCGAAGAAGATGCCAAAGAGCGTGGGGCAAGGACATAGCCTTGTTTCACTCCGCTGTGTCTGTTGAATGGTTCAGACGATGAGCCATTATACTGCACTGTGCCTTTCATGTCTTCATGGAAGGACTGGACCATGCTTAACAGCTTTGGAGGGCATCCAATCTTTGTCAGGATTTTGAAGTGTCCGTCTCTGCTGACCAGATCAAATGTTTTGGTGAGGTCTATGAAAGCCAGGAAGAGGGGTCCGTGTTGTTCACTGCACTTCTCCTGCAGTTGCCTGATGGAGAAGATCATGTCGATTGTGGACCTCTCTGCGCGGAACCCAGAGAGGATGCAAGTATCTACCTATTAGAGGATATATTTTAACATTAAAATAATGACTAGACGTATGTCATCTAGGTGATTTATTTAGCAACTTTTGCCGTTGCAGAGTTTTAATGTATGTGTTGTTTTCAACAATTAGCTCAATATTTAATTATTTAAATTTAATTTATAGCTCGTATATAATCAGTAAATCAAAATAATACTTTCATTAAATGGATGAGACTTATAATATGCATCGAAGACTCGGCTATCCCTATTCCCTTTAGTATTACTTTAAAAATTCAAACTTAACGTAAAAAAACCCAAACCATTCTTTATGGAGATTTGAAGTATGTATTCAAGTTTTATAATCATCTTTCATTGATATCATCAAATAATATTACAAAATACTGAGACAATTGCTGAAGTTAGTGCAACATTTGTTATGTTTAATTCACATATATATTTTAATTCTGCATTGTTTTAAAATTGTATTTCCTATGAAAGATGCAATACTTATGAAAAATATGGATGAGCCTAATACCATGCCAAAAGAAAAAAGCCACGTCTATTCCTAGTCCGATTTTAATTTGCTACATACTTTGGCCCAAAAGGCATAGTATGCATGATGACATGGAATTTTACGGCACAGCAACACAAGCAGGCTGTTTAGTGCCAAGTAATTTATAGTACTTTGTTGGGTATTTTTTGCATCCATGAGAAACGGGAGTGGGTACGGGCAGGAAGATAAATCAGAAAGAATTGTGATAAAATTTGTACCTTTCTGAATTCATTTTGAAAACGAGATTATTAACTATTTTAACATTATTTTCAAATTTCACTAATGATTAATATGGTGCAAATTCAGTATATATCTAGAATGAATAGCACACTGTTGCGAGAATGTTTAAAGATACATATTATTTCTCCATGGGCAGATCACAATTTATATACAAATAGTATTGGTATATAAATTAGTTTTTTACCAAAACAAAAAAAAGAGTGAGGACAACAAGATTTGTAAAAATTAACAAATATTTTTTCTTTAGAATACAATATGAAATATGCGATAAAAGAATTTACGGTTTTGCAAATTAAATCCAAAAACAATCAAAGAATTAAGGACATAAGTGTCGGTAAAAAAAAGTCCTGAATAGAAGTTAGTTCAAAATTTAAAAGATCGAATATTAAAGGCGATGACGTGTCTGTTTTAGCCTGCGTATGATGGATGTGTCCATAAGTCTCTTCTTGAATCACATGAATATTATTCAAAGTTTGAATTCAGTATAAATTCCAAAGATTGTTGTTATCCAAGAATTGTCAGAGCACCGTTGTATTTCCAGAGAAAATAAATCACCTGACTTCAATAAATCGAAAATAATATAATACAGCTGAAACGGTGTACAACACAATGCTATTTAAATTGCCAGATTTTAAAGCACAACTGAAAACAATTATGACAGTCACAATTATCTGTTGGACAAGAGGTCTCAAAATATCATTATCTAAAAATAACTCACTGACTACTTCTAGTTTGTAGTTGCTGATTATGCTGGGAGGGTCTAATGAAAATTACCTTTCTAGGACGAATTAATGAGGCTTCTCTATATTGAAACATTATACCCTATAAAATTCACTTTGAAATCCCCCAAAGCTGACCCAAAGGAATATATTTACTTGAAGAATAAATTGGTCAATGAACTCATACCCATAGAGGATAATGAAGCTATTATTAGTTGTATGTATCAAAGAAATAGAAAACAAATTAAAAAGTGAATCAGACCAAATATAACTGAACTCAATTTTGGACAAAGTTATATCCAGTACACAATGTTACACTACAATAACATTTAATAGAATTACAATATATAAAAATAACAGACACATAATTAAATTAAATATACATACGAATAGTGTGTATTTAACTTTTGCTCACTACTGTAGATTGTTCTTTAAAGGTGTACTGGTGTACAAACACAACTTTCGTTTATGCGATACATTTAATCTTCTAGATGTGATTTTTAAAGTTGTTATGTCAAATACATTCTTATTAATGGAAATAGTGACTTCAAAACATCGATTTGCCCCTATCCGATTTTGCGTTCGGCAATTTCCTTAAGACTAAGCGGATAGGACGTGATGTTAGGAGCAATGCATTTCTACTTTCCACATCTACACCAATAAACCATGGTAAATATGCTTCAACATTCATTATTAGTTTAGATAGAAAACATGTGGGATAAAATGCATGAGAAGTTCTTGCATTTTAAGTTCAAGATATACGTATATGTTATACATGATTAGATTTTTGTCTCTCTTTTGTACCACAATAATCAACATATAATCAGGAATGAATTATTGTCAAAATTTGTTACACATAAATATGTACATTTCATCTGCCATCAGTAGTATGCACCTAGATCCTTAGAGACAATAAATGCTTGATAAATATTTGCATACACCAAGTCTATGATTACTTTTCTTTTCAGTAAAATTCATCAATTTTACAATATGTGGAGGGTAGTAAACAATTACACTCAAAGTGCATTTGGGGTCTGCATTTCATCACGGTAACTTAACTGATAAGCTAATAAGGGGTCTATTTTCCTTGCATGAGTCATAAGTGTTTAACTTTAAACACCACTAGTTACTAATAAACCAAGTTCACATGACACTCTGCTCTGAAATTTTCCAAGGTTTGCCCAAATTCATACACTTCTCTTTTTATTATGAAATTGAAATAGCATTTACGAATGAATAATAACAATACAACAGAATGAATAACCCCAGCGTTGCTCAGCCTCCGTATGACCTATGTACTCCTAAGGTCGAAGTCCTCGTCCATATTCTTGCTTCTTTTGGGCTTAAATTGGTGCTGTCTAACCTCAGTAAGCAGAATTTTCTTAGGATTCACTCCTTCGCCATCTGCTATGAGTTCACCTTTCTCACACGACGAAATGAGCATGACAAACTTGCCACAAATTCGCTAGAATCATCACTAGATTCATGCATCACCACATACACAAAACTTAAGAGACCTAGACTTCCCGACATTACCTCACTTCCGTAAAGCTGATTATTACCGGAAGTATAAAATATTGCAAGACAGTTTTCCATTAAACATTAATAAATGCACAAATTATCTTCATTTTATTCCCTGTAAGTTAAAATATGCATTATTGTATACACATTTCTGATTCATTTAGCTACACTTTGATATATAGTATGAATTATACCATAGTAGACATTTAAGGCTATTGTCATTTGCTAACAACGTGTTTAAATAGCCAACGTTTGTGCACGATTGTAAGTTGTAAATAAGATGTTGACATACTTTTGGAGATTAGAATATTCAGAAACATATTTGTTTACACATTGCATGGAAGTTTCCATTAGAATGAGTCAATCTATGCCAACTGAAAATAACTATAAATAAATCCGTCTATGGAATCCATTTGTTATCAACGTTTGCAGTTGTATTCACATAATTTGAGAGTAGACATTTAAATATTCATTGGAATTACTAACTCCTCACTGACTTTGGATAACCCTTTTTTGGAATTATAGTGAACGTAATAAATGACATTCTGGATTGCACGATTGAGGTACATCAGCACATTCAAAACATTTGGAATTAACTTGGAATATCCATTGCCTTCGGAATATGATAAGACATTTAGAATTCATAATATTGTATGTGCCTTTTGGTTTTCACCTTTCATTGCAGAGAAATAAACTCGCTTAAATTGTTGATTGTTCTTTTGACTGATACTTAATTTAAAACCTAAATTCGTAACAATGTTCAAATACTATATTACCTCATATCTTACTAACAAAGTAGCTTTACTTTATCATATGGAATTTAGTGGCGGATACAGCAAATGAAATAAATTGTATATGTTAGTCAAAAGTTCTCTGAAATATAGATACAGACTTACCAATACACAATTCCGTATTCCATCCTTCGAATGCAGGGAATCGATGTTATGAATATAATTCCATTAAAAGCAACATCAACTGCTAAAATAAAAGGGCGACTATTTTTTTCATTAATGGAGGAAACCTGACTGTCTGAAGACCTCTCTCTCTCTCTCTCTCTCTCTCTCTCTCTCTCTCTCTCTCTCTCTCTCTCTCTCTCTCTCTCTCTCTCTCTCTCTCTCTCTCTCTCCACACACGCACACACACACTCACATACAAAATTCAACCAGCAATTATTTTATCAGGTCTGACGTCACATTTTAATACAATACTTTAGGCTTTTCATCTTACGATAGGACGGGGCCATTTTTTTTACTTAATTCACAATACCGTAAATTACTTTCTTACCAAAATGTTTGGTTTCGCTTTCTTCATGCTATTTAGATTCTATGTTCTCTGTCTTTCTGTCTGCTTATTTTGTTTCACACACATACATACACAAGTACAAATAGTATAGCAGTCTACCACGTTTCCGTATCCTTGAAAGACGGAGTGATGAAATGCCGAACTTAAATCTCCTTTATGATAAGGTTAGCTGACTTCCTATTTGCTGTTCCGTGTATGGAGATGGAAAGCATGCTCAATGTATGAAATGATCAATATTTAATCCTTTGCCATATTTAATATCTTCTGACTTTTTAGCGTTCAACAACGTTGAAACGTGCATACAATACCGAGTAATTTCAGATTTAAGATTATCCATTTATTGACTAAATCTTATGCCGGTGTGTTCATTGATGTTCATTATTTTGGCAGTTATTTTTCAAAATATTAATTTTAATGTTTTCGTTTCTCTTCCCGCCAATTTAGTTTTGTATCAGTCTTAATTCAAAGATAATTTTAGATAACTATCAGCACGTCTACCTTTGTTTAGTAAATCTGAATCGTCGGTAAGAGTAAGAAAAGAATATCCTAGATTAATTTAAGATTAAATTGGTAACCTGAACAAAGATCCTTGTAGAACTGGATTTCGTAGACAACCTGCTAAGTACTCAGGAATACAGCAACACAGGAGTAACGCAAAGTAAATATGGAAACGGACTGAACAATTGGAAAAGATAAGCCTCATTAATACAACTACCTCCAGCATGTACTATTTTGTTGGAGGTGGAGAAATTATAGTTTGGAGCGTGAAATATCTTAAGATGACATAGTATGGCTCTTTAAAATTACGGCAGTCTGCATCACGAACAGAATCCCTTCTTCGACATGTTGTGAAGTCTTATGGTATCAACTTAAAATTACGACGGTGTAAGCTATAAATATTGATCATACTGTTAGCGAGATTATAAGTGGTAAATCGGGTAGAATTTAATCTCAGTATCAATTAATACAGTTGTTAGTAGAACATAGAAAATCATGTTTGGTTTGATATAGCCTTGTTTAAAATAACTCATGAAACTTACACAGATTTGCTACAGGTTTTAGGCGTACATTTAAGACACTGATGCAACTCATGGATTTTGCGTTTGGTTGTATGAAAGAGCACTTCAACAGTCTGGCAATTTGCACAAGCTATTTCTGGATTGGGACATATGTTACTGAACTTGTAAATTCACATGGATTATCATAACCTAGCACTTGTCACCTTTTATAATCTCATTGTTACATATGTCTTTTCCATTAGATACGGAAACCAGTCAGATATAATTTTCACTCATTCGATAATTTTTTAAGGTTTGGCTGGATTTGGTAATGCAGCTTGATAAATATTATACACCTGTTTGTTTCTTTTTGTTTGGACTTGTTTGTTTTATTTATTTTAAATTAAATGTTAAATGATCAAACAAATCCAGTATGGTGGGTAATTTAAAATACTCTCATCAGCGTTATTTGGGTTCTCTGTGTCTAAGTGCAAGGTATTTATGAACATTTGAGTCGAGTTACCTGACCAAAATGAAATGAACTTTTCAGATTGGTTAAAGAGCAGAAGTAACATCAGTTTGGATGTTGATAAACATCTACGAATCACATTAAATTCGTAATTATGGCAGTTGGTAAGGGTGGTATGTTGGTTGTATTAGTCCATGTATTTTACAAGCTATCAAGACGATCTGATCAGGAGATATTATATATTTATCTCAGACATGAGCCGTCAACTGACTATAATCAATGAGCGAAAAGAAACCCCTGTGCCAAAATATGTTAATGAAGGGCTGCAGATGGATATCACTGCGCCAACTGCATGATTTTCTGAAAAGGAGAGATCATGCCTCAAACCATACATCATGATTGAGTGTTGTATTATAGGAGTACTACTAATCTTGTGAAACTGAAGCTTTTGTTGAAGAAGACACACAAAAGAGAATGAAAAGCAAGAAATATAATAATAAAACGTGGGTAGACGTTGCACAGAAATCATTAAATTAAATTATCATGTTTAACAAACAACATTGCTGTGGAGAAACCTTACATGGGGATATTGGTCTCCCTTGTCATTCAAGCTAGTTAGACAATAATGTATACAATTTCTTTAATCATAACATTTTTGTAAATATTCTTCATATCGGTACTGCCGTTAGATATTCATCGTAAAGTTTTTATAAAGCTTGACTTTAAGAAATAGCTTGTAAGGTGTATATTGTTGTATATCTGTATCATGTATTCCAGCTTAAAGACAATGATCTTGACAAAGTATTATAACCTTAGTTTGTTGTTCTCTTTTGACATAATTGTGACAGATTGGCGGCGTGCAAAACACACCAACCTCTTTCACTACGGTTCGTTGCTAGGGAATGACCTCTGCGGTGTGATTTACCCAGTGTGGATAGATAGAAAGAAGAATGCAGATCACTGAACAAATATATTGAAGAAATAAACACGACGAGCCCCCTTTCAATGAACAAATTTAAAATTTAATCAGTTTATCAACAGAATTTAAAATGAAAAGAAATCAATGACTTAGTTACAAAAGAAGGAAAAATGGTACTAACATGTACTCAAATAAAAACGACAATACAAATTTCTTTAAATGTAAAATTACTTTCAACGTTAAATTGCTATCCTCATTGCCAATGAGATGTGACCTTTGAGTGCAACGATGAGAGACTTCATCACCTAATTTATGCAGACATCAAGACTTCCGTTCGTCCCTGCTCTGTCGACCTTTGTCTAGCTTTTTCGTCTTGGACTCTTGTCCGTCGAACTCTGACTTAACAATCGTCTCTGGACTTAGATTTCTGCGTAGAATTTGTTCTGGTCCTATGATTGTTCAGGGATTTCTCATGTGAATCCAGGAAAGCTGTTTCCTTCAATAAACAAAATTTCTCGCAATAGACAATAGGTCAAATTCTCAGGTATATCTGTATTTTTACATTAATTCGGCTCAGAACAAAAGGCATAAATTCTGCCGCAGTAACTTCTGTTAGCTAACGGTTATGTTTACATAAACGGTCAATGCTTGTCCTGACCTTAATTCGGATCACGCTAGGGATGGTCAATTAAATTCAACTCAGCCGTATGAACCCGTATGTAACCACCCCTTGACTTCTTACTCTGTTAAGTTACATATGGCTTAGACCTCCAGATCTAATTATTCTAAAATAGTTTACTCGACCAATTAAATATTACAAACTATCATATAGATATACACTTAAGTGATCAATTAAATATTACAAACTAGTATACGGTATACATGTAATGTTAGGTCATACTCATTTTAAACAGAGTTAATCCATAAACTATGAAACATTACCCATCATTCCTTAAGCTTAATTCATTCATGAAAATTCCTAATCACTCATATGTATTAAAGATTCAATTAAATGCAAACTTTTCAACTAATCTAATGAAATTTTAATTACATTCAATCTTGCCAATTCTCCAAATGAATTGATATTTAGAAAATCAAAGAATAAAATGTCATGACTAGCATTTCACTAAAATCCTGCAAAATAAAATCATACATACATACATCATATCAAGAATACATTTGCAAAATAGATCAACAAATGAAATAACATATTAAAATCGGGAAACTAAGATTGCGTACCTCTTGCCGTTTCTTTATTCGTTTCCACGAATCTCACGTATAGCCTGTCTCTTAACTGAGACAACTATCTGGCCCTTACTCAATAATGAAGACTTACTTTTTACGAATTCAAAATGTAGAGTTTGCCTACTTGCTGAGACAAAACTCTCCCTTCACTGCCAAATCACGAGATAAGGTCTCACTCGATCCCGGAACTATTTAACTTCCCTTGCGAAAGATTAAAGATTGCTGAATTTTCCTAAAGTAAAACCTTTAATTTCTTACAGAGTTACGCCCATAAATCCATACTAACCAATCGGAATAGACTGTTACCTAAACCTGTTCGTAGAATTTTTGGATTGACAAGAAAACTAAACAACTAATCATGCCGTAATTAATCATTACTTTGAACTATCATCTATAGCCAGCTGCCGCCCTTTACCCTGCCGATTTTGGGGAAAGGTCTTATGTCATTCTCTTGTACCATAGCATCTGACTCGGTCATGTTACGTCGGCTAGAACGAATTCCCTTTTGACGTTCAGAGATGAAATGGAAATAATCATCTAACTATCTCTAGCCCTTTCTACTTTAATTAAGTTGACTTTGATACAATTCATTTAACCAAAGCTTCTAAGAGTTTTCAAAATTCGACACATCACAATAATTGTCAGCAGAAAGTGTATGCATCACATCATTGCTGTCAATATTGGTTTCTTATGTCAATGGCACAAAATCAACAAGTGCGAGATTTAATTTTAAGCAGGCAAAATTGGTCTAACTACCTTATGGTTCTACTAGACATGCGTCAGGGGAGTTGATGCTAATATATTTCTGTTGTATAATATACAATGACGCCGTTTGAAGGCACATTTTTGCTGTAAATGTAAGGCTGCAGACGAAGGTTAAGATAATAAAACTCATTCTGAAATGTTCAGAGTGCACAGTTCGTCTTTTCCAGCATTTGTCTTTAATTTTATCATTTCATAAAGCACATTTTTATTAAGGATGAAACATTCATCTAGTCTTCCGTTTCTGACGGTTATTTTTACGGGTCTAACAAATATAGCATGTACGAAATGCACACTGCAAAGTGAAAGACGTAAGCCAAACCATATGCACCTGGTTGTATCCCAAGTGAGTTTTGTTTTAAATTCGCTTGAGTTGATTCATGGCTTGATGTTAAAAATTGTGAACTGTGAACAACCATTATTAATAATGCTAAGGATTGTGAGAATTTGAAATCTAAGACGGGCCCCTTTGTGTTACAAAAACAGCGTTATAAAAATTTTACGAATTTTGTTTCTAATATAAAGGAAACAAGATAATCCTGGATTAAAGGATATAGTTGAAGACAACATGTTAATTAAAGAATCTGCGTAATCTCTATAAAACAAATTGCGAACAAGAGAGGCAGCAAAGGAAAGAGAAAGATAGCAGGAGAAAAATAAAAAACGTGTTTGGCCAGACTACTGCAGACATTGAAGAGCAGCAAGTTACATCCACGGCCATTGAATACCTACGTCATTTGTTAAGACTTCATGGTGGTGGTTTACGCTGTGGATGCAGATTCCCAAAACCTAACTTTAATACTAGAGCATGATATGAATGAACTTTTAGACAAAAATATTTATGTAAGAATATGAAATGACAACAGCAGGATACCATAGGATTAATATGAAATGACAACAGCAGGATACCATAGGATTAATATGAAATGACAACAGCAGGATACGATTGGATTAATATGAAATGACAACAGCAGGATACCATAGGATTAATATGAAATGACAACAGCAGGATACGATTGGATTAATATGAAATGACAACAGCAGGATGCGATTGGATTAATATGAAATGACAACAGCAGGATGCGATTGGATTAATATGAAATGACAACAGCAGGATGCGATAGGAGATAAATGAAATTAAAGAACACCATTCAGATAAATTGTAACTCAGAGGTTTCGTTAGACGCAAATCATCGCCGAAAGTTAAGGTAAAATAAGAAAATATGAAATCCCGTACAATTGCGATCATGTAAAGTTGAAAACTTGTGTTGAAGAGCATGTAAAGAAAGGTAGCGAAAATAAAGAATATTATCAGTGGATAGATATGACACAGAAAATATTAATTAGAGTTTACTTGTTTAACAAGAAGTATTGCTAAGCGGTAAAACTAAAGGCTGAGGACTTTACTGAAGTCTTTCTTGTGGATATTTAGTTGGTTCTCATTGACAACCATGCCAGATAGTCATGCAACGTTGGCAGTGTAATTTAAACTTTTCCAAATGAGATGCTTGTGTTAATGCAAATTCATCGTCCATTCGATTTTTTATTTATTATTCTGACAGTTACTCTTTGCTCTAAGATGATTGTAATTGTGTATATATTCAGTATCAGAATGTATCGATAAAAGATGCAAAACCTGTCAACATATGATAGAGACCAAGACATTCACTAGCACAGTGACTAAAGAAAAACTAAACATACATGGTCCAAACAAAACGTGCAAAACAGAGAATGTGATTTATCTCATCACATGTAAGATCTGTGGCCTTCAGTACGTGGGAGAAACTGAAAAGCTACACATAAGGATAAACCTTCATAGATCTGATTGGATGGCAAAAAAGCTGTACAGAAGCCCGGTCGCAGAACACTTCTCCTTCCCTGGCCACACTTTCAGTGATATAATACTTATCGCTATTGCCAACAACCACAGCTGGAGTTCCGAAACCAGGAAGGAAAAGGAATCATACTGGATACGCCGCCTTAGAACATTGAAACCAAGCGGTCTAAACCAAGAAGACTAGAAAATGAAAACTATGCACTAGTAGAATTTAACATTTTCTAAATCTTATCCTTCAATTTTTACTATAAGAATAACCGGTATAGAACCAAATATCCGGGATATAATCTGCGTTACATATGTACACAAAGTAAAAATAGATGTCGCTTTGGCTTGTAGACTTTTAGGGAATTATACAACGTTTTCAGTTTCCGCAACTAGTCTATACAAGCTGGTTGTATTTATAGTTTTAGCACATGTGAAGATAGAAATGTAGAGGTTTACAAACGCAACGTTTTTGTGTTTATTTGTTTGTCGTAACTATGTTTTGTATTTGCCTTTGAAAAAGACTCATTAAGAGTCGAAAGCGCTTAGGCTAGTTAGTTACTAGTTTCGTACTGTTCGTCGTCAGTTTATTGCATCTATTTTAATTAATCCCTGACAAACGTGATCCCTTGGTGGATCCAGTACGCTTGAGAGGGTTGTTATTCGCCATATGATTTGTATTCTTTATATATATATATATATATATATATATATATATATATATATATATATATATATATATATATATATATATATATATATGGGGGAGTGTTCGTCAAATGAATATTAGCGCAACATACCTGGCAAAAAGTCAAATAAGTCTTAAAAAAATGTAAATGTTACTTTTAAATACCTGATAAAATTTCATAGTATTTCACAAGGTCTGAATGAGCTGGTTATTTGGTACGAATTGGCTGGAATTAAACCTGGCCCGAATCAACCTTGTATTAGGCCTAAACCTGGTCCGAATAAAACCAGTTGTGTCTCGTGTATAATGTCTTTCTTGGACAAATTTAACACGGAAGACAGGGCTGCACGCAAACACGTTTAATCACTCTACTCTTGCACATTTGCACCCTTCTAGATTTTCGAAAAAGACAGTACAAGGGAACTAACTCGTACGACCTTACTGTGGACTAGACTAATACATACATATTCATTTTATGTTACATCTATAGACATATGCAATACCTTACGTCTCCCTTCTTAAAAGATATATTATTTATGTTTTCATTAACTTGCTTGCTGGCACATAATATTAATAAAAAAGTCCTTTTTCTCACTTTGTGCACTTGTTTTTCTCAGGAGTCTTAAATTTAATACAAATAGATTCTGACTAGAATTCCTAGCATTATGCATGCAGAATCAATGAGACAAATGAAATTATTACTATATGGTGCTTTAAAATGTTGTAACACCCTATAACAAAAGTTTCGCAAATACGAAGATTCAGTACAGCTCATGTATTTTTGGAACCCCTGAATTGCAGTAGAGGACATAATGCCAAGATCGAGAAATAAATTACTCATAAATCACTACTGCTCCTTGGTCAGTATACTGATGGCATCTACACTGGTGAGGGGCTGAACAACATTATTGAAGGATATTTTAACAGTCAATCAATGAAGACACCCAACGCAAGACTGAGAAGTCAAGAGTTATTACCAATTAAATATAGGAATGGTTGGCTTTCCTAGGTATCACTAGCAATGCTATACTCAAATGAACTATATAAAGTTCTGTCTTAAATCAATAACGTAATAAGGAACTAACTCGACCTTAATGTGTATTACGTTACATCTGTTTACGTAAGCATCTATTTACATAGGCATTACGTTACGTAGTGTATACTTTTGACGGGCAGAAGATATAAAGGTGATGACTGATAAAATGTTTGGATCAGGTATTTTGAAGAGTCACACAAGGATGAATACTAAAGGAAAACCATTCAAATGTGGTGTTTGTGATAAAAAATTTGGACAAAGTGGTCATTTGACAAGTCACATGACAATACATACTGGAGATAAACCATTCAAGTGTGAAGTTTGTGATAAACTGTTTTCCTGTACTAGCAATTTGAAGAGGCACGTGACGATACATACTGGAGATAAGCCATTCAACTGTGAACTTTGTGATAAAATGTTCCGACAAAGTGCTCATTTGAAGGGCCATATGAGGGTACATACTGGAGATAAACCATTCAGATGTAAAGTTTGTGATAAACTGTTTGTTTATGGTAGTAGTTATAAGAGTCACATGAGGATACATACTGGAGATAAGCCATACAAGTGTGAACTTTGTGAAAAAGATTTTAGACAAAGTAGTCATTTGAAGGGCCACATGCGGATACATACTGGAGAAAAACCATTCAAATGTGAAGTTTGTGACAACATGTTTAGAGATATACCCCATTTGAAGAGACACATGATGATACATTCTGGAGATAAAGCATTCCCATGTGAAGTTTGTGACAGAATGTTTCGATACAGTAGTATTTTGAAGAGACATACGATAATACACACTGGAGATAAAGCATTCCGATGTGAAGTTTGTGATAAAATGTTTGGACAAAGTAGTCTTTTGAAGAGTCACATGAGGATACATACTGGAGATAAACCATTCAAATGTAAACTTTGTGATAAAATGTTTGGATATAGTTGTAGTTATAAGAGTCACATGAGGATACATACTGGCGATAAACCATTTAAATGTGAAGTTTGTGATAAAATGTTTGGATATAGTAGTAGCTATAAGAGTCACATGAGGATGCATAGTGGAGATAAGCCATTCAAATGTGAAGTTTGTGATAAAATGTTTGGACAAAGAGGTAACTTGAAGAGCCACAAGAGGGTACATACTGGAGATAAGCCATTCAAGTGTGATGTTTGTGATAAAAAATTTGTACAAAGTGGTCATTTGAAGGACCATATGACAATACATACTGGAGATAAACCATTCAAGTGTGAAGTTTGTAATAAATTGTTTGGACAAAGTAGTCATTTGAAAGGTCACATGAAGATACATACTGGAGATAAACCATTCAAATGTGAAATTTGTGATAAAGTTTTTAGAGAAAGTTATTATTTAAAGAACCACATGAGGGATCATACTGGAGATCCACAGATACAAACCAAATTTGAAGTTCATAATTAAACACTTATGCAGAGTAGTGATTTTAAGACCCACTTGAGCATACATGCTGGAGATCAGTCATTCAAAACTGAATTTGGTGATAACATGTTACGGCAAAATGTATCTTTGATGAGGAAGGTGCATTCTGGAGATAAACCACATATATGTGAAGTTTATGATAAAACGATGACATCTGCAATTGATAAGAGAATAGAGACTGGACAGGAACCATTCAGATTTGAAGCTGATATTAAATTATTTGGATAAAGTACAATCTGATTATAATTAGATGTAAATTGTTCTACATGAAGATCTAAAAACAACTGATATGTGGTAATGTTATGGCAACCAGTGAATTTACAAAATGAAATGCGACTTTCAGAACAGAAGTGTATCAGATCAGGCTGCATACACATACATGCCAAGTCTCCCAAATTGTCCTGGTTTGTTTTTATTTTTTATTTTTGACCCCATCTTTTGATGTACCAATTTGTCAACAAGATCTCCCAGAAATAAAAAAAAAAAACTGCCAAGTATATGTATTTCTAGCTAAAACAACATTCAATACACATTCACCACTACAGTAATCCGTCAATCAAAATTATTTGTCTGGATCCCTGACCTCTCTCCACTTCGTCATTCTTCATAAGGAAGAGTAACAGAGTGGAGACAGGTCAGGAAACCACACTATCAAGTTATTACAATCAGAATTTTCTCCGCCTTTTCCATCAGTTCGAGAAATAAACCTCTGCTATAATTCGTCCCCATTGAGAATTATATTCTGAACTACTTTTGCTCACATGGAGCAATATTATAGTGGAAAGAGACATATCACAATCAGAATATTATCTCCAGAATTCATGAACAGCAACAATATAACAAAATTAATAAAGTTAAGTAACTTTTCAATATTGTTATTTTACTTAGTTGTGATAAAATCTGCATTTTCATGCTTAAATTTATGAGAAAAAATAGTCATTATGCTAATCTCCCAGATTTAGACCCAATGTCCCTGATTTGTTTCCAGAAAACTTGGCATGTATGAATACATTGAAGTTCATCATCCACACTGTTCAGTCTACTATATGGTGTTTAAAAATGTTGTAACACCCTATAACAAAAGTGTTGCAAACACAAAGATTCAGTACAGCTCATGTATTTTTGGAACCCCTGAATTGCAGTAGAGGACATAATGCCAAGATCGAGAAATAAATTACTCATAAATCACCACTGCTCCTTGGTCAGTACACAGATGGCATCTACACTGGTGAGGGGCTGAACAACATTATTGAAGGATATTTTAACAGTCAATGAAGACACCCAACGCAAGACCGAGAAGTCAAGAGTTATTACCAATTAAATACCATTCAGCAATCAATGATATTTATTTTGATCATTCTTATATATATATATATATATATATATATATATATATATATATATATATATATATATATATATATATATATATATATATATTAGTTGTATAAGTATTGTATATATAGTAAATTTAGAAAATTTACATGTTCAATTAATGAGAGGCACGTCTTGTTAATTTATCCTACAGTTTAAGCATGAATAGCAATACTCTGAAGAATGAATGATTAAGTTCCAGATAGCGACAGCTTCTCTTTAGAAAAAAGCACAAACAGGAAATAATTAATCTCTGAATTTAGACCTAAATAAAAACCATCTGTTTAGTCCTTAAGAAGTAATGGCCTAATTATGAGACTGAATATATATATATATATATATATATATATATATATATATATATATATATATATATATATATATATTGTTACGACTTATTTTATTATTATTATTATTAATACTCCTCTGTGTTTACGATTCTGTGAAGAGTTCTTTCAGTCATAACATTTTCTGGGTTCGCCTGATACTGGCTTGAGGTGAAATGAGTGTAGATGTTTACTTGTGGTGTTGGTATTGAATATTCCTGGATAATAAAAGACTTGAATGACAGAGAAGAATAAGAAAAGAATGAAGAAATGTGTGTTATATATCTGAGGTGAATAAATACAGAATAAATTGTGTTTTACTTTTTATTGTGTTCTCTTATTTTCTTTTTCTAATAATCATAAATTAGAATTATATTGACATACAGAATAACAATTTCACTTCATGTTCATACATTTACTATACAACATAAGGAAATAAGATTGTTTGCTTATTACACAACTGTTCATGTATACTTCAGGAAACAATTTTATCATAAATGTATTATACAGTGATTTTAATAAAATTTGAGATTGTTTATTTATTTATGTTTACAGCAACAATATAATCTTAGTGGTATAGGCTTGTAATAATCTATCTCTATTAACTCCTTATACAATAAAACTTTTGAAATATAAATCTGAACAAATCCGAATTTTGCATAATTCCGAAATTCGGATCACTCAAAATCTGGAGCAGTCCGAAATTTGTGACCTTCAAAATCTGGGCAAACCCGAATTTTGGATAGTTCCGAAATTCGGATCATTCAAAATCTGGAGCAGTCCGAAATTTGTGACCTTCAAAATCTGGGCAAACCCGAATCTTGGATAGTTCCGAAATTCGGATCATTCAAAATCTGGAGCAGTCCGAAATTTGTGTCACTCAAAATCTGGGCAAATCCGAATTTTGGATAGTTCCAAAATTCATATCATTCAAACTCTGGAGCAGTCAGAAATTTGTGTCACTCAAAATCTGGGCAAATCCGAATTTTGGATAGTTCCAAAATTCATATCATTCAAACTCTGGAGCAGTCAGAAATTTCTATCATTCAAAATCTGTGCAAATCCGAATTTTGGGATAATTTAATAACATAACTTTTTTTTTTCTAGAGATAACCTTGAACTGAATTTTGGGTATTTTAATCACATAACTGCTTAGAGATAACCTTTACCTGAATTAAATTCGCCATGACAAAATGTTTTTAATCATAATCAGAAAAGAGACAAACGATTCAGACGTCAACGCTGTGTCTGTCGTCTGCGAAGACGCGCAGTATTTATACACTCTGAACCCTTGGAGAACCTCGGATGTTTACATCAACATCAACAGCCGGGACACTCGAGGTTCCCCGATTGGGTTTAGAAATGGGAGCGCTACCACCTCGCGCTTAACAACATAGAATGCTGGGAACAATGGCGCCATTACACAACTAACGGAGCAATTTCCGTAATGCAATATTTAATTAAAATACATAGTAAACAAGTAAGGCAACATAAAATATTGTCATCTAGTAATACTTAAGTGTCTAACAGTTACTCGAAGTATAGTGGCGAGTTGAAATAATCAACACAATGGATGACATGAATGTCGGACGGTTTCATTCAAAACCCTCATGTGCTTTCAACGAGGGACCGTCTCAAAGCAACGTAATCAATAGAAACAAGGTACATGTACGCAACATCTTAAATAATGGAATTAAACATACAAATAAAATAAAATTGTGAGACTGGCATAGCAATATATATATATATATATATATATATATATATATATATATATATATATATATATATATAAAGAATACAAATCATATGGCGAATAACAACCCTCTCAAGCGTACTGGATCCACCAAGGGATCACGTTTGTCAGGGATTAATTAAAATAGATGCAATAAACTGACGACGAACAGTACGAAACTAGTAACTAACTAGCCTAAGCGCTTTCGACTCTTAATGAGTCTTTTTCAAAGGCAAATACAAAACATAGTTACGACAAACAAATAAACACAAAAACGTTGTGTTTGTAAACCTCTACATTTCTGTCTTCACATGTGCTAAAACTATAAATACAACCAGCTTGTATAGACTAGTTGCGGAAACTGAAAACGTTGTATAATTCTCTAAAAGTCTACAAGCCAAAGCGACATCTATTTTTACTTTGTGTACATATGTAACGCAGATTATATCCCGGATATTTGATTCTATGCCGGTTATTCTTATAGTAAAAATTGAACAGTTCTTGTTTTTTAGGACAAGCTCCAGGAGTGAACCATTACTGCCAGATACATTACTTGCTTCCTTAGACGTCACATCTTTGTACACCAACATACCGCACAACGAAGGGTTACAGGCATGTAGCGAAGCATGGGAAACAAGAACTGTAAACAATCCACCCACACACTTCTTAATCCAACTCCTGGAGCTTGTCCTAAAACTCAACAACTTTGAATTTAATGAAGAAAACTACCTACAAATCAATGGGTACTAAAATGGCCCCTTCGTATGCTAACATTTTCATGGGAAAACTTGAGGGAAAGCTCTTAGCATCGGTTGAGCGTACACCATACCAGTGGGTACGCTTTATCGATGATATAGAAATGAAGTGGCAGTATGGAAGAGAAAGTCTGGATGACTTCATATCAAAGGCAAACAACTTCCATCCTTCAATAAAATTCACGGCAGAAATTTCCAACTCAAACCATGTTTTCCTGGACACAACAACCAGACTGGTGGAAAACAAATTACACACAGACATCTACTCGAAACCAACCGACAAACACCAGTATCTTCTCCCAACCAGCTGTCATCCAAAACACTGCATTAAGAACATTCCATATAGCCAGGCACTGAGGATACGCAGAATTTGCTCCGACGATGAAAGATTCCTAGAAAGGTCTGAAGAGCTGGCTAAACATTTAATTGACCGAGGCTACGACAAAGACCTGATTGCGGAGGCAATCCAAAGGGCCAAACAAACAAACCGTGATGACCTACTCAGATATGGACAGAAAGAAAAGGTTGATAGGATACCAATTATTCTGACCTATCACCCAGACAATCCCAAAGTAGGTAAAATCATCGCAAACCACTGGCCAACCGTGCAATCGTCAGACATATTAAACCTAATACTTCCGAACAAACCTGTAGTAGCTTACCGGAGACCAAAAAACCTAAAAAACATCCTAGTCAGGGCCAAGCTAACGCCAATCGCTAGTCAAAACCAACCTAGTCAATCTGGACCCTGTGGCGATAAAAGATGCAAAACCTGTCAACATATGATAGAGACCAAGACATTCACTAGCACAGTGACTAAAGAAAAACTAAACATACATGGTCCAAACAAAACGTGCAAAACAGAGAATGTGATTTATCTCATCACATGTAAGATCTGTGGCCTTCAGTACGTGGGAGAAACTGAAAAGCTACACATAAGGATAAACCTTCATAGATCTGATTGGATGACAAAAGAGCTGTACAGAAGCCCGGTCGCAGAACACTTCTCCTCCCCTGGCCACACTTTCAGTGATATAATACTTATCGCTATTGCTAACAACCACAGCTGGAGTTCCGAAACCAGGAAGGAAAAGGAATCGTACTGGATACGCCGCCTTAGAACTTTGAAACCAAGCGGTCTAAACCAAGAAGACTAGAAAATGAAAACTATGCACTAGTAGAATTTAACATTTTCTAAATCTTCTTATTATCCTTCAATTTTTACTATAAGAATAACCGGTATAGAATCAAATATCCGGGATATAATCTGCGTTACATATGTACACAAAGTAAAAATAGATGTCGCTTTGGCTTGTAGACTTTTAGAGAATTATACAACGTTTTCAGTTTCCGCAACTAGTCTTTACAAGCTGGTTGTATTTATAGTTTTAGCACATGTGAAGACAGAAATGTAGAGGTTTACAAACACAACGTTTTTGTGTTTATTTGTTTGTCGTAACTATGTTTTGTATTTGCCTTTGAAAAAGACTCATTAAGAGTCGAAAGCGCTTAGGCTAGTTAGTTACTAGTTTCGTACTGTTCGTCGTCAGTTTATTGCATATATATATATATATATATATATATATATATATATATATATATATATATATATATATATATATATATATATATATACAGCTATGAACAGGTTCAATTCTGAATGCATATGTACTGTAATGGACTTGTTATTTATTTTATTTATTTTATGGGTAAGCTAATATTTCCAACTTTGGTATTTTTAATTATTTCTTTCATCACAAGACATGTTTGTTTGAAGTAATGTAAAGGATCAGAGTGTCCATTTTTATACAACACATCAGAATAAGAATAATTTTCAAATAATACCCCCTCCTTTAGAAACTTAAATGGTCTGGCCTAATAAAGACTTGGCTCCAGCAGAAAACGAGGAAGAGATTATTGGATACATTGTCATAAAATGTTAGCACCAGAGTTAGATGTTAATTTAGGCTTGGAAAAGGTGTGTTTCTATCACACATAGGACTTGGAATGTTGCAATCAATACATGCACAGTGCAGTGTAAGTTTATTTTAAAAATTCAATGTACAGTAGCTTGATAGTTGATTTAAATCCCTCCACTTTTTGTTCCTGAAAAGTGCAATAAAGTACTAACCAATCACCACTATCCCTTGGCTTGCATGCCTATGATATCTCCACCTGGAACAGCTATTGGCATTATTGATTCACATTAGAACAGCCAATCAATAAAAACTAGCCACCTGTCATGTGTATCATATTCTGAGTGTTTAACAATCAGATACCATTACACTAATCAGTGATCTATATATTGATCATATATATGGAGAATATAAATTAATAGGAATGTCTTGTATATATATATATATATATATATATATATATATATATATATATATATATATATATATATATATATATATATATATATATATATATATATGAGTTAACAATAAGGAAATAAGGTGGGATATAAAATGTGGGAGATAGTTATGTGTATGGTAGCTTTAGACCACATTTGAAGTGTTAACATAAATTTACATCCATTTTAAGCATTATTGTAACAGAAAGGGCATTGTTTAATTGTCAGTCATTTGCTTGTTCTTTCACTCATTGTAGAACAGGCAGTTTCTTTTAAACGAGTCAAAGAGGCTTGAATCTTGCCTTTAGCTAATGTACAGTTTGGGCACAGGTGACCAGAATATGAAATGTGGCATGATGTACTCCACACAGAAAAACAGCATATCCTTTGCATCTATTTTCACCCAAATCCATCCCAAACCTGCCCAAATTCTATTCTAACATGAAGTAAATTAAACAAAGTATACCCACAACTGCAAGAAAAGAATGGAAACAGTATAGTATTATCTTGTAGAAACAGATTGCAGAATTTATATTTTATATTGGTTGCAAACAAGGGAGACAAATGCTGCTATATTCAATGCCAGTGCTGTTGATCAAAAAGATCCACTCAGTAAATAAAAACGGCCACATTGTGAAGTAAATAATGGACCACCAGTGCCATTCATTCAAATGAGGATGAAAACAATAATACATACAACACACTGTAGATGTTCTTGCCCTTATTTGCAATTGCTTGTCGCAATGGAATATTGTATTTCTTTGTTGCATTTAAATTCTGTTAAGAATCATCTGAAGTAAATTATTTCCCATCAGTGCCACAACTGTCAAATGAGATTAACAAAACATTACAAAACAATGAATAACGGATATGTACCACATAATATCTTTATAATTGTTTAGAAATTTCTATCAAATACGGCATGTCTCGCCACTAAGTAAAATTTTATGTGTACAAAGATTATTCTTAAAAGTCTTATCAAGCACAGTTTTAAAACAGAAAATGTTCAGCTCAAAGTTGTTTTGCATATTTTAAAGCAAAGCATAAATACAATCAACACAGGTAATGCTTGCAAAGTGTGTCGTAGGTAATTAAAAGTTCCTAAAATTGTACTTTTAGAAACATTGCAAAGAAGTTTAACGAAAAAAAACCCAGATCAAACACTGGAACAATGGAAATGCATAGCCAATCATCGGCATTAAACAAGTTTGATTTCCAGAGCCTAGGTCAGGGCTGGTATTAATCCCTTTTATTTTGCTTCTTTACGCAGGTTTGTGTACACATCTATTTTCAGCTAGATGCATTGGAATTTTCCATTGGATGAATATATGTACTTCAAAGTATTGGAATATGTTGCTTTTGTATATAAAAATTGTAAAGATTATTGTCTTTTCTGGTGATATTTTTGTACGTCAAATTGTTTCATCAATTATATATAAAAAAGAAATACCAAATAATTTATAGTTGCCAGAGCAAAAAAGTGCAAGACAAATATCTATAACTGAGCATGAGTTCTACTATATAATGTTAATTAATTCGCTTATCTTGCTTTGTTTCCAATCATCAAACTCCTTAAATGTATTGTTTATAGATTCCGAGTTGTTGTTGGTCCAAAGACTTTCGATAGTTTTGTTTCGTTAATGGTCTTGTAAACAAAATATTTAATTCTTTTTTTCTTATGAACTTTCTGAAGTACTGTGTGAAATGTAGATTTTGTTTTAAATACATTGCCTGATCGTCTTTTCGTTTTGTAAAATCTGCGTCATCTTGACTGAATTTCAGGTCACCGTCTTCATTGAGAGCATTCAAAGTACTGATTGTGTGACAAGATCGTCACATACACACTTATGCAGAGTGCCGATTGTTGTCTTTGCTATGCTTAGTAAAATATAAAAATTCTGCATTACAAAAGTTGGATCTTAGACCTTTTGTCATAGCTTTTCATCGTCCGTACCAAATATTAACTTATCATCTCCAAATGTTTGGCGAATGTGCGTAAAGATTTTTTTATTCGTGTTTTCGTCTGACTTCCCATTGAAGACAACGGACATTAGAAAATTATGTATTGATCAGTTTTCCTAATTTACAACGCTTGATCATTTGTATGACATTGCAGTTACAAAAACCTTACCCAAGTCAATACTTCGGTTTATTCCAATTACGCTTTTATCCTGTCCTGAACAATTTTTGATCAAGTCTAAAATTTGTTCTCTAGGATACAGTAAAGTAATCGGGCCTTTTCTTTTGTCAGAATCGCTTCCTGGACAAAGTCATTTGTGTGAAGTTCACCTAAGATTTCTATTAAATCATAGGCTAGATTTTTATTTTATGGTACAGATGATTTGATTTTCTTTTCTCGATAAATTTTGTATTGAAGACTTTTGCACAGTACAGCTATCTTCCTATCCTATGACTTTGTATCCTCTATACCATTTAAAGATTCTCTTAGGAATGTTTGGATTTCTTTTTCGATAGGGCTCACTATGCTTGCCGTTTCCATGTGGCTGGTTAAAGTTTAAAGACCTTTCCCCACAGTATTCTACCACAGCACGTTTTTGGACAAACTCAATTTGACTTTATAGTTGTTACACGTATTTTAAACTTTTCATCTCCTTTAAGGTTTGTTTAATATATGTGGAATGAGAGTACCTGGTCATATCGTTGTTCAATTGGAATATCTGTAATATTCTTATTTTTTTACCTGTTTTCTACATATTACCTTGTTGTTTATGTAAACCAGCCTATCTATTTTACTATTCAAGCAAAAACGTCTGGTTGGCAGAAATTCCCACATGCGTGTAATATACACCACAATCGTCGGGAAATTCATGCTTTCCTTTCTGTTTTTTTATCACTTATGTCTAGTACGACATAAAGATTGTTGTTAAGCCCTGGTGGTATATAATTAGGCAATTGTTGTAGTTAGTGAGAACTGACAAAATGTCTTCGATGCTTAAAAATCTCAGTTTGCTTCATTTGTTTCATGTAACGTTCTCTGTGTTCACAATTAAAAACTTTCATGTAAAATTATGAACATGAATAAATATGTTCTATATTTGTGTTATATATATATATATATAGTTTAAATTTACAAGCAGAAAATCATTGTACATGGTGTTATTATGTATGCGAAAGATTTTTATAATGCTTAAAAAAGCTAAATGAGATGCCTTCTATCTAGTTTGTTTTTTTTTTTGTTTTTTTTTTCAGCCAAAACTTTGCTAATAACTGTATGATATAAATTTACAAGCTGAAAATCATTTTACTTTCTGTTTATATGCATGCTAAAACAGTAATAACGACTAACATAGATCAGTTGTTCCATTGGTTATATTTTAAAAATTCACATCGTCTGAATCAGCCTGTAAAATGTCAAAGAGGATTCATCAATCGCATGTGATTTACATTAATATAATGACACTTTATTGTTGTTGTAGAGAGATATTTTTCTTAACACAAGAAAGTTTACCACAAATGCTGAACACTTCCTTTACAGCTGTAAAGATACACGATTAAAGTGGATGTTTTAATTGTGCTGTGTTATATCTACCGTATTTATTCATACCTGAGGACCTAATGTTTGCTAACCGGGACATTGTCCTGTAGCTGTGATAGAGATATATTGCTGTTCAAAACTTTTAACAAATGTTTCCTCACTGTCTCGAGACGTTGCCATGAACTGACGAAGTCAAATCTTGATTCATTCAAAACACGACAGGAGAAACGTACCTAATCCATATCCAAGGCATATTTTATCGTCTGTTTCATAAAGGTAGTACTTTTTCCACTTTTTTCTTGTGGTTTTGGGTATGTTCCATTTGATTTACATAATGTTTGTTGTGAATCTGGTAAGGTTTTGGGTGGTTTATGGTAGGTTTTGGTTGAATCGTGCTGCCCTGTCCTTTGCAAATTTCATGTGTATTCGACCCGAGAAATCAGTGAATATTTAGTGAAAAGGATGCTTAAATATGCCGCAAAACACGTCTCCATGGTACACCCCAGTCTGCGTTTTTCGGATTCAATTCCAACTTGGTTTTTGAAAAGATTTATTTTTCACACGACACACTAGAATAGGTGTACAATCTTAACTAAATTTATTCAACGACTATATGAATTCTTTTGGTAATTATTCCGTACATTGGAACGTCAACACAAAAGAAACACTTTTGGTTGGAACGCATTCGGATTTCTTGCATATATTGTAATTTAAAGCACTTTTAAGGAAAACACTAACCATGCTGTAAGGTAATTTAATTCGATCACTCCTGTATTTTGAGAAATAAATTATTTTCAATTATGCCAAACGTGCTTGCTTTTCTATTTCATGTTGCATAGTTTAAGTCCCAGGAGTCGTAACACGGGATTGATGGCAGAAGTTACAGATCAATGAGCATACTTTTACTTACCCAATCTAAATTCATATTTGGTGACACCTTGAAAATATCACCACCAGTTGTAAATGAATTGGCGGAGTATGCCTTGATATGTATATCAAAAAACAGCTACCTTAACTTTGTATCATATGTCAGACACTGTCGCCCAAGTCTCCAGCTGTCGAGAAATTTTCCGGATGTTTTGAGCCGTTGATCATAACGTGGTGTTGCAGTTGATTCATTACTATCATTACTAGATGATGTTGGAATGTCAGGTATAACATGGGTCCCGTGACGGTACTATCTGATGAATTTGGACTTAATCCAGATGCTATTAATTTTGTTTATCTTGAGACGAAGAAAACACACCGATAAACTATCGTTTAACCATGATAAATTTGACAGTAGATAATTCTGATTGAAATTGTTTCCATTTGCTTTGTATTTACGTACAGCAACCCGTACTTCATAGTTTATAAGTTTTCTCAGAAGTTTCAGCAAAACTAATGTATTGGTACATTTAAGTAAACAACATAATGATTAGCCGTTGTTAAAATAATTGTTTCTGTTTCTGTTCGCGTGTTCAGTGGTATATCGAATGTAGGCATAGCCCGGTAACATCATTGAGTAAATCCCAGCATACAGTACTCAAGACAGATATTAACATAAGCGGATTATGAGGTGACTATGCACAGTAAGGATGGCTTGGTCAATACGAACAAATGATTTATTTACGTAACAAGACTCCAACTCCTTGTGTATCCAAGTTTGTGGCTTCTTCTCGTAGTCGCAATGAATGTATCCACTCCAGCAGCAGGGAGGGTGAACCCTACAAATTTTTGCGACAAAATCGATTAAAGCCTCAGAATGCCAAATGGAGCCTTCCTACGAAATCTCATATTTTAACCAAAAAAAAATAAAGGCCCCATTTTACAAATGGAGCCTTAGCGATTTTGTCGCAAATACATTGTCATAACCACCCTCAAATTGCTGCCATCTACGTCAGGGAGGGTGAACCCTACAAATTTTTGCGACAAAATCGATTAAAGCCTCAGAATGCCAAATGGAGCCTTCCTACGAAATCTCATATTTTAACCAAAAAAAAATTAAAGGCCCCATTTTACAAATGGAGCCTTAGCGATTTTGTCGCAAATACATTGTCATAACCACCCTCAAATTGCTGCCATCTACGTCGCAAATATGTTGTCATTTCACCCTCCCTGCTGCTGATTAATACAAATTATTTAACCAAATATTTGATCAAGTCCAATACGATATCGTGACCGAGGGTCGTGTAAATTTATTGTTATAAATCCATATGGGACAGACTGAGCATGACTAAAGTAATTTTTAAATCCATTGAAGTCCATATCGGAACACCATGTCTGCCAAATATTTCGTAGCGTATGTGTATCAACGCCGTTGAATACAGCAAGAATATTACAGTTATCGCGAATCACTTTTGGAATTTGAGTATATCGTTGAGTGACATATATCACGTCAGTGTTTTTATGCCTACCTCGGGAAAATATTCTAGCAGGGTTTTTTTTGATTATCTAACATTACATCATCGTACACTACAAGATTGTTTATGTCTCCATCGAGATCTTCTACTGATGGTGCATCATCAATATCTGTTATAAAGTCGATTACACTTTCACCTTTAAGTTCTGATGCATTTTCATTAAAATCTTTTAGCACTTCATAGCACCTTTGATCATCTACGGATGGGGCAACTAAATATAATTTATCCCACTTCATAAATCGCACTATCAAATTAAGCAGTAATTGTGTTTTGCCTGATCCAGATGGTCCGATTATAATGGCACGGACAGAATTCGGAAGGGCTGCGTGGTGTTTTACCGGTTCTCTTCTTTTAGTCGCTGAAAAATCAATTATATTCATAACTCTATATATAAATTATGGATCTATATTGTGTTAAGTGTAAACAGCGTACTGATACAACCGATCAGACAACCATTACAACTAAAAACAATAGACTAGCGCTTACTGGTAAGTGTGTAACATGTGGTACAAAAAAATTTCGATTTTTAAAAAAAAGCAACTCGGAGGTGATATTGCCGCAAAACTTGGAAAACTCCCCGGAACCCCATGGGCAAAATACCCCGGAGAAAAACACCTTCCAGGATATAGCTACTGTGGTCCCGGAACGAGATTAGATATCAGACTTGATGATCAAAATCAGCCCCGGCCTGGTGAGTATCCGATAAATGCTATTGATAAGGCATGTCATGCTCATGATGTTGCATATAAAAGCAATAATTTGCAACAAAGACATATAGCGGATGTAAAATTAATTCATGCCTTAAATGCTATTCCCGATAAATCCTTCAAAGAAAAATTGGCTTCATGGTTGGGC
>JAEAOA010001302.1:0-98249 GCA_016746295.1 Potamilus streckersoni | reverse complement strand
TAGGAATCTCACTATAAGGAAAACTCGCAATTTATGCTATTGCTTGAAATTCTTTCTTGGTCACAAGCAAAATTTGTGGTGATATTTTAGTAATCATATTTTTTATACTTCTTCTAGGGATCTTTTTCTACATCGAGAAATTCCTGTTGCGTTATAAAGCACTATATCTTTGTTTCAATTCAGTAGTCAGAAAAAACGTTTCTGTGTAAACTGAGTAGTAGAAGAAAGTAAGAATTCGAGCTCAACAACCCCTCTCCCCACCCCTCCAGACCTCCAAACAAATACAAAATACCTAGGAAACGTAATAGAACACCTGTTGTAATCAATAATTGCGCTAAGAATCCGAGCTCAACAACCCATCTCCCCACCCCTTTAGACCTCCAAACAAATACAATAGAACACCTGTTGCAAAATACCTAGGTAACAGGTAAAATTTAATTACGTGATCTTCCAGAATAAGCAAAATGATATGTCAGACTCAATTTTCCAAATCATTACGATTTAGCAGAGCGTGGCGATTGTGGACTAAATTACGCATTAGAATTCCAGTAAGGTAAGTGGTATTATACCTCATTACCAACTGTTAATGTCTCAACTGTAGATATCAAAAATATTTCATTATCATGGTGATAGAGGCTAAACTTTATTTTACCGCTCACATAACGACGGGACTCAAACAAATCTTTTATTTGTGATTTGTTAAGAGGGTATTTTTTGTCGATAAAATACACCTTTGACCGATCAAAATCAATTGTAAGTTTGGTGTATTTATGCTGACTAATCGGACAGTGAAAGTTGTTAAATTCCGCAAGCAACTTTTGATACAATTCTTCGAGATAATTAAAATACTCACTGTCATCAGATCTGATGAGCGAAAGTTTTAACTTGTCACGGGTACCACTAAAGCATATGCCTGATGTTTCATTATTAATTTCAACTGTCAATGGTTTGCCGTCCATCATTAGATATTTGATTTTGCTACTGTAGCTATTTGTTACTGTCAAATTTTCAAACATTATTTTTAAAGTTTAGATAAAAGTTTAGTTTGCAAAGATAATGTCAAGTATATCTCTATCATCATGACAATACCCAAGTGCAAGTGTATCTACCCCATTTTCGCAATAACGTTTATCATCAAAATTGCTCAAATCGCGTTTGATAAGGACATCTGTTTCGAGCTTATGATGATTTGTCTGAATTGACATAGCTTTTATAAAACTAACACCTCCATCAAGCGCATACTTGTAGTCATCAAATTTTATAAACTTTTTAACAAAATCACGAGGCAGACCTTTTGCTTTTTTGTTATTTTATTATTGTCTAACAATACGGCATACATTTTACTACGTAATCCGATAAAGTATTTGATAGCGCTCGAGTTCATTTCATCTTTGAACTTACCAATAACCTTTTTATTTGTGTCGTCATGAAATTTACTGTCACGTGGGTAATCAGAAAGATCAAACAGATATCTATTATCATGCATATCCTGATAGACGTCCTCGCATTCGATTTCATATACGAGCGAATCAGTATCAGTAATTAATAATCTACTAGCCGGCCATTGATTTTTAACAAAATTATAATGAAAATCGTACATCAGCCACTTTGATAAATCTAACACTGCAGCTCCAACGTAGATCGGCTTGTTTAGTTTTAGATTTGGTTTTCTTCTTTGTATCGCAACAAGATTTTTATTAAATATTTTCATGCTCACAAAATCATTGTCTGACACAAGTTTGTTTCTGCGATTGACATCATTGACTAGTTCGATATTTACGCGTTTCCTAATATTCTCCATCGTCTTACCAAAAACAGAATTGTTCATCAGTTTGAAAAAGTTTTTCTCAAAATCAGTTTTTGCCGCAGTTCTTCTTGTAGTGTTTGAGTTAATATAACCTCTCATCCACGGCGACTGATTAAATTTTAGTACGCGATGAACTTTTCTCAACACGAGACCAGCATCGACTACTTGTTTTAAAGCTTTGTAATGCAAAACATAATTACGTTTATGAAGCAAATTTGGTACTAGTTTCTTTACCATAGAATGTTGCCTTGGTAATGCTGACGCTTGTTGTTCTTCTGATAACAAACTATATTCTATAACCATCGATTCCGCGCAGAAAGGGTAATCGTTATGTAATTTGTGTAGCGAAGTTGGATAATCGAGATCAACTTCAACGAAATACGAAACATCGTCGGGTATCTTTTTTTCTGTCTCTGATAGAAATTGATCAGCCGTGATCCAATGAAATCCACCAAACGGCATTGTTTCTGCCATCGAATACCCGTACAAGTTATTGCAATCTAGATAAACTATATACTTCGAAGGAAGGTCAGGATTATACTCTTTCAAATATTTGTTGTTTGCTTCAGCATATTTCTTCGTTATCACGCTAATACCGCCTCTGATACCTTTTTCAATAAAATTGAACATATCAACGTCAGTCAGTAATTCTAACCTTACCTTACTAAACTTTAGCAGAGCATCCTATGACAGTCCGGGGGCAGAATAATACCAGCAAGGATCTAGTCCGTAATTATTATAACTCACTTCTCGAAAACTTTCAAAAACATCTGCTAATAATAACACGTCAGTTTTCAAATACAAATCATGATAATCACCAAAAGTCTCACAATCAAACTCTTTCCAGATATCTTGTGCATACCTGTACTCGTCATCGGTTACGTTTTCATTTTTAAGTTGTGAGTAAAATTTGTCTTTGCCAGGTAAAGATGTTTCATCAAATTTACTCCAATCGTCGAGATATTCGTATGGAAAAACTCCTTTTTTAGCTAGTAGATTAAATTTATCTCCAAAACAGTCTCTTAGGTTATTAAATTTACTACAACCTTTTACTAGCTCATCTAACGATGCTGCCATAAACTGCAGGCTGTCAATAAAACGTAATTTACCAAGCGTAACTGACATATACTTTTCAAAATTATTTGGAATGCATTTGATGACATTATTGAGTTTTAGATGAGCTTTTATCTCAGGATCACCAAAAGCTTCTACGATGATGTGACTATCATATCCTCGAAAATTGTGAAGAATAACCGGAATAAAATCTGGATCGTGAAATTTTAAATTACACTGGTCATGAGCTGCTCCACGATACTGTCCGGTCAAATGGCAATAGTCACGTACTTTTTTCCTGACATTGTCAGTGTCAAAAGCTTTTTCACAAATATAACAAATTTTCGCTTGCTCGTGATCGGAGTCTTGTTGAGGTGTTAATTTTAACATTGGAGTTACTCTTTTCAAACGATAAGTTATATGATCAACTTCGCTGATCAATTGCTTGAGAAGCCAGACAGCTGGATTTTTACCACGATAGAGTTGGATTGGTTTAGATAATCTCGAATCAGCGCAACAAACTACCTTGTACGCTACTCCACATGGAACATGATTTTGAATTTTTCTTGTACTCGATTGGTTAGGATCATTTTCTACGCCAAGTACAGGTTGAAGTAAGCATTCGAAATCGACGTATATGACGAAAGGAATTTTTAGTTTGTGATTATGATGGACAAACTGTAACACGCTATCTTTTTTAGATGGCATTGTTATTCTTTGTACGTCACTACAGTACTGCAAATGCTTTTGTAATGTTTCATTGTCTCTACAACCGTGCAAGAAGCGATAACAAAAGAACTTTTTGTTGTTATTTTTATTATACTGTCTTCCAACTAGTCTGTTAAAGTTTTTGATCCAAACGTAATGATTTTTATAAAACAGTAAATTGATAGTCGATTGTGAAGCTTTTTCTGAAATATACCTCGGATAGACATTTTCTTTTTCATCTAATCCGAAAACGTTAATCGAAACATTATTTTGCTTTTCAAACTTTGGTATTTGATTTTCTGCCACTGGAAAGTCAATACCAGCACAATTTAATCTTGACACGTGACTGATATACTTCTCAACACGATCAGCATTTTTTTCTGCTGGAAATAGCGCGGAAAGAACAGCCCATTGGAAACATTTACTATCGACGTTTTTTATGTTTAGACAGCACTGTTTATTTTTTATTTTTAGTGGCAGGTCGATATACGAACTACCGCGTAATGCGTCATATTTCATCGTGTGAAACAAAATTTCCTTGATCATTTCAAACTTACAACCCGAACCTAATTCGGTAAATTCTTCTATTTTTTTTCCAAATTTTTTGGTGTATTTCATTAGATAGTGACAAAAGATCACTACCAAGTAAAACACGTCTAGATTTTGCGTTGATGTAAGGGTCTTCAATTTCCTTGTTAGTAGATTCTTCCGTCACAAGTAGTTTTGAAAATATAACGTGATATTGCACTAACAATCTTAGACCCTTGTGTTTTTCAAGCTCACGTTTTACAGTCGTCTGTAGCAGATGAAAGAGATTTGTTTCAGTAAAATTTACTAAAACATTTTGATTATCAAATTGATAACTATTATCAGAACCTGCAAAAGCAGTCGCTATTTTAACAGGTTCTCCAATAAGTCTCTTCTTGGCTATATCACGCAATTTCAACATCGCTATACTATAGTCTAATATCTAATTGATAATTTACCGCACACTGCGCATGCGCTAGAAAAACAATTAGAGATAAAAAATATCACTATAATATAATGACAGTAAATCTGACAAGCGCACGTGAGCAAGAGGAATATCACGTTTACCAAAAGTACAATCTGTACGCTGGAAATGTATTAGGTTCGGTTATTAACATCAAAACTGGAATATCTGTTGGCAAATTAACGACAGCGGGTTATACGATTAGTGTAAAGGGAGATAATACTGAGAGGATTACGATGTTTAGAAAAGATTTTATTTACACGTTATTTTGCGATGACATTCCAGAGGGGAAACGAGTATATCATTATAACGGTAAAGTCACTGATGATAATATTGAAAATTTATCCTTTCAAGACGAGTTTCAGCCGCATCCGGTCTTTGATTTATACGAGGCTAACGATCGCGGTATTATTAGAAACAGAAAAACTAAAAAAGTTCTTAGTTCTATGAACAATATGGGATATCTTATAGTAACTGTTAGAGGAACATCGACATCTCAAGTTTGTTATACTGGTCATAGGTTTGTTTACGAGGTGTTCAACGGATCTATACCCAATGGTCTGGTTATTAATCATATCAATAACGTAAAAACAGACAATCGATTGGAAATTCTGGAGCTAGTGACCCAACAGGAAAATGTGAGAAAAGGACGAGGTGGTGGTATTAATTTTAGATGCCCAATAAAACCTGTTATTTCGTTAAACCTTGAAACGGATGAGGAGATCAAATTCAAATCAATTACAGCTGCGGCGAAATATTATAATATAAATCCCAGAGCAGTAAAATTTGTAGCTGATGGAGCAACAAAATCAGCTTTTTCAAACAAGTATAATGCTAGTATTATTTTTAGATATGAGGATTAATTTATACTTAACAGTTCTGTTATTGTTAAACAATGATGAGCAAATGCTAAAACATCATCGCGATTAAATTTTAGCGTCACTACTGCACTTTCATCAATTTTTGTTTCTGCTGCTGTTAATAATATTTATGAGAATCACCTTGCATTACAAAAATCTCAACGGAATATGCACCATAACCCGACAAGCAATTTCTTACCGCTTCAGTCAGTTCGTGGTAGTTTATTATATTAACTTTTTGGTGATATTTTACCTTGTCAGTCATCTTATAACAACAAATTAGATAAAAAGTATATTATAATATGGATATGATGAAACGACTCGCTAGCGATAAGGTCTCCACAATCTCTAATGATATGATAGACAAATCTGTTGGTTATAACGAAGATGATATTTTATATAACAACGAGTCTGATGATGGTGAAATAGTCACCGTCGTTAACAGATATAATTATAGCAGACCAACCACTGGAAAATATAATGTCAAGTATCACATTGCTAAAAAATTATAAAATTTGATTTTACCGTTACCGAACAGCAGGTATTTTTGCAGTTAATCAGACCTTTCTTAAGCATTAAAATTTCAGGTCGACAGAAAAATATAAAATTTGATTTCATCTTTGTCAAGATTTTTAATCTAATGACGATCTCTGACGATCGCAGACAATATCTAATATCATTATGTAAACCAGTAAAAGGTGTATCTATCAAACGAAAGTATGAGGAAATTTATAATACCATTATTTCACAGTCGATAAAATCGACAGGGTTGGAATCCAGCTGTTAAATTTATCGCTATACCCACGCCATTTGACTAAACTTTTATCTCCTTTTTTCCTAATCACTTTTTCGATAACGAAAACATCTTGTTCAGTTTTTTGTAGTTCTTGTTCGTAAAAACTACCTATAGGTTCCTCTGCCAGATCTTTTAACGCGTACGTTACAGGTATTGTTAAGAGTACTTTATCAACAACAAATACTTCTTCGCTCCAGTTTGGAGTAAATCCTTTTTCAAATATCTTTTTAGTCACCGACCTTAAATTTATGTCTGCGGTACATGTTTTCGTTTGCTAATATTGGATTTTTGATAGCTTCATTGGGTGACATTTTGATGGTTCGATGTTTCGTGTTATTATATTCGCCTACGATTTGAGAAAGGTCATCGATGTACCTGTTTATGTTTTTAGCTGTCATATGTTTGTGTAATTTTTCGTTTAGCGTGCGATTAAATCTCTCGACAACAACGCTTTTGACTTCGTTTCCTGTAACGTATTTTTTTATATTATTTTGTTCTAGAAACTGTTCAAACTTTTTGTTAAAAAACTCTGCTCCATGATCAGTCCAGATTTTGTTTGGTTTTCTTTCTGTACTCGTTATTATCTGTTTTAGCGCATCAGTGATTGACGTTCCTGTTTTATCTGAAACTGGAACACTAAAAGCGTATTTGCTGAAAACATCTGTGACATTAAACAAATATTTCTTATTATCGTTAAACTGAGCCACATTAGATACATCCACCAAATCTATTGCCCAGATATCATCTACAGCGCTTGCAACAACTTTACGTCTCGGAAACATTTTTTTTAGTCTGTGTAGTTCGACTGCAAGATCATCGTATAATTCTTTTCCCCGATCGCGAGGCGATTGACGAGACTCTCCGAGTCCGAGTTTATATTTTGCTAATATCATTCCCTGAACAAATCTTCTATCAAAACGTTCTCGTAGATTTGTTGGCTCCATATCATGTAATTCGTCTAACATTACTTTATCACAATCTGCTTTCGAGTTTTCATGATCACGATAATAGATATCGTGACGCATCGCTATTGCATCCACTTGATTATAAGGCTCTTGTCCCGGAAATGGATTATCGTTTTCATCTAGTTGTTGATCTAGCGGATTGTAAGGACCTGTATAACGATGACCTGGCAAGGTCCAACCGCCTTTTGGTTTTGGTAATTTACGAATTAGTTTATGTATATCTATACCTAACCCTATTATTTCTCTGTTGTTACAACGTTGACAGTATGTAATGATTTTATCTTGTTCTATGCAAAGATCTTTGTCACAATCACAATTGCATTTCATTTTATTTTATTTTGTTTCATAAGATTAATCGTCGATCAAGATAACTCTATCAACGCTAGATCCTACTTGTTTTTTCAAAAACATACTTTTCTTTCTACCACAGATTGCACAAATACTTTTTAACATCGTTCTATTATTTTTCGTTTTTTCCGTCATCTCATCCTTGTTCTCTGTTTTAGTTTTGCATTTGAGACAGTATGTTGACATTATTATATCAAGGAGTTTAGATAAAATTGATTGCAATCTTATCATTCGCATGAGAAGGATGCTCATCAAATTGTAAAATAAACTTCAAAAAGTTTTTACTTCTAGAGCTTTCACTTCGGGACATCTGTCTGACAAACATGATACAATAATAACCACAAGCTGATGTTCCAATCGGCTGTAGTTGATTAGACGAATAATTTATTTTATCAAATTTTTTAAAAATATATTTTTTTATGAGATCGCTTGGAGGAAGTCCGAACGAATCAAAATAATTGTTATCGTGGACAGCAACCCAGTGGGTGCCAGAGCCATCATTGAAGTTTTCAATATTTACAACACAAGAACCACCTGTTGGTACGTCATCGAGTTCATCTTTGGAAAATACTCCTCAAAATCCAACAACGTCCTTCAATTTTTCAATGATGTCAAAATTGCTCAATAACGTCTGGTCCCTGGTAGAGTTAATCCGCGTCCGATTCCTAGTAAGTTTGGCAGCAGACTTCCCGCTAGTCCCGCCAAAAGTGGAGCGAAAGGAATAATTCCTCCTTGTTTTGTTTGTTTGCGTTTTGTTGTTTTCTTTTTTTTCGATGATTTTGTTTTTTTCGGCGACTTTTTCGTTGGCATTTTATTTTATACTGTTACATAAAATTAACGATAGATTTGTTTGATACCACGACCTTCGACTGCTTTCTTCGTTGCGCCAGAGACTGCTCCTGACGCAGCCGCAAGTCCAAGTGTACCAAGTACTGGTAAAACTTTGCTAGCTATTACTGATAACGCTGGTCCAAAAAATCCACCTTTTTTTGACATTGCAGTTACCTGAGAAACAGATAATTTCAGCACAAAAGGTTTGTTGCGATCGAGTTTATTGATTTGTTGTTGCGTTAGCATGACTTTTACTGCAATTTTATTTGAAGTTTCCGGAGAGATCATCAAAGAAATAGAGCTGCGTTTAGCAACAGCTCCTGATAATATTTCAACTTGACCAGATGTTAGGTATATTTCTCGAGTTGTGTATTTAGTTTTCATAATGTTATATCCAAGTTGTTAGATTAAACTTGTACTGTCATTCTTCCTTTGATTGAATCGATGGTCAGAAATCGATCACTAACCAATAGCGCGTATACATTATAATGTTCACCTGGCACATCGCCCAGTGTCCACGTGACCTCAATATCTGCAGTCGATCCCACAACACGCTCCAAATGTTTTGATACGTCAAAGTAAAAGATGGGATAGAGCGATCGAAACTCTTCTATTGATATTTGAGATCCACTGTCCGCGTTCTGATATTTTTGCATTGCTTCCATAAGATACATGTACGGCCGAGAGATGTTTCTGGTGGCGTCTACGGCAAAATTACATTCGATTGCACGTTCAGGATACTGTTTGAAATTTACTCTCACAAATATTCGTCTAACGTCTGGGTTATCGAATACGGAGTTGTTCATTTCCTGATGGTTACGACGTGCTTGTCGTTGAAATACGACGAACAAGTGTCGCGGTAGTTGTTCGCTGGGCGTGGTCGTTACACGCCACGTGTAATCAGTCGCGTTGGGAATGGCTGTTTGATAAATCCTGTTTTGTTGGAAGTGTATCTTTTTTGTAAAGGTGGCTAGTAAAGATTCGAGCTCCATCATTTTAGCTAATGAAGGGACAACCCGAGGCATCCACAGTGCTAATCTTGTAATAGAAAACTGTCCCTCAGCCACTCCACCGGCGTGTATTATACAATCGTTTTGATCAGCTCGATTTAATATAAGCGTTTGTTTTATTCCTCGAAACACTTTGTTATAATCACGGCAAAATCCAAAGATTGTACTTAATGGAAGCATCATCGTTATTTGGCGAGATTCTGCGGCAAACGCTTTTCGTTTAGCAAATCCTTCGTTAAAATTTAATCGTCGTAGATTTTTATTTGCGTTTCTTATTGCATTCGCTACTATAGCACCACCAGCTGCATCTGCGGTTAATGCTGGAACAGTATGTTGTGCAGCTGCATCAGCTCCAGCTGGGGTTAGAATAAGTCTGTTTGCAACATCAGCATCAGCTAGCTCTCCAGTTTTAAACTCGTTCGACACAGTTGTCCCTAGTCCAGTATCTTTGAACCACATCATATTTGTGGCTATTGATCTGGAATAGTCATCGCTAAACGAAACGATGTTTAGTATTGTACTCGCTATGGGTAAATGCATTGAAATATCTTCTACGGTTTGATTGGCAGTTGGTACCGTGCACTCTTAAACAAGCTCCAACCATTATTGACGAGAGCGATTTCTGCATCATCTGCAATATCACCACCTATCATAGTTAATATTTGACCACGCACTTCTAACATTGCCTTATGGGGTAGTAGAAACACGTCCTCGTCTCTTGTGTTAAAAGTTCTAACCCCAGTTTTATTCGGTTCGTTCGAGTTTTCATCCAAATACTCGACATACTCTAATTCTGTTACAGCATCGTCAGTATCAATTTCTTCTGCAAGATCGAGATAGTTTTTAGCTGACACTTATTTTATAATCGTTACACAAAATTAAAAGGCAGCAGGGGTCATCGGTTTTGTTTTCTTTACAAGTTTACGTACTATTTCTTCACCACTCGGCGACAAATTTTTTTTTGTTGTAGCTATCATAGCTCGTTTTGTTTCTTCTGTTGGCGCAATATCTGATATTACTCGTTTTATTTCTGATGGGGAAGGTCCTTTAATCTTATCAGCAATCTTTTGCCCTACTGCAGTGCCTGCTGAAGATGCCGCCCCTGTAGCGAAAGCTTTACCGGCGTCAAGTGCAATGGGCGCTACTTTACGCACGATTCCTGGAATATTCTCTGCGATTGTTGTAAATATATTTCCAAAAAATCCACCTACAATTTTTCTTCGATAAACTTTTCTTCGTCTCATTTTATAAAATAATGTACACAAAATCACATGCCTAGGCAGTGCGTAGGTGTAAGTAATACGTGACTATCTCGTTGTTCACGTCTATTTGTCGTTCAGATTGGTCTGTGAGTTGCATTGTAATGCTTGTAATTTGATTCTCAGGTGTTATTGGATAGTAGATAATCTGTCGCGGATTGATTTGCATGAGAGAACCTGGTGGGACTTCTGGTGAGAAACTGTAGATCGTTTGCCCGCGGTTGCCTTTTGACGTATAAGATCCAGATGCGATAGAGCAATTGATGAGTATTGTATTTACTTCTGTAATATCTACTGGTAGTTCTCCATCAAATGTCAAAGATTTATCTTCACCGGTGGTATAGTATAAAACTCTAGTAAAACCTAACATCTTTCCAATACTTCTTTCTCCAAAGAGGACTTTCATATTTCTTTTCACTGTTATCCTAGCTCGTAAGGTGTTATAATTCGCCGCTAATTCGAAATTATCAGCATTTCCACCAGCTTTTGTTAGAAGCTCTTTTATTGTTCTGTTTAGATCAGTAATGTTATAAGCTCCTTGTGGAATCTGTAGTTTGTATTGTATATCAATAAACTCTTTTTGTGATGTTGGAGATTGTTTAACATTAACGATTAAAATTTCATCATTAACCCCATTTTTAATATTCGGCATGGCGTTCCAACAAGTACAAGAAATTAATCCAATCTCATACTGTTTTGCAGGATCTAGTTCTATTGGTGGGTTGTAATTTACTGTAAAATTCGCGCTGTTTCCTATTATTTGTGATGAATCAAGCAATAATGTTGTTTGCATTATACTAATATTTTAGATAAGATCGCGGTGTAAAATTTCGTACTCGGATGATGTTAGTAATCCACTCGATCTTAGATGATCAAGTATATCAATAATTTCGTTATCAATCTCTACACTTTCATTACCAGCTTCTTTAGAGGATATCAACAGCATTAGCCGATCGACTATGTCTGCGTTTGATGTAAATATTTTCACACCATGTCCTGTTGAGAGGGAAGCCAAACGGGAATTGGTAGAATTAGAAAAGAAGGCCGAAAGGGAGAAATTAGAGATAGAGCGACAATTAGAGCGGGAAAGAGGGGAAGCCGCAGAAAGACAAAGGGCTTTTGAGAAGGAAAAATAGAATTAGAAAAACAGGCTGAAAAGGAAAGGATAGAATGGGAAAGGGAAGCCGAAAGGGAAAAGGTACGACTACTGACGGAAGTAGAAGATAGGAAGTCAGAAAGGGAAAAACAAGCGAGATTAGAAACTTTAGAGATGGAAGATAGAAATAGGGACAAGGAGTTTCAAAGAAATTCTGAGCTATTGCAACCAAACGGGAGGGGGAATGTGATTTTAAACTGAAAGGTCCAAATTTACCCCCATTTGAACACGATCAAGATAATATGGACAGCTATCTTAATAGGTTTGAAAGGTACGCCACTGCACAAAAATGGAAAATGGATGATTGGTCGCTTCATCTTAGCGCGTTGCTCAAGGGTAAAGCTTTAGATCTTTATTCTCGTTTACCCGCGACGGATTCGATAAATTACCCCGCGTTGAAAGAGGCACTTCTGAAGAAGTACGAGTTAACCGAGCAAGGGTTTCGCAAGAAGTTTAAATATAGTAAACCCGAGAGAGGCGAGACATTCACTCAATTCGTCACTAGGACGTGCAATTACTTGCAGCGATGGGTGGAATGTGGTAAAGTCGTGAAGACATTCGAGGGTGTTATGGACTTTTTGCTTCGGGACCAGTTATTAACAACTTGTGGCAAAGAGTTATACTTGTTCTTGAAGGAACGAAACTTCACTAGTATATATGACATGGCCACACAGGCGGACCTATTTGCTGAAGCTTGGGGGGGGGGTCCAAGAACGTTATCTCGCGAGATGGAAAAAGCGGTAATCAGGCTAGGGACCCAATACCCAGGGAACCTGAAAATCCTAGTAGAAATAACCAGGGGAGGTATAAGGACAAGCAATGTTTCACTTGCAAGGAGTGGGGTCATATCTCCCCCAATTGTCCAAAGCGAAAGGGACCAGTCCAGAGAATCGCAGTAGCAATTGAAGGCAGGCGGTCGATAAATAGAAAATTCGATGTTTCCCAGCCAGCTAACCGGGAAGCAGCGTATGAGCCAGTAATGCGTGCAGGGATCGGTCGAGACCCTATCCAATCGATCGGTACATGTATTTTCCCAGAAGCAAGGGTACCGACGGCGACTGGCACTGTAAATGGCCAGGAAGTGACCGTTTTACGAGACACTGGGTGCACTAGCGTAGTGGTGAAACGGAGCCTCGTTCGCGATGACTAATTGCTGAGGTTCAAATCGCCATGTATGCTACTGGACCAATCAATCGACCATGTTCCGGTCGCAAGGATAGAAATTGAAACACCTTTTCTGACCGGAACCGTTGAAGCGTTGTGCATAGCCAATCCGATCTATGAACTGACCATTGGCAATGTACAGGGATCTAGACTCCCGATCATTTCGGATTTCAGATTCCCAATCATCTAAGCAGTGCAGACTAGAGCTCAGGTAAAGGGGGATAACAAACCCCTACGGAAATTGAAAATACCTGACGCCATTGCTGATATCTCCCGCTACGAATTTCTAAACGAGCAAAAACGAGACGAGACTTTACACGCGGTCAGGGAGAAAATATTGACGGGTAGCGTGAGAAAGTGCACGAACGGGGGTCCTCCAGGTTTCTAAAGCTTAAAGGCTTCATGAATAGAGATTATACTACTCCTGATGGTAGGAAATATAAGCAATTAGTTGTTCCCAAGGAATTTATGGTGCATGTACTCAAGGTCGCGTACGAATCAAGTATGGCCGGTCATTTAGGTGTAAGGAAAACATCGGATAGGGTGACCAGGGAATTCTATTGGCCTGGGGTCAATGGCGAAGTAGCGCGGTTTTGCCATTCGTACGATGTTTGCCAAAAGACTGTCCCTAAAGGCAAGATAACTAGAATACCGTTAGGTCAGATGCCCCTGATAGATAATCCGTTTTAAAGAGTAGCTGTTGGCATCGTAGGGCCCATATTTCCGCACACGGAACGTAAAAACTGTTACATCCTATCACTGGTAGATTACGCGACTAGGTACCCTGAAGCCATAGCCTTACCCTCAATTGATACTGAACGTGTAGCCGAAGCGCTCGTAGACATGTTTAGCAGGGTAGGAGTGCCCGATTAGATTCTTACAGACCGTGGGGCGCAATTCACTTCAGATCTCATGGCGGAAATAAGTAGGTTGCTGTCCCTTAAACAGTTGCGCACAACACCATACCATCCTATGTGCAATGGGTTATTAGAGAAATGTAACGGGACTTTAAAGCAAATGTTGCAACGGATGTGCGCAGAAAGAACTAAGGATTGGGATAGGTATCTAAACGCAATCCTGTTGGCGTATGGCGAGGTCCCTCACGAATGTTTGGGTTTCTCCCCGTTCGAACTGTTTTACGGTAGGACAGTTCGTGGTCCTATGCGTATCTTACGCGAATTGTGGTCGGGCGAAGCCGCGAAGGAAGAGGTCAAGACCACTTACCAATACGTTGTAGATCTACGCGAAAGATTAGAGAGTAAATTCCAAATGGCGCAAGTCGAACTCGCGAAATCGAGTCATAGACACGCGAAGTATTACAAGAGGGGAACGCGGAGCAAGAGGTTTAACGTAGGTGATCAAGTGCTGGTGCTTCTCCCTACGAACAGAAACAAACTGCTAGTCCAACGGAAGGGACCATATGAAGTCAAACACGTGAAAGGCGAGATGGACTACGTTATCGACATAGAAGGTAGGTCCAAAATATTTCACGCTAATATGCTAAAACTCTACATAGATAGACCTAGTCAGGTTATTGATAAAGGGGTGTTGAATGTAGTATGCATGGCGGTGATAGAGGATAGGTCGTGTGACGAATCGGAATTCGTCTCCAGTACCGAATTACCCCTTAAATACCCCAGTGACGTAGGGAAAGAGGGTGTAGACCAGATCAGTGTATGCCCAGATTTATCTGAGGTTCAACGTACACAGATCATGCAGGTATTTTCCAAATACACAGACGTGTTTACAGACAAACTAGGCCGGACTGGATTGATTCAACATGAGATCAAGTTGAATACATTAGAGCCGATACCCAATACCCTTTAATGCAAGGGAGACTGTCAATGATGAAGTGGGAAAAATGTTAGACCTGGTAGTGATCGAACCTTCCAATTCCCCATACTCATCCCCCGTTGTGTTGGTCAGAAAAAAGGACGGGACAAACCGCTTTTGTATTGCCTTTCGGCAGCTGAGTAAAATCACCGTGTTTGACGCAGAGCCTATGCCAGATATGGAAAGCTTATTTTCGAAATTGGCAGGCTATACATTTATTTCTAAGTTTGACCTTACCAAAGGATATTGGCAAGTTCCAATCGCCGACAATGCCCGAGAGTTAACGGCATTTGCAACTCCAAAAGGTCTCTATGAATTCAGGGTCATGCCTTTCGGTTTAGTTAACGCCGGCGCGTCGTGCGTTCGTCTTATGCGCATGTTGCTTAACGGTATGGAAAACGTCGACAGTTTTGTGGATGATATCTTCGTTTACACGTATACCTGGGAAGAACATGTTCAGACATTAAGGGATTTATTTGACAGACTTCGTAGAGCTAATCTTACAGTTAAGCCCACAAAATGTAGTGTAGGGTACTCTAACCTTGAATGTTTGGGACATTTTGTAAGTGGACTAGGCCAGTTGAAACCCCACCCAGACAAAGTAGGTGCGATTAAAGATGCACCTAGACCGGAAACTAAGAAACAAGTTCGATCTTTCTTAGGTTTGATTGGGTTTTATAGGAAATTTGTCCCCAATTTTGCGGCTATTGCCAGCCCATTAACAGACCTGACTAAGAAAGGACAACCGAATAAAATTCCCTGGGGAGTTTGCCAGGAAAATGCGTTTAACGCTTTGAAACAAAGACTGATAAGTGCACCAATCTTAAAGTTGCCAGAATTGAATAAAACTTTTGTGTTGAGGACTGATGCGTCCGATACGGGACTTGGAGCTTTTTTTGCCACAGGAGCAGGAGGGGGTGAAATTGCCCATTGCTTATGCAAGTAGGAAACTGCTTCCTAGGGAGCAAAATTACTCCGTGATTGAGAAGGAGTGCCTAGCCTTAGTATGGGGGATAGGAAAATTCCATACGTACCTTTTCGGGAGGGAATTTACCTTGCAGACGGACCATCAGCCACTCTTGTATCTGACTGAAGCGAAGGTCGCCAACGCAAGATTAATGCGCTGGGCGTTATCTTTGCAACCGTATAGTTTCCGGATCGAGGCGATTAGAGAGTCGGAAAATGTTGGTGCTGATTTTTTAAGTAGGGTGTAATTAAGATTATTTTCAGGGTTCAGGATTGAATGTTTTAATAAATGTTTCAGGTTCACATTCCGTGACTTTTTCTAAAAGTGTTGCCACTTTTTTTAAGGGGGGAGGTATTGTCACGGAATTGTATAAATGTTTTTTTTTATTAAGTAAACGTATTCGGGTTTCGCTTTTAGTGTACAATGATACCCGAGGGTGATCAATGTATATAATACATTTCGAAAAATAGTGAATTCGGTTCTTCCTTGCTCGGCACGTGCGATGTGCTTCGGGCTGGAAAAACCGAATACCATGTATTACACGGACGACGTTGAGCTACATTGCCTGTGTATATATGATTCAAACTGTAATGAAAATATTACATTACTGACCGTTCTGTCAATCGGACGTCTGTCTACTGAAACACAAATCTCCAGCTATAGAGGTACGTAAATTTATTCGTTAATATGGCTTGAAAGTTGTCTATTGTATTATCATTTTTAATTCCGCAGTTATGTCGCTTCGACAAGTTTAGTAAATACCGCTTAGTAAATGATAATATTTTATTCGTATATGTGATTTGGTTAGAATTCTACCAAATTCCGTTTAATGCAGCACGAATCCTATAACCCGCCAACTTAACCTGTTTATTGTAGTTTTTAAAGGCAAGGCTGAGAATGTATATGACTTACCGTATATACCGTCGTTGTGTACTACCGTATATACTAGTGTCATGTGTAGTACACGATATCGGATATATTTTCAGCTGTGTCTATCTGTGTGTTGGTGCAGTGTGCAGCCGTTTGTGCCGGGTGCAGCAGTTTGTGCCGTGTGCAGCTGTCTGTACAGTGAGGGCGTATGCTGTTTTGTGCTGCTGTTACGTGTCGTACAACAGTGTAGAGCTACGTGTGCAGTGCTGAGGGGTGCTGTGCTTGTGTATTCGAGTGCTTCGAATATTTCAACGTTGCTAGTCGGGTTGAGGTTGATCAAGCGTGGCGGACCAACGTGGTGGACGCTGATAGTCGAACCCAGGAATCAATGGTGGTCGGTGACTACAAATCTTTGTTTGGAATCAGAGAGTGTCTACATTGCTCCAGATACATAATATTTTAGCCGTTGGCTAATGCAGTTTTTTGTAATATCCAGTGTTTTGCAATCGTGAGTAAAAAAAACTATCACTACGTTAGTTTGAGCGAAATCTCATTTGTTTGTAGAACTATCAAGTCGTTATTATGAAAGAACCATTATTCGTTTTACTAGTATGAGTAAAACTTGCAATTCGTTATTTTTGAACGAACAATCATACTTTAGCCATTATATCAATTCGTCATTTTGAACATAACATTATACGTATTTTACGATCAGATTTCTGTTTGTGATATACCGTGGATCGTTTTTTTTTTTCATTTGTCTCGGTAACATATTTGTTGCATTTAAAGATCGTGCTTATTATGTTAATTAGTCTCATATTGGGACCCAGTGCAAGCACGTGTCTATAATATTTCGTTTCATACCAACATATAACATTAAACATTGTATTGCATTTCCATCAATGGTGTTTTGTTATTAATCCGAAAATCCCAAACTCGGTTATCTTGTTACACTCAGCAGCAAGGTGGTTTATCTAAATATGTAACCCTCGATCAACTCAGAAATGAGATTGATGATTTATTTAATATTACAAGTATGTATCAAAATGAAATGGTTGTTTTTCAGGACAAACAAGGACGATTAAAGACGATTAACATACAATTACCAGACGTACTTATACGAATTCATACTGCAGTTGCTGATAATATTGTTACTTTTAATGATCAGGGTAAAATACAAGATTCCGGTAATTCAGTTAAAGAGTACGTCAAGCCGACTAGCGGTGTATTTAGTGAAAACGTTATTATGAACAAAAATAAAATTACAGATCTTGGATATCCAATTACAGATAGTGATGCCACAACAAAAAAATATGTTGAAAATCAGGAATCTAAGTATATATTAGCCAAAGGCGGTATAATGCGTGCATTTCCAATTATGAACCATAATGGAATTAATAATTCAAGAACACCAGAATCTAATTTTGATGCTGCTACAAAAAAAATACGTCGATGGTAAACAGATTCCAATCACTAATGTAATAGACAAAATCGAAACTGAATTTACCGGTCACGTGAATACGTTTTTGAGTTTTCGCAGAAACATAAACAGAATTAATAACGAATTTTTTGGAAATAAACCAAATATTGATATAAAACTTACTGATATTAACACAAAGCTCAGTGATATTATTGGAGGAATTCCGGATATTATTCAAAAAACAAACCTGATTAAAATTCCTCACAATCAGATAAGAAATATACTCTATACAGTTGCATATGGGTTTGGATCGTGGACTCCAGAAAATAATACCATTAAATATACAACAAAGATTACTGGTATATATAGGAAGCCTGTGCTTAACGTTGCAGATTTTAGAATATCCACTACAAATCCATCGATTGATAATTCATTTAAAACAATATCTGTGTTGTTAGATAAAGATTATGAAGGAACATTTACGCTGGCATCATCAAGTAGAAATTTACATCAAACTTACTGGTGGTGTTTGGAATTTTTAACTCAATTAGCTACTTAACATCATAGTATAATGGATCAAATAACTACGTCATCTATCGACGTTCAACATCACAGATATAATCAAGCGTGTGAATGTCTGACCAAACTAAAAAAAATATCATCGACCATTATACAATAAAAGTAAAAAAATATCGTAGACGTATGGTTGTCATTGATATAGTTGTGTATTTAGTTTCTGCTAATAATCAAAACCCGAATAGAACATACCAATACTTCCACCAAGTTAGTCTTCTTTGTATAGAAGCCTTTACTCAACAACATTTCATTTTGTCATACAAAAGATCGCCATACACGCACCCTAGATCCAATTGTACCTATGAGAATGTAGCGAAGCATGTCGATGTTTTTATTTATCTCGCTCCAGACCTGACCTCCTTTCAGCTAAAAATATAATTAGTCACATATATATCTAACCCTTAACTAGACATGTGCTTCAATTGAATTCAGGTGATCAGATATAAAGGTCAGTTAATTATCTGGTTGTGATAGAAGCACACACCAGCAAAAATTGAATTTCAAAATGATGATATTCATTCGAAAGACGTTTTTCTTTGTAACATTGGTGGTTTTTGTTAGAACAACAATCGGTGAGTCATTCCCTTTGCTTATAAATACTGTAACTTTGCCGTCTTTACTACCAACGATAGAATTACTCTTAGCTGCTTATGTTTCAGTTTAGTTTGTATACTGTCTATAAATTAAATGTATTTAGCATACAGTTTATTGCTGTTTTCTGCAGATATGAAATGTCCTATATATGACAAACTATCTATACACTTGATGCAAATCTGTAGTACCTCATCCCTTTTTGTTGCTAAGACATAATTATAACCAGCAGAAAGAGAGAAAATATTTATCTAACAATATATCTGTACAAAGACAGTATCGAGCAAGACCTAAATCAAGTTTTCAGTAAAGTATAATCCATATCTGATTTGTATTATAATTCATTGCAAATCAGGAATTTGTATCACAAATCAGGTTTGATTGCAGTAATAACGTGGCTTTCATATCGCAGTCGACGTTTTCTTTTTAAATTAAAATTAAAACTAGTATGATTATTATCAACTATTTATATGACGCTGTCCGCTTTCATACACCAGTAATCTTAACTTCGACAACAAGGTAAGGCAGTTAAGCAGCTAGATAATCAGGAATTAAATAAGAAATATTTTTTACCCAGGACCTGACCACACATTTTATCATCATTGTTACTGTGGTAAGAGTACAGTTCACGTCTTGAAAAAAATGACATCATTTTAAGGTATAACCCCACAATCATAAATAAAAAGATTATTTAATGATATTTGATAAGTGACCCTCACAATCAACAATTATGAAAATATAACGTACTCAATATAGACATACATAACAAAAGAGTTTTAATAGGATTTGACACCAACTCAATCATTCCAAGTCCATGATGTTATATTCTCGTACCGAAAAGGTAACGCTAGAGCATCGAGGATGCATGATTCAGGAAATGCGGCCTATATATTTATAACACATGCATTAAAGATGGCATGACTTTTAAATTCTTGGAATAAACCAATTTGATATACATATACTGTTGATATATCAAATTATCATCCGCCCATGGCTTAGTAATACGCATGAATAAACATTCTTGGAAGTTTGTGCTTTTGGGTCTATTCCTATATATGAGTGATGTATTTACACTCATCAATTATTAGTAAAGTAAGAATATAACAAAAATAAGTAATAATATTCCCCGTTTTCTAATTTTGATATAACATGGAACAAAATTTAATCTCAATCCGTTCTTTTTCGGTTTTCGCCTCCCCTCTCATGTACAAAAATGTATTTGTATGCGATGAACAAATGCCTGCGCGACCGAGAATTTGATATCCTTATGATTGCATTTATCCCATTATATACACAGAACAAATATACTACGTAAAACTTTGTGCAAACTGACACGACCATCATTGCAGTATTCTTTCATGAGGATAAAGCCATACGAGTTGCACATGCAGGCATATGGGTGTAACATGTCATTGTTGTTGTTATAGGGTTTCACGCCATTTACCTGCGGCAAGAAGACATGAGGAAAACCCCTGTTCGAACCACCCACACATAGAAGTTATTGGGAAGCTTTCTCACGTACCCATGTTAATAGAACCTGTGACTTGAACCCATGCAAACAGAGGTGAGATGACAGTGATCGGGTCGGATGAGAGATTTTGGCTACTATGCCATTCGCTGCTCCTCTCTCTCATATAAACAACCCATTAAAACCTGACAATGTTTTTGAAATATTTACAATCCTGTGAATAATTTTGGATCATGGTCACTTATTCCAGGTGTATTCTTTCAAATTATTCAGCACACAAGCAAGCCAGTTCAGAAACAATCCTTGTTTACTTAAATAATATACATTAAAGCCCTTCTCATTTTAAATATACACGTTATGGTGGAATATATCGGGCAGTCATGGGTTCAGATACATGTCAAATGGGGTGGTTCAGTGATGGTACAATATCCCCAAGCACTTGCTACTATAATATTAAGGCAGATGTAAAGGGAAGGAAAATAGTTTCACCACCTTTCAGTCATTGTCGTGCACAACAAAATTGAACTTAATGTAAAGATGTTATATTGTCATGACTTCGCATGACTTTTTTAACAGATTTGGATTTGTCGAGTCTCACTAAATTAAATAGAAAGCTTTTAACATATATGACTATGTTACATTGCTGTATTGTTCCGAATAAAACAACGGCAAGTGTAACGCACTATTACAAAATCAATCTGTTTAATCATAATCGTGTCAAGATGAATCCATCGACACTGACTCTTTAATGATCACATATCATCATCGATGACATCAAAACGGAGATGGCAAAACACAATCTGGTCGACAAATTTGATATCACCGGGTATAAAAATAAACATCCGTTGTTAAATAACGCTAACGAAATTTTGAATGGCATATTTATCTAATCAAACAGTATGTGGGACGGCGACCCAAAAATATACTGTTTTGCCAGGACTACAAAACATTAAAAAGGCCAGAGGTTTACCGATGGTGATTGCAGAAAATATTTCAAGCACGTACTGTATTTTCACTTTTTGCTAGACCGACGTGACTTTACAAACCGCGCAAATAGGGTATGACCCTAGAAACTTCGGATGGGTATATGCCTGTATGCAGATGCACCAAAAGTGAGTTTATCCCCACTTGATAACAATTAATAGATATTCTATGCTGGAATCATCACTTACTCCTTTTGCGATCGTGCTGTTACGAACCACGTACAATTGATGAGTCAAGGTAACAGCACAATCCTGGTGAAAGTTATGTATTTGATACAATGACTTGCTATTCCTCTTGGACAAATGCGCGACTGCTGTGGCACACCAATGCAATGATGGTTCCAATCTGTAACATGCTGGTTGTTTTTGAGTATGAATCCATACCGAAACTGCACACACCCACACCAACAGACCATACTGAGTCAGTTGTACGACGTTGTTGTAAGCCTTCCAACTCTCTAGGTGCATACAGGTTACAAACAAACCTCTCTCCAAGGGGATATAATTGTGCTGGCTGTGAAATAATTGTTAAGTAACAGTAAATATATGTTAATTTGTATCTGCTTGCCACATTGACAATCGTAAACGTGCATTTGCAGGTGTGCAATTGACCTAGTAATATGGACACTATTGTGTGGAATAAATAGCAGATCTGCCCAATAAAACACAAATGGTACTCGAACATCGTACCAATCTCGTGAAATCTTTCTTAGTATTGGCATAAAAATTTTGACAGCACTTGTTTGGCCAGGCATGCAAGAGAAATGCCATAAGTGAATTTAGCTCAATGTTCCATTACTGTTTTACCTCTGCAATACACAGGCGCACTCTAGCCTATGTTGGATATTGTCCGTTAGTTTATGTGAACAGTTTTATATCGGTATAATTGTTACTTTTAATGGTGGTTTTTGTTAGAACAACAATCGGTGAGTCATTCCTTTTGCTGATAAATACTGTAACTTTGCCGTCTATACTACCACTGATAGAATTACTCTTAGCTGTTATGTTTCAGTTTAGTTTGTATACTGTCTATAAATTAAATGTATTTGGTATACAGTTTGTTACTGTTTTCTGCAGATATTAAATGTCCTATATATGACAAACTATTTATACAATTAATGCAACTCAGTCGTACCTCATTTTTTGTTGCTACGACATAATTATAACCAGGAGAATGAGAGAAAATAATTATCTAACAATATATTTGTACAAAGATATATAGTATCGACCAAGACCTAAATCAAATTTTCAGTAAAGTATAATCCATACCTGATTTATATTATAATTCATTACAAATCAGGAATTTGTATCACAAATCAGGTTTGATTGAAGTTATAACGTGGCTTTCATATCGCATGCGTCGTTTTCTTTTTAAATTGAATTTAAAACTAGCATGACCATTATCAACTATTTATATGAAGCTGTCCACTTTCATACACCAGTAATCTTAACTTCGACAACAAGGTAAGGCAGTTAAGCAGCTAGATAATCAGGAATTAAGTAAGAATTGTTTTGTTTTACCCAGGACCTGACCACACATTTTATCAACATTGTTACTGTGTTAAGAGTACAGCTTACGTCTTGAAACAAATGACATCATTTTAAAGTATAACCCCACAATCATAAATAAAAAGATTTTTTAATGGCATTTGATAAGTGACCCTCACAATCAACAATTATGAAAATATAACGCACATAATATAGACATACGTAACAAAATTATTTAATAGGATTTTTCACAAACACACTCAATCCAAATCCATGACGTTATATTCTCGTACTAAAAGGCAACGCTAGAGCATCGATGATCCATGATTCCGGGAATGCAAACTATATATTTATAGCACATGCATTAAATATAGCATGACTTTTAAATTCTTGGTATAAAGCAATTTGATATACTTATACTGTTGATATATCAAATTATCATCCGCCCATGGCGCAGTAATACGCATACATAAACATTCTTGGAAGTTTGTGCTTTTGGATCTATTCCTATATATCAATGATGAATTTACACTCATCAATTATTAGTAAGGTAAGAATATAACAAAAAACAAGTAATGATATTCCCCGTTTTCTAATTTTGATATAACATGGAACACAATTAAATCTCAATCCGATCTTTTTCGGTTTTCTTCCCCATCTCATGTACAAAAATGTATTTGTATGCGAAAGATTTATATACCTCTCATTGAACAAATGCCTGCGCGACCGAGAATTTGATATCCTTATGATTGCATTTATCCCATTACATACACAGAACAAATATACTACGTAAAACTTTGTGCAAACTGACACGACCATCATTGCAATATTCTTTCATGAGGATAAAGCCATACGAGTTGCACATGCAGGCATGTGGGGTGTAACATGTCATTGTTGTTGTTATAGGGTTTCACGTCATTTACCTGCGGCAAGAAGACACCTGGAAAACCCCTGTTGGAACCACCCACACATAGAAGTTTTTGGAAAGCTTTCACACTTACCAATGTTAATAGAGCCTGAGACTTGACCCCATGCAAACAGAGGTGAGATGACAGTGATAAGGACCGATGAGAGGTTTCGTCCACTATGCCATTCGCAGCTCCTCTCTATTATATAAACAACGCTTTAAAACCTGACAATGTTTTTTCATATTTACATTCCTGTGAATAATATTGTATTATGGTCATTTATTCCAGGTGTCTTCTTTCAAATTGTCCAGCACACAAGCCAGGTCAGAAACAATCCTTGTTTAATTCAATAACATAAACTAAAGCCCTTCTCATTTTAAATATACACGTTATGGTGGAATATATCGGGCAGTCATGGGTTCAGATACATGTCCGATGGGGTGGTTCAGTGACGATACAATATCCCCAAGCACTTGCTACTATAATATTAAGGCAGATGTAAAGGGAAGGAAAATATTTTCACCACGTTTTAGCCATTGTCGTGCACAACAAAATTGAACTTAATGTAAAGATGTGATATTGACATCACTACGCATGACCTTTTTAACAGATTTGGAATTGACAAGTTTCATGAAATTGAAAAGAAAGCTTTCAACATATATGATTATGTTAAGCAAAAATATATATAAGGGTCATTAGAATATATATATATATATATATATATATATATATATATATATATATATATATATATATATATATATATATATATATATATATATATATATATATGTATGTGTGTGTCAGCACTATCATGGCTGTATCTTTCCGAATAAAACAACGGTATATATAACGCACTATTACAAACAAATCCGTTTAATCATAATCGGGTCAAGATGTGTCCATCGTCACGGACTCTTTAATGATCCCATATCATCGTCGATGATATCAAAACGGAGATGGCAAAACACAATCTGGTCGACAAATTTGATATCATCGGGTATAAAAATAAACATCCGTTAAGTAACGCTAACGAAATTTTGGATGGCATATTTATCTAATCAAACAGCATGTGGGACTGCGACTCAAAATATACACTATTGCGCTAGGACTACAAAATATTATAAAGGCCAGAGGTTTACTGATGGTGATTGCAGAAAATATTTCAAGCACGTACTGTATTTTCACTTTTTGCTAGACCGACGTGACTTTACACACAGCACAAATAGGGTATGACCCTAGAAACTTCGGATGGGTATATGCCTGTATGAAAATGCACCAAAATTGAGTTTATCCCCACTTGATAACAATTGATAGATACTCTATGCTGGAATCATCACTTACTCCATTTGCGATCGTGCTGTTACGAACCAACGTACAATTGATGCTTCATGGTATCAACACAATCCTGGTGAAAGTTATGTATTTGATACAATGACTTGCTATTCCTCTTGGACAAATGCGCGACTGCTGTGGCACAACAAGGCAATGATGGTTCCAATCTGCAACATGCTGGTTGTTTTGGAGTATGAATCCATTCCGAATCTGCACACACACACACCTACAGACCATACTGAGTCAGTTGTACGACGTTGTTGTAAGCCTTCAAACTCTCTAGGTGCATACAGGTTACGAACAAACCTCTCTGCGAGGGGATATAATTGTGCTGGCTGTGAAATAATTGTTCAGTAACAGTAACTGTATGATAATTTGTATCTGCTTGCCACATTGATAATCGTAAACGTGCATTTGCAGGTGTGCAATCGACCTAGTAACATGGATACTATTGTGTTGAATAAATAGCAGATCTGCCCAATAAAACTCAAATGGTATTCGAACATCGAACCAACCTCATGAAATCTTTCTTAGTATTGGCATAAAAATTTTGACAGCACTTGTTTGGCCAGCCGTGCAAGAGAAATGCCATAAGTGAGTTTAGCTCAATGTTCCATTACTGTTTTACCTCTGCAATACACAGGCGCACGCTAGCCTATTTTGGACAGAGTCTGTTAGTTTATGTTGACAGTTTTATATCGGTATAATTTTTACTTTTAATGCGTGCCTTGACCGAATGGACTAAGTAGACCAAAAGAGGTGGAACGTCGAACTGCAGTCTTGGCTTTAACAGCAACTTTGACACACCAATGCGTGATTCGTTCTCCTAATGTTAGAAAATTCGCGTTTTAGTCATGGATCAGATCCACATCAGCAAACTGACGTCCGTGGAAATCACTGGCTGCTTTTTAAGAAATATCATCACTGTATCACATAGTATCAACGCAACTGATAGGTGCAACACCGGGCTTTGCTTGCATGTTAGAAATGGGTTGCAGATCAATCCATACCAAAGGTTAGAAGTAATTAAAGCCAGGAATATGTTTTGAACGTTATTGTTTATTCCACGTGATCCCTGGTACCTTTGTAAACGCATCCGCCCTATTATCACCGTTTGACCTTTCATTGATCTGTCTGGAACATTGTTGATAAATGTACACGTTTGAACTTGAGTGAAATTTGCGGTATACGTTTTGACGCAACATCATGCACAATACGAAGACATGAACTTGTTAAACAAGAGACAAGTAGGTAATGGCTCCACGATAAAGAAACTTCAACACGGTATTACCTACACCAATCAAACATGGTGATATAACAGTTTCCAAACTCATTTCTTACACTAATCATTGGATCTGCTGGATCGGGTAAACTCTTGCTGAATACAACTAATGATGGTTAACCTGGTATCAGTTGAATGCGATTGCACATTCGGCCGATAGACAACGCTGTTATGATTTTTAAAATTGGTTTCTAATTGTTAAAAATTCTAATTTAGATCAGCTACAAACTCCATGTACCATACAAATGATGTCTTATTTAAATTAGGATCAGTGCTTGTTATTGTAAACCGTTTGTATTCACCCCACGTCAATAGTCGTTGAAATCACGTTGTTGTATCCATATGAAGTCGATGATGATATATTAAACTGGTTCAGTGACACTATTGTTAATCGATAAATACCCTTGCTTGACACAGTGAGAGTTATTGTATTCTTTTTAGGTTCCCAATCTAATGATCCAGAGAGAACTGTGTATACCATATTTATGATATTCCTCTCATGAGGAATCTCTATTTTTTCAAGTAGCGGAAGATTGTCTGTTTTAATCTTTGTAATATCCTCGATAGATTTTTTAATATTACTAATGCTATTTCTAATAATATTAAATCCAGCATCATTAATATTTTTAATATAAGATTTTATTTCATCAAAATTGGATTTAATTTCAGCGAGAGATGGAGAGGTTACCGCTGGTGTTCCAAAAAATCTTTTAATCCTGTTAATTTCATCAAAATTGGATTTAATTTCAGCGAGAGATGGAGAGGTTACCGCTGGTGTTCCAAAAAATTTATTGATAATAATTCTACGAAGGGAAGTATACGTTGTTATATGTTTTTCAAGTTCTTCATCTAAATTTTTTAATGCATCTGTGATTGTAGAAACAAGTACACCTGGTTTGAGTTTTCCATCATTTGAATAAAACACTATTGTATCTTCAACGACGTCATGTCTTCGTATTAAGACATCATCCAATGAAACATTACTAGATTTCAATTTGCCCTGGCGATCTTGAAATACAACTATTTCCCCAGGATCTACACTTGACAAATTTAATGTCTCGGCGATTTCATCTTCGATTATTTTTTTTTACATTTTCGACAGCGAATTTACTATCGGTTTCTGTTTTTTTTGACTCTGATAAAGGTCGTCCCCACATATCAATCATTATACGAAAACGCTAACGTTTTTCTAAATCATAACGCTATCGTTTTTGCCATTGCCCGCTAGTATATTCATTAACAACAACTTGTGGTGGTTTCCTTGGAAATCTAGATATCTCTGCAAGGACGTTTGATAATTCACGACCGCATATCGGTGGATTATTTGACCGTTGTGTTGGTAGCGTGGAATAAAAAATTGGAGATGACTTTGTTATTGTGGATACATATCGCATGAATTCTTTTGGTGGAGCTAATCCATATGAATCAAAATAGACAATTCCACGTGGATCAATTGCATATGCGACCCAATGAGTTCCTTTTCCGCTGCTGTTATCAAGATTGATAATACCCGTTTCATTTTTCATTGGTTTTGACGGTAATTGATCTCTCATGAAAACTCCTCTAAAGTTTTTTTTATTGATAATGATGTTACAGCATCAATTAAATCAAAATTGGACATTGGTGAAAATCCAAGGGATTTTTCCACTAATAAGCCGTTCCTGGTATTCTTAGGCCCGTGCCCTTGTACCATTTGTATGGGGTTCCTGGTAGTCTTAGACCCTTTCCTTTTTTTAATAGCCTTTCCCAGTAGTTTTTTCACGGCCATTCCTGCAGCAGTACCAACGGCTCCTAACGCTGCCGCCTTCGCAACCGCTGGGGCAGCCGCTGCAATCAATGCTGGAATAGCAGCTAACAGCGGAAATATTCCACCTGATTTTATCATACTGGCGATTGCTGCTTTCGAAAAATCAATTTGAACTCCTCGTTTGTTCTTTAGCTCATCATTGAAATGTTTTATTTGACGATCTGTCAATGTTAATTTATTTGCACCACGGACATTTGAGTAGGTTTCAGCGTTATTGTGGTTCCACATTCTTTAGCCGACTTTGATTTCAATTTCTTGACCTGACCATCAGTCAACTGGACATTAACAATACTATACGTCATTCTATTCTAAATGTAATTTCCACTTTCAATTGATCTTATTGTGAAAATCCTAACTACATGTTACATGTTTGGAGAATCAAATGATTTTTGAAAACATTATATGTTTTCTACTGGTGCATCAATAAGTCTCATTCGTCCACCAATTCCTTCTAACAACATTGATTTGTCACTGAGAATGACAGCAACTGCTCTATAATCAGCTATAGCAACAGGGCGTTGTACCAGAGCTTGGAAGTATATATCAACAACAGATTGTCTCATCATGTCAAGATGTTCCAGTGAAAAGTAATAAATCGGATAGTGTTTTTCAAAATCAATTTGCGATATTTGCAAACCAGTATCAACATTTTCATCACGACCCATATACGACAATATTCTATGATATACACGTGCTACGTTGTTGTTATCATAATTAAGCTGTACAATCTCTGCTGGCTCTTGTTGTCCGTTTATCTCAACGAAACTTCACTAACTCCTATTTTATCAAATATCATATGACTAGAAACTTGATGACCCACCCGATCTACATTCTGTAACGCTATAAAGATATGACGTGGAGCTGAAACACCTTGTTTTGATGCTAAGTGCCATGTAAATTTGCCATTTACATTATCCTGCTTCATATCAGTCGTTGTTGTTAGCCAACTTAGCAATGATTTTCCACCTGTGTCCATAAACGATAGTAATTGTTGCTCTATTGCGACTGCTGGAGTCAAGTCAGGCATCCATAGAACCAATTTATTTAAAATGACTTAACCATCATCAACACCTTCAGCACGCCAGATTGCATCAATGTCATTTTATTTTCGCACTAACACAACTCCATAGATGACTTTTCTGACATTCTACAAAATCCGAATATGTGATGTAACGGTATAGCACATGAAAACCGTCGATGCTGTCCTTTTAATGCTCCTTTTCGTGTTGCAAATCCTAGATTGAAATCATCATTGACCCTTTTAAAATTTCGAATTCAGCGGCTGGTCTAACTTAACGGTCTGGATGATTTACAAGTTGTTTATCAGCCTTCTGCAGTAGCTTGCGCAGTTCGTACTTTAACAAATTGATAATGGTTCGGATGATCAGAAGTATCCTAGCAAACATCATAGACGGACCAGCCGACCTTGTATAATCATCAGAATATCTCGCAAGTCCGATTATTGTTGTTTCAAAAAAAACATCTTGCTCTATTGATTCAATTTCTTTTCCATCAATGATATATCTTGCACTGTTAAATAGCGCCATAATGCCATATACAAAACCAACTCGGATATTTGGGTTATCCCCATCTGTTGTATTATCTGCTACATTTTTTAAAAGCTGTCCTTCTACTTCAGTAAACGCCTCACACGGCAAAAAGTATCTACTTGTATCTTGAACTTGAAGTTCAACTCTCCCCCCGTTGATTAGGCTCTCTTGCAGTATAGGCATACTACTGATAGTTAATTTTAGAATTATCTTTTTTCACCGGTGCTGGCCATATCAAACGCTGGATCAGCGATTTTTTTAAAATGCCATTTATACTAAAACACTATCGTTTTTCTAAATGTGGTAATGCTATCATTTTCTTTTTTGTCTGACATTTTTACGATTTCCTCCAAGACCGCTTCCCGCTATCATACTTGCAATATTACTACTATCTGGTGAAGTCCATTGCTAATGATGCTAGTTTTTGTTCCACTGCGTTATTTATCACTTTACTGACATTTGCAGGCATCATTGTTGTTGAAGGTAGCGGTGTTGAAACCATTTGTGGTGGTTTTCGTCTGAATCTAGATTTCACAATGACGTTATTCTATTCTTTGCGGTAGAAAAAGACCGTTCCTGCAAGATCTCCAACAGCGTTAATTCCCTTATTATGATAACATCAATGGCTTTCATCGCTAATTGTTTAGCAATGGTGCTACTTTTGGGGCTATTCTTGTGAATAAACCCGCTATGGTATTTCCAAGGCCGTCTCCATAGTATGCCCTATGAACGGGCAATCTTGAGTTTACCATATACAGGTTTGTTGGTTTATCGTGATTATAGTGTACTATCATCTTATTTGAAATGGCTTCGTAATTTCTAAATGCAGGCATTTCAGAAATTTCAATCGCTATAATAACCACTAAATTCCCCTGGAATTCCGTCCATTAACTCATCCAGAGTTCTCGATACGTATGAATATCAATTATCCCACCTTGGAATAATCGTCTGCAAATATCAAATGCTTCATTAGTTATTTCGACAGATTTATTACCAGCTCGCTTACCTCCCATATGAACCTCAATTCGTGATATATCATTAATGATATTATAGGACATATATGAGAATCATGATGAGAACTTCCATAACCCTCTCCTGAAGAACTTTCTGATTCGGGAACGTTTTGAATTTCTGGAGCCTGGGTCGGAAACGTTTTGAGTTTCTGGAGATTGTCGACCTTGACCTTGACCTCGACGTCGACCTCGACCTCGACTTTGTTGTTGTTCTTTCGTTGTTGTTGTTGTTCTTTTAGTTGTTCTTTTAGTTGTTGTTGTAAATCGTACATATCAATTCCCGATTTAAAAGATTTGTATTCAAATCATTCTTTTTAAATCGCCGGTTTTCATTTTTATTAATTTTATATATCCCAATTCACCCAGTCATCTCGTTTTATTGTGTCTTTTATACTCGTCTTTTAAAAATTCCTCCTTGTTATAATAACTTTTTACAGCGAAGTCACCAAATATCATAGTCTTTAGGTTTCAGCAATTGAATTTGTTGATTTTTTCTATAGCTTCATCGGAGAATTTCTCGCTAAAAGGAACACCTTTTTTAGTGGAAATCACTACATCTTCAACGGAGTTATCATCAAGATCAATATTACCCATTTGTTTTATTTCTCGCTAAGTTTGTAACTCACCTGAAAGCTGTTTTATTCCCTACTGAGCTTTTTTCAGTCTCTGTAGCAATCTCTCCAGTACATCAATTATTGGTATTGTTTCTCTTTAGGATGACGCCCCCCTTATATAGCACGTTCTGTTGCAAGTTTCTATCTTTAGTGGCTTTAGTTACAGGAGCAAAAACCCTGTTCGCTCCTATAGAAAAGGTCCAGTCTGCGCTTGCTTTCTAAGTTGTAGTCTATCTCGCACGTCATCTCGAATTGGTTTAAACTTTTTCAGTAATGCTAACCTCTCACGGATTAGTCTGGTAGTTAATGCTTCTGATGTCATTATTGGAAATGCTAACGTTTTTTCAATTGTGGGTTTCAATGCTTGCATTTCCAGACTCATCAATCAAACGTCTTATAGATTTCACTTTCAAAGCAATCTCTGACCGAAACATGGTTACTGTTCCTCGAGTTTCTTTCTAATTGCTTCAATATACTAAATAGCCGAATTAATAAATTAATATCATGTTATACAAAGAAACATTAACCGCTTTTTGGATTCTTTTATCAGTGAATACATTTTAAGTAGGACATATCTTCCATGTTTCAATTGTAATTAATTTGTTCAAATTCATTCAAAAGTCTGTCTTCATTTAAAAATCAGAAAGTACGATTCCTTGATTTCTTAAATTTGATATTTCTGTGAGAAGATATAATATATTGAAATTCCATTTTATGATATTATTAATAATGTATTTTCTTATCTTTAAAATATTTTTATCGATTCCCAACATACCAAAAAAACCCCAAAAACATATACAATGCCTGTCCCCTTCCTCATTCGAGTTCCGAGGCACGGGACGGGCATACCATAAAAGACATATACAATACCCTTCCCCCAATCGAGTTCAAGGGCGGATTATATGGGCATTAGACGTCAAATCCAAGCGATTCTTTACAAACATTGAACCATATAACATGAAGCCTCAGTTGGAAACCCTCTTTCGCGCCCCAAACGACGTCAAAGAGGCCCAGAGGGGGGACAGACATTCTTGGAATTCATTGAGTGCCTTCGCATTAATTAAGCCAAGGGCCACAAAATAGATCCCTCCCAATGGAAGCTCTAATGTAACAAATGTCTAATTAGGTCTTCCGGATGATATGTTGTGGTGGGGGACCAGTACGTTACATTTACTTAATTAACTTAATAAATGAGGTATATACGTTACTGTACTTAATTAACTTAATAAATAAAGGTAATTACAATGAATGAATATTTACAATGAATGAATGAATGAAGGATTTACAACTGAATGAATATTTACAATGAATGAATGAAGGTATTTACAATGAATGAATGAAGGTATTGTAATATTTACAATGAATGAATATTTACAATGAATGAATGATAGGGACAGTACAGGACGATACAACATGAAACGTCGGGGGGACTTGCTACACCCAATCTACAATCAAAAGCCAACCCAAGAAATTAACCCTGGTTGCAGTTGAAAAAAACAACACCAACCATGTCAATTTGGGGTGGGAGTTTTGATTGGCATATTGGCTTCGTTTTAAGCCCAAACTTTTTACGGCTCATATTATATATAATGTGACTAATAATGCAGTGTCAATGTGTAGGTGTGTTATTTTACCCCTAAATACTTTAAAAAATAACATTTCTGGTCGTAAAAAGAATCTAAATACTTGAATTAAAACATTTTTTTAAATAATAAAAGTGTTATTAAAAATAAATATTTTTTGTTTTTTCATTAATTTTTATAAAAACCGTAATAATAATTTGGATTCCGGCCATACATAACTCTGTCAAAATTTTCTACCTATACAGGTTTTTCAACCAAACCCTAACTGCTGTTCTCAATACAGTCTTTAGAAAAAAGAAAACAATAACATAAAATCAAAGTCCGTACATACCTGATACGTATATATACCGAGTTAACCTTTAAATACGTACATGAGGGTCACCACCTCATTAATCAATCTAATTTCAAATTTGTTTTCTAGGTTTATCTCGCACTAATTACATATCCGGGAACACTTTTCTATCAATATCGAAAGTAGGATAGTCACGTGACGATCAGTAGTAATGAGGGAAATACGGAAAAAAATAAAAATAAAAACAAATATATTCATTAATAGTAATTATTGAGAGTCATTTCATGCGTATGAAAACTTTATTCTATGTCCATTTTTCTTTGAGATAGCTGTTTGATAAATCCCTTCAGCAACTTTTGTATAGAGGAACTACATATTCCAAAATATTTTCTTGCAGCATTCATTGAATTAAAAACTCTTTCTACATTCGACGTTGTATCAAAAGATTTAACTCCCTTGAGTCGTTTTGAGTATTTTCCAGGTCTTTCCCTCTTTTTGTATTCTCTCTTTGAGAAATGCATTGTAAATTGGAAATCGCGTTGTTTAAAGGATTAGAGTCAAAATGATCAATAACATTACCATCTTTAATCAATCCATAAATACTTCATATACAATTCTGTGAACGTAATAAGTCTTTCTTCCAGCAGCAAATTGCAAGTATCCTTGATTATTAACAAAACCCAATTGGCTTTTTAGTCTGCGGTTTCTAACATCACCATCAGCAGATATTTCATAATTAACGAGTATTGGATGTGGTCTGAATTCTTGCCCCATTTATATATATTATACTATTTGTTCCTAATTCATTATTTGCTTTATTTATAAACTTTAATAATGTAGTCTTGAGGGTTTTTATGATTTTGTCCTTTGACAGAGTCATGGTTAGGGTCAATGCTCGCGTTTTTTTTATTCGTTTATCATAATAACGTTTAATTCTCCTAACCCCTTACCCCCACAATTGATACATAATTGTGATTTTCCTCTCACACCCACCCCACAATTTATGCAAGGGACGGGCTGTCGAATTATTTCTGACACTTTGTAAGTGATGTCCACAGAATTACCTCTACACGATTTATTGCACTGGGGTTACTGATCCAATGATAAGCCATTTGCAGTGATTCATTATATATAAACAAAATTTTCTAGTTTAAATGTTTGCTTTATTTATATGAATGAAGAATTCAAGAGATTATCGGCAATCAAGCCTTAGAAAAATATTAAATTCAATCTTGATAGAACCCTCGAAGATGTACCAAAAGAGAGAATAAATAATGAGTCTGATTATAAAAATACGAGCATTGTGTTAATGAGTTTAAACAGGACGGGCATCACACACCTGGTCAACATTTAAAATAGATGGTGTTGTTGATGCTAGAATGAATGATGAAACAGCAGCTATGATACTATCACAACTTGGCAATAAACGGTATTTTCTCAGAGTGAAATTCATTATCAATTTAGAATCGGGCGATTGGGTTATAAGAGACAAGTTTGAGCCAATTCTCAAAGATAAGACAACAGTCATTGTTAGCCGTGATTCCAGACCAGGGCTGTTAACTGGAATTGATAAACCATACTATGAAAAAGCGTATCCAGAAACAGCAATTGTTTATGGATGTATCCGTTAAATAACAAACCTGACAGTGGAAAACGAGCACCAATGGACCAGTCAACGTCAGTAGAAAACCCACTCAATTGTGTGGCACAACGTGTCATAGAACACTTTACAAATGCACTCCGTGGGAATAAATTAACCGATCTAAGACGTAAAAAATAGTCAATGGGGAGCTAACAGTGAAAGAGACGGAGAACTATTTCCGATATAGCTAGATTGGAAAAGTCGTTGAGATTTCCGATAACCGTTTCAACGATAACTGGCGAAGTATTATACGAATCGAAATACAATAAAAACGGAACTCCAATCAAAATTATTGAGCATAACAAACACGCATGGACATCCGCAGTTACAATATTCCCGCGAGACAGAACAGTGAAGTATATCCCAGAAGAATTCACCAAGGATGGCATTCTCACTGAAGAAAGATTATTCGATGCTATTGCTAGTTTGTGTAAAAACGACCCTGTATCAGTATGGCTAATTCATATTTTTGAAGATGAAGAATGTCAATTCAATCAATTTGTGAGACTTAACGGTGAATTATATCGTACTGAAAGTCTACATAATAGGATGAAAAATCTAGCAATAAGTCTCAGTGAAAACGCTAGCGTTTTTAATGGAAAATCCGACGATTACGAACAGGTTCGTACAACTTGTTGTACAATTCCCTCGGTTGCAGCTCATTTTGCAAGAAAGAAAAATAATTGGAAACCAACACGAAAAGAGTTTTTACAGGATGTTCAATCCAGCTGTTTGGAATATTATCATGGCGGTCTATGGACGTTAAGTACAATCGTGAAAGTATGATATCAGTTGATATCGTTGCCCTGTTATCCAGGAAATTTTCTAGGAATATGGATCGCTGGTGAGTATTTTAAACGGTTTGGACATCCCACACATGAAATGGACACTGCGTTGCTTTAGCAGCAGGGAGGGCGAACCCTAAAAAAATTTTGCGACAAAATCGATTAAAGCCTCAGAATGCCAAATGGAGCCTTCCTACGTAATCTTATATTTTAACCAAAAAAAAATAAAGACCCTATTTGTAAAATGGAACTTTAGCGATTTTGTCGTAAATATATTGTCATAACCACCCTCAAAATTGCTGCCAATTGCTATCATCTACGTCGCAAATATGTTGTCATCTCGCCTCCTGCTGCTGAAAGGATTTCATGGTTAATACAAATGATTTAACCGATATTTGTTAGATTCTCACAAACAGACTAATCGATAATACTTCACCCACGTAGATCATTAAATTATTTGACTGATCGGTGAGTGTAAAATTAATTCTAGTTAGTGAATCATTTTGACATTGCATATAGACTGGATTAGTCGGATTCTCAACATTAAAAATCCGGGGGGTGCTGTTGGGGCAAATGAATAAAGAATTTATCCCTTGTCGGGCTTGATTTGATTGTTCCTTTTTAATTTGATATCTTCCTTCGATTACATCACACGTTAAATTAAGTGCGAATCACCGATGAAATTTCCACATTGTTCGGTGCGATATGTCTACCGTCGCCGTCGGGAGATTATTATGAGTAAGGATAATGAGGCTTCGGCTGGCTATCTTTCCATGATTGATAAATTTTATTAAATCCTTCGTCGATGCAGTTCTGAGTTGTTTTTTTTAGTTCAGGTGCGTTATATCCTGGAAGTTTATAATTGGATTATATTTTATGCTTTCTTTGTATTCTTTAGCGGAAGTAGTTTCTTGAAGTCGGGTTATTTTCATCAGTGAAGAGATTAGTAATCCTCGAATTAAATATTTCCATGTCATCGATGATTTTATTACCGCGGCGATAACGCTGATGAACTCAGCTTGTGTGAGAAACGATCTTAAACGACGGTAATAACACTTTGAAATCATCATTCATTTTCTTGAAGATATAGGATTCAATATCTAAATAGGATGGGCTGTTTCATATATTTCCAAAATTTCACTTCCTGTGGTATATAATCATTAAAAGCTGGATAAAACCACACATCCTACCATATTCATCCTTAACTTCGATATCTAACTTGTAAAGTTTATATTGAGGAGGTTTTTTTTTTTATCCTTTTGACCGGATTTCTAGGTCCTATTTCATCAGTGATATAATCAGATTTTCACAGGCTCGGGCGTGGAATTACCAACACTTCTAGGTGGATCTTCGGGCCAACCTAACAACTGTTCCTTATTGAACTGTATAATCTCTACAACATACCCACGGAGAGCTTATTTCAATTGTAGCATGATTGTGTTGGTTCATAGACACTGTAATCGCAATTTTTTGATTCTTTTCTAGTAATGGATTTTATTCTACGTTGTAATTCATTATAATTTGCTCAATTTGAGAGGACCCAGTTGGTATTGAAACAACTTTCCAATCTGGAGTGTCATCTTTTTTATTCTATATGCAATACAGGGAATTATTAGGTCTCTGACCGCCAAATGGAACCGATCTGATATTAGGCCAACTATGATACACTCGTAATTTTGCCAACGCGATTTCCTTTACTGAAACAGGGGAAAAGGAAAAATTCACACTGAATTTAGGGTTTGTTGACGATATTGATATCATGACTTGTTTTCCGATGAGTGGTATTTTCTGCTATCCGCTGAAGTAGTTGAATCTCTTGCGACATTATTTATTATTATTTACAGTCTAATTTTGCAATAGATGAAAAAACGCTAGCGTTTTTAATCGTAGTATCATAAAATACGTATCATCGCGGAGAATTCGTTCTTCGGTAATTATCGTATCATCATCGATGATGACATCAACGAGGATATTGTGAGTAACCGTTAGATACTGCTTGATGTTTACTATATAGTCGTTAAGTTTTTCTTGAGAACACGATGATATTTTTTAGTAATAGCATTTGCAAGGCCAGCGAATGTTGTCACCGCGGAAATAGCAATTGGGACAGCAATCGGAGCTACCAGTGTTACTGAAGATAGTATAATACCAGCCCCGGCCATATACAATACCGAGTATACTGTAACATCATTAGCGGTAATTTCTCCTGCGAATACTTTTTAATTTTATTTCATATCTATCAATGAGTGTTTTGAGTTTTGTTAAAATTCTTGACGGTATCATAGCGATATTGCGATGACGGAATCATATTATTTTAAAAACCTCAAGTGGTTTTTAATTGTTAAAAATTCTAATTTAGATCAGCTACAAACTCCATGTACAGTACAAATGATGTCTTATTTAAATTAGGATCAGTGCTTGTTATTGTAAACCGTTTGTATTCACCCACGTCAATAGTCGTTGAAATCACGTTGTTGTATCCATATGGAGTTCGATGATGATATATTAAACTGAATCAGTGACACTATTGTTATCGATAAATACCCTTGTTTGACACCAGTGAGGGTTATTGTATTCTTTTTAGGTTCCCAATCTAATGATCCAGAGAGATCTGTGTATACTATATTTATGATATTCCTCTATGAGGAATCTCTATTTTTTCAAGTAGCGGAAGATTGTCTGTTTTAAACTTTGTAATTCCCCATAGATTTTTTATGATTTATTAAATGATTATGAATTTTTTCAAGATTTTGATTTCAACATAAAAATTTTCAAAGACTAATTTGCAAATCAGTTTTATGTGTTATCAAAAATTCTAAATGAACTTGTAAATTTACGTAATGTTTAATAAGATTTGCCAGCTGTTACAATTCATGATTAATATGAATCATCCAAATATAACAACATAATCCATTAAAAGTTACCTAACAATAATCCTTCATCATGAAATGTATTATCTGTAAGAATTCATGTCTTTAACAGATTTTAATGATTTTAATCTGAAATTGATTTTTTGATTTATAACAAATCAAGAAATAATTGCAAATAATAACAGGTCTGTATCAAGGAAAAATATTAATTAATTTAAATAAAAACCAGTTTTAATAATATGTTGATTTTTTTTATTTACAAAACGAAAAGTTTGAAGGTAACGTAATGTTTAAACATTTGTATATTAATCATTAAACTGCATTTAATTATTTATTTTAAGTAATGAAATTTTTAACAAATAATTTTCATGCATAAGTAAACAGTAAACAACAGATTCCCGTTTGTCAATTATCAATATAAAAATTAAATTAAATAAGATATTCAAATACATTTACTTCAAATGTAATGTAAATCATTTTTAGTAAGCATTCATTTCATTAAAGTTGAATTATTTGAATTTTCAATTTTATATATCATACAACAAATGACTGATAGTCAAATGAACATCCATTCATATAACATGATTTTATCGTCTTGAATTTTACGATTTTAAATGAATACTTTAAAACGTATGAATTAGGATTTAAATTCGTTATATCATTTAAAAATTTATGGATGAAATAACTAAAACTTAAAATAAAATTTGATTGAAATAACTTATGTTTGAACTTGAATTAATTTTGAATGTAAAAATCCATTGTTCTAAAATATATAAATTGAATACATTATATAAAGTTTAAGATCATAAAAAAATAATTGCTTTCATCAATCATTTACTATTGGTAATTTTTGATTTATAATTTATCAATGTTTAAATTTAATTATATTAAACCAATGTAATATAAAAAATTGGTCATTTGTTTTTCATTCATATACTCAGATAATCTTGAATTAATTAAAAAAATTAAAAAATTTTAATTAATTAAAATTTCAAATTTTGAATTTTGTTTTAATAAAAAAAAAAATATTTTTCATTTAATTTCCGTTTATTATCAAATTAAACTATTTTATTTATGATCATTATTCAAGTTAAGAGTTGTGTTAAATATATTAAATCAATTTGCAAAATTATTGAATTTATTATTCATGACAAATATTATTTTATCAATTTTTTTTTTTTTAATACCAGCATTAATCATAATCCTATCAAGTATCACAGTAATTTATACATTTATTCAAATGGAGGATATATTAATTTTATTTTTTATTTAAAAAAAAATACATTAAAATCTAAAAAGATATATGTTTTATTTACTAAAATTTTTTTTCTTAAAAACATATAAAAATAGTTTTTCCAATTTTTAAACAAATATGTTGTATTTTTTGTTTGCATTTCATTTCAGATAAATTGAGTCTTGAAAAACATTAAAATACTAAAATGCAAATTACTTCCATATGAAACTTTGACATGATATATGTTTATGTTGATTAACACTACATTATCAACCCATTTAATCATTGTGATTTTTATATTGTAAACATGTAATGATATTCAAAAGTAAAAAGTTTATAATTTCAGAATTAATTTTACATTGTTGCTAAAATTTATTTTTATGGTTTTTACTCTCTCTAAATAAGCAAACAAAATCCATCCGTGCGTAACTAGGGATTTTCAGTGAAAAATTGGGAATTTATTATTATTAATTTAATTGGATTTAAAGCTCAAATTGAGCTATCAAGAATGTGTGTAATATATTGAAACTGGAAAATGTTGGCTTAATCAGCCCATTATATCTAGCAATTATGGTATGTGAAATATGAATGTAATGCAAAAAGATTGACAAAAATCAATGTTATAATATCTAAAAGTAAAATCATGTGTGTAAATGTGTTTTTTCTCATGAAGTAAAATGTTTATAAATTGTGGAAATTTACAAACAATGATTAAAATATAAATTTATAAATTTATCACTTGTTTAGTAAAATTTTAACCAATTGAAAGAATAATCATTACCCATTTTTGTACATATAAATCAGTTAAATAAATCGTCTATTTTTTTATGAACTTTTGAATCTAAGAAAATTATAACATTTTTGTATTTTTAAATTAATTTTATTATCCAGATCGGTGCCAAATTTGACTAACTTTTTTTCAAGACTTTTGAAATTATGTTTAGCACAAAAATATTCTAATATTAAATGTAAATAATAATTATGCCAATAAATTATTTGGTTAGACAATCATTCATATGATTTCTGATGCATGTTACCATTAAAAAAAGTTTATGATTTTTAAATACATTATTGTGATATATCAATTAACTAATACTTTATGTTCAAAAGGAAATTTTTTCAAATAATTTTCAGATTACATATATATATTATATAATTTTTTTAAGATATAACATAGTATATGTAGGAAAATTTGTTCAAATAACATGCTATTGTCAAATACATTTTGTTGCATCTAATTATAATTTATGGTCATAAATACCATAAAATTAACCAATTCACTGAAACAATTAAGATGATAAATAGACTTTGATTTTAACTTTGGATAATTTAGATCTTGATATCATGAATATAATTAATATTATTAATTCTATATTTTGTTTTTTTTTAATTTTTTTTAAAATGATAAAAAAAATTTTTTCAAAGTCATTTAAAAATACATTTACATTAAATTCACATGAATATCCAAAATCAAATATTACTGATAAATAATGAAAAGCATTTATTGTGAAACCCTAGATTTTGTGTAATTCTTATTAATTTTCAAATTTGCCATATAATATTTAAATATTTATTGAATTACACAATTAATTTTTTACTAACTACAAATACACTTCAGTTTTAAATCTTTTTCATAATTATATTTCATCTTAATCCTTTTTTTAAATAATAAAATATTTTAGTCATTTCATTGATAAATTTACAAAATTATATAAGGAATTAGCTATCTAATCATGAACTTACTTTTCACATAATCAATATGGATAATGAAAATGTTAGCATTATGGTGATAATTTTAGATTGCATTCATTGAATCCTATTATTAATCATAGTGATATTATAAATTCATATAAGTAATTTTTCAATGATGCAATTTATACTTTTATTTAATGAAATATGTAAATTAGTTGCTTTAGTTTATTCAAAAAATGGGTTTCCAATTTTTTATGCCTTAAAAGATTTATGCAATTTTTGCATAAATTAAAATTATAACAAATTAAACAATTTGCATATACTACATAATCATTAATGAAATGTTTTTCAATACGTTTAATGCAATAATATTATTTATACCATTTAATTGCATGAAATTATTAAAATTATTTTGTACATGTTTTTTGATTAGTACATGTCCATTTATCGATGAATGTTGAAATTTATTAATTCAATAGGTCAGTTATTTTATTGGTATGAAAAAATATTATTAAATTGTAAAAAAGGACATTTAAACATCAAAATGAATCCAACAATTAAATTGCACGATTAAACATTATTTCTAAATAGTTTATATAATTAAAAGTGACATTAACTGTTACATGTGATATATATGCTATTATCTTTATGTTTACATTTTTATTTAAAATTTTATTTTATGTCCTTATTATATGTCTTTTAATTTTAATTAATTCCAACATATCCAAAAGTTAATTGTTTTAAAATTTAATAAATATCTGTAGATAATTTACTGACGGAAAAAAAAACTTAAATTCAAAGTGACAAATAATTTTATTTAAGATAGACATTATCATTTAAAATTAGTAATTAAATTAATATAGATACAAATAAAATTTACATTCTAAATTATATGATTCTTACTATTATATTAAAATCTAAACCCTAATGTCATTTAATTATAATATAATAAAAGTATGAAACAAAATTAATAAAATATTCGAGTAATAACCAATATTTAAATTGATTATTAACTTTCAACAGTCATATAGATGTAAATTGCAGTGACAAAAATCATTTAAAAGTTAAAAAATCATTAAAGAGATGAATTTATTACTGCATTTTTCATCAAATTTTTCCAACTGTGCATTTGTTGGGGCTTTTATCAAATATAACTTGGGTTTAAATATTTAAAATATACTAAATAATGTTTAGAAATCATGATTAATATGTGTTTTATCTATATTTTTATGTTTTCAATTTTAATTTAATTATAACTGATTTTCATAAATTCAACAATTATGTCATTGAATTTAAAATAATTTATTTCTTCAAAATTTTATTTATTTTTGAAAATTTTAAAATAATTTCTTGAAAAATTATTCAAATAAAACACATCAATAAATAAAAAAATAAGATATGACTCATTTGTTACTGTTCCATATTTTAAATCATAATTTAAAATAAATCAATTTGTAATCGCACTTGTTTATTTTAATCATAAACTAATTTTAACAAAAAAAAATGAATTTTTTACATTTTTATGCATTTGTTTTACTCATTATGTCATGTATGAATCCAGTATTATGTTTCAAAAACAGTTAAATTTATCAATAAAAAAATAATTTCATATATTTCAGGAGTTAACTAAACAAAAACAAATGAAATATATTCATGATTTCATTTTAAAAACATGTTTTGCTAATATATATATGCAATAAACTGACGACGAACAGTACGAAACTAGTAACTAACTAGCCTAAGCGCTTTCGACTCTTAATGAGTCTTTTTCAAAGGCAAATACAAAATATAGTTACGACAAACAAACAAAAAAAAACAAAAAAACGTTGCGTTTGTAAACCTCTACATTTCTATCTTTCACATGTGCTAAAACTATAAATAATACAACCAGCTTGTATAGACTAGTTGCGGAAAACTGAAAACGTTGTATAATTCCCTAAAAGTCTACAAGCCAAAGCGACATCTATTTTTTACTTTGTGTACATATATGTAACGCAGATTATATATCCCGGATATTTTGATTCTATACCGGTTATTCTTATAGTAAAAATTGAAGATTTAGAAAATGTTAAATTCTACTAGTGCATAGTTTTCATTTTCTAGTCTTCTTGGTTTAGACCGCTTGGTTTCAATGTTCTAAGGCGGCGTATCCAGTACGATTCCTTTTCCTTCCTGGTTTCGGAACTCCAGCTGTGGTTGTTAGCAATAGCGATAAGTATTATATCACTGAAAGTGTGGCCAGGGGAGGAGAAGTGTTCTGCGACCGGGCTTCTGTACAGCTTTTTTGTCATCCAATCAGATCTATGAAGGTTTATCCTTTGTGTAGCTTTTCAGTTTCTCCCACGTACTGAAGGCCACAGATCTTACATGTGATGAGATAAATCACATTTCTGTTTTGCACGTTTTGTTTGGACCATGTATGTTAGTTTTTCTTTAGTCACTGTGCTAGTGAATGTCTTGGTCTCTATCATATGTGACAGTTTTTGCATCTTTTATCGCCACAGGGTCCAGATTGACTAGGTTGGTTTTGACTAGCGTTGTATTGCTTTAGCTTTGGCCATGACTAGGTCCTTTAGGTTTTTTGGTCTCCGGTAAGCAACTACAGGTTTGTTCAAGTATTAGTTTCAATGTCTGACGATTGCACGGTTAAAAGTGGTTTGCAAAATTTTACCTACTTTGGGAACATATGATAGTCAGATAAAGACATCCTATCACTAGCACAGTGACTAAAGAAAAGTTAAACATACATGCAAACCTGTTGGCCAAAAAAAACGTGCTAAAAACAGGTCTTTGTCGTAATATGGTACAAATCTCATTCATGTGATTTATCTCATCAATGTAAGATCTGTGGCCTTCAGTACGTGGGAGAAACTGAAAAGCTACACATAAGGATAAACATTCATAGATCTGATTGGATGACAAAAAAGCTGTACAGAAGCCCGGTCGCAGAACACTTTCTCTCCCCTGGCCACACTTTCAGTGATATAATACTTATCGCTATTGCCAACAACCACAGCTGGAGTTCCGAAACCAGGAAGGAAAAGGAATCATACTGATACGCCGCCTTAGAACATTGAAACCAAGCGGTCTAAACCAAGAAGACTAAAAATGAAAACTATGCACTAGTAGAATTTAACATTTTCTAAATCTTACTATCCTTCAATTTTTACTATAAGAATAACCGGTATAGAATCAAATATCCGGGATATAATCTGCGTTACATATGTACAAAAAAGTAAAAATAGATGTCGCTTTGGCTTGTAGACTTTTAGGGAATTATACAACGTTTTCAGTTTCCGCAACTAGTCTATACAAGCTGGTTGTATTTATAGTTTTAGCACATGTGAAGATAGAAATGTAGAGGTTTACAAACGCACGTTTTTGTGTTTATTTGTTTGTCGTAACTATGTTTTGTATTTGCCTTTGAAAAAGACTCATTAAGAGTCGAAAGCGCTTAGGCTAGTTAGTTACTAGTTTCGTACTGTTCGTCGTCAGTTTATTGCATCTATTTTAAATAATCCCTGACAAACGTGATCCCTTGGTGGATCTACGCTTGAGAGGGTTGTTATTCGCCATATGATTTGTATTCTTTTATATATATATATATATATATATATATATATATATATATATATATATATATATATATATATATATATATATGCAATATATATATATAGAAATTATAATTTATACTTATATATATATATAATATTTATAATATATATAATATAATATATATATATATATATTTATATAATATATATATATATCTTATATTTACCATTTATAATTTGTAATTGATTTATATAACATATGATCAAGTTAACTATAATATATATTGTTTGTAAACTTGAAATCAGCAAATTTAATTCTATATACATATGAATTCAACATATAGAATTAAATAAAATTAAAAAATATTGTTGCATGAAATAAATGCCAATAAATTAAGTAAATGTAAAATCTGTAATGATACTTGTTAATTCTTACTTTTTATTTAACATATCATTTATTAAAAAAATTATTTTTAAATATATCAAGTTCTAGCAAAGTGTCAATTGCGTAATAATATAATACATAATATTTTATTTTTTTTATCCTTTGTATTCAAATACATTATACAAAATAAAAAAAACATATATAAATATAAGAATAACTTTATTTCATTTTACATTCTTGATTTCTTTGTATATTAGATTTCATTAACAGTTAAATATCAATTGAAATTTAAAAAATCATTAATAAAAATATAATGTAAAATTATAAAGTTTGATCTTTTACGTCATATGTAAATATGAAATTTAATAAAATTTCATCATTTATGAAAATTTTTTTAATTAAAACAAGATTTATTTTATATTTTAAAATGAAAAAAATTAAAAATGCAATTGTAAATATCATTTTGCATATGCAATAGAATTTTTTATAAAATATGAATTCTTTATTCAAAACATTTAATAATCTTAATTATATTCATTTTAAAGATTTTTAATTTTGCAAAGAAATATATAATTTTTTTAAATGAAAAAAAAATTTAACTGACATATTATGAAGTTTAATATTCTATCATAAAGACTAAAATTATGAATTCTAACAAATTTGAATGCATTTTAACTCATTATAAAAATTGAAAGATTAAATCCATTGAATTTTTTTATTTATTTTTGTTTAATTAAAAAATATTTTTAAGATTATCAAAAATTCAAAAAATATGAATATATAAAATATGTATATATATATAATATATAAATATTTGTATGCATATATGATATATATTTATATATATATACAATTATATATATATATATATATATATAAAATATATCTATATATATATATATATATATATATATATATAATATATATATATATATATATATATATATATATATAACAAATACAAACAAATCATATGGCGAATAACAACCCTCTCAAGCGTACTGGATCCACCAATATATCACGTGTATGTCATATATATTAATAAAATAGATGCAATAAACTGACGACGAACAGTACGAAACTAGTAACTAACTAGCCTAAGCGCTTTCGACTCTTAATGAGTCTTTTTCAAAGGCAAATACAAAACATAGTTACGACAAACAAATGAACACAAAAACGTTGTGTTTGTAAACCTCTACATTTCTATCTTCACATGTGCTAAAACAATAAATACAACCAGCTTGTATAGACTAGTTGCGGAAACTGAAAACGTTGTATAATTCCCTTAAAGTCTACAAGCCAAAGCGACATCTATTTTTACTTTGTGTACATATGTAACGCAGATTATATCCCGGATATTTGACTCTATACCGGTTATTCTTATAGTAAAAATTGAAGGATAATAAGAAGATTTAGAAAATGTTAAATTCTACTAGTGCATAGTTTTCATTTTCTAGTCTTCTTGGTTTAGACCGCTTGGTTTCAATGTTCTAAGGCGGCGTATCCAGTATGATTCCTTTTCCTTCCTGGTTTCGGAACTCCAGCTGTGGTTGTGGGCCATAGCGATAAGTATTATATCACTGAAAGTGTGCAGGGAGGGGAGAGAAGTGTTCGGCGACCGGGCTTCTGTACAGCTTTTTTGTCATCCAATCAGATCTATGAAGGTTTATCCTTATGTGTAGCTTTTCAGTTTTTCTCCACGTACTGAAGGCTGGCTAAACAGATCTTACATGTGATGAGATAAATCACATTCTCTGTTTTTGCACGTTTTGTTTGGACCATGTAATTTTAGTTTTTCTTTAGTCTGTGCTAGTGAACCCAGTCTTGGTCTCTATCAAGTATGTTGACAGGTTTTAACTTCTTTAACCACAAGGGTCAGATTGACTAAACCTAATACTTCCGAACAAACTGTAGTAGCTTAATTGACCAAAAAACCTAAAGGACATCCTAGTCAGGGCCAAGCTAACAACAATCGCTAGTCAAAACCAACCTAGTCAATCTGGACCCTGTGGCGATAAAAGATGCAAAACCTGTCAACATATGATAGAGACCAAGACATTCACTAGCACAGTGACTAAAAAAAACTAAACATACATGGTCCAAAACAAAACGTGTACAGAGAATGTGATTTATCTCATCACATGTAAGATCTGTGGCCTTCAGTACGTCGGAGAAACTGAAAAGCTACACAAAAGGATAAACCTTCATAGATCTGATTGGATGACAAAAAAGCTGTACAGAAGCCCGGTCGCAGAACACTTCTCCTCCCCTGGCCACACTTTCAGATATATAATACTTATCGCTATTGCTAACAACCACAGCTGGAGTTCCGAAACCAGGAAGGAAAAGGAATCATACTGGATACGCCGCCTTAGAACATTGAAACCAAGCGGTCTAAAAACCAAGAAGACTAGAAAATGAAAACTATGCACTAGTAGAATTTAACATTTTCTAAATCTTCTTATCCTTCAATTTTTACTATAAGAATAACCGGGATAGAATCAAATATCCGGGATATAATCTGCGTTACATATGTACAAAAGTAAAAATAGAGGTCGCTTTGGCTTGTAGACTTTTAGGGAATTATACAACGTTTTCAGTTTCCGCAACAGTCTATCTATACAAGCTGGTTGTATTTATAGTTTTTAGCACATGTGAAGATAGAAATGTAGAGGTTTACAAACACAATTTTTTTTGTGTTTATTTGTTTGTCGTAACTATGTTTTGTATTTGCCTTTGAAAAAGACTCATTAAGAGTCGAAAGCGCTTAGGCTAGTTAGTTACTAGTTTCGTACTGTTCGTTTTCTAAAAAAATCTTTAAAATATGCATTAATAGATAACATTGTATAATGAAATTCATAAATTTCAATTAAAAATATAATAAAAGTTATATTCAAGTATCATGAATTTTTATGAATCTTTAATGATAACTTATGTTTAAAAATGGAAATATGTAACATTTACAAAATTTCTTTTTTGTTTTGATATTATTACAGTATTAATGAATTGATAAACAATTCTTTCATATTTGAAATAATGAACATATTATTAAATAAAAACTTAAAATAAAGAATTATTATTTATCAAGTTTTTTAAATTGTTGCAATTTTTCAGAAAACTAGTACAATGTCTTTAATTTTCAATTTCTTAAATACAAATTTTTAAACAATATTTAATCATTTATTTAATTACATACTTTAAAATTGTTTAATATTCAAATTCACACATATATAAAAGTTTGATTCCATATAATGCAGCTACAAATATAATCCATGTATGATTGAATTTATATTATTTTCAAAAAACAGTTTTATCTATATGTCCATATAATAATTTATATGTACAATAAACCTAAACTATAAATTGTTTTACAATTTTTGATTCTTTTCCTCATTTGAAAATACTAATAAAATAAGTATGTTATATTGTAATTGTTATATAATTAGTATTATAATATATTAATTCAATTATTAAGTATTAACCTTAATATCTTATCACATATTACAATGACATTAACACTTGCAATGGATTAAAAATAATAATTTTTGCAATTGAAAAAGTTTTCAGTTTAACAAATTATATTATTAGCAGATATAAAAATATATTGTCAATCTTAATAAAAAAGATTGCAATATTTTAAGACGTATAAAATTTATACAAATTATTTACAAGACAATATTATTTTGCAATTAAATCAACTATTAATATGACAATGATGATCATAGATTAAAAATGCTCAAATAAAAAATTTAAATTTATAATCAAAATTAATACATATAAGTAAAATTTGGTATTCAATGTTAAATTAATGAATTATTTTTTAATATTAATTGACATTTTTTTTACACACATCTGTAACAAACATGCTAGATTCACTTATTTTCAAGACATACATTTATACAATTTTTAATGCTAAATCAATGGTTTAATTTTGAAAAGATAATTTTTTGTACACAATGATCATTTTTTTTTATATACATTTAAAATAAATAAATATAAGAATATTATTAATTATATAATATCATTTCATATTCATTTATTTTTTTGAAACCTAACGTGAAAAAATTTTTCATTTTTTTTGTGAAATTAAAAATATATAGAAAATTGCAAAATGCTTTTACAAATTTCATAATAAAAAATTGTTTAAAAAATAAAAATGAAATTCAAAATTTCATATCAATTAATCTGTTTTTGCAAATATAATAATATGACGTTTAAAAAAAATGAAATAAATGAATGCAAATATTTAATAATAAATGTTTTTATACAAAATTATTAACGCAATTAAATTCATGAAATTAAAACAGTTATAATCAATTACAAATTTTAATAATATTACATATTTATACATTACAATATAATCAAAATCAAATTTTTAATTGAAAATTTTGATTTAAATGAATTCAAACAAAGATAAAAATTTGCAAAGTACTGTTCAAACAATTAATGTTAAATTGTATATTATCTTCAAATATATATTTATAGATCATGATGACAAGTATATATTCGTTAATATTTTATCACTAATTTATACTAGTGTAATAATTGTCATAAAATATTAACATTCAATGAAGAAAACCTTCAGCATAAATTTAGTAAATAATTGATTTTTAACCATTTAACATTTATAAATTTATCCATTTATTAACTTAAAAAAAAAAAATGGTAAATATATATATTGATACACCAATCCAATAGATATTTAACCCTTATTAAACAAGAATTTATAATAGAAAATCAAAAATAACCTACTTCTCAAATTAAACTGGATTTAACAATAATGGTTTTAAACAAATTAAAAACTTATCCAACTAATGTCTCATTAATACTGACTTGAAACAAATTATTTTTAGCAACATGAACATTTTTTAATTATTTAATATTCCAGTGAAAAAATTATATTTTAAAATAAAAATATTTTAATTTAATACATTTAAAAGAAATTGCCAAGATTAACCATTATCACAGATCAATTAAATATCATATGATTTTTAATTTACATGAAAAATGATTGCATATTAACATTTTAAAATTGGTATACAACTTTAGTTACAACAACGTGAAAAATATTTGTATTTGAAATTTTAAAGGTAAAATGCAACAATTCTGTAAAAAATTTCAAATCATTTTAAAAGTTAATAATTTAAAAATTAAAATTACCATAACTTTTGATAAAATTTATTTAAATATAAATAATTTTACATTAAGACATTAATTCATAGGAAAATAACGATTATTTAGACTTTAATTTTTCAGAAAAAATGGCATGGTAATTATCACTTAAAGTCAATTTAAAATTGTTACATTAATAAATTTCACATGCTTTTTAATACATTGTAATAAATTTTGTTCACAATAAAAACTTAAATTTAACATCATAATCATAAAAATACATACCATAACATAATTTAAACATTAAATTTTAATCTAAATTTTTAAATGATTAATTCATATACATGTAAAATATTTTTAATCTGTTGTAAATTATTTATTTTGAAATATTTTCCCAGTTAAATATTTCGTAATTATATAGTTCATCCCTTTGACAGTAAAAGACTAAGCATATTCATCAATATTTTTTTTCATTCAGCATATGTTTTTAATTTTGTGAAAAATTAATTTTTTGATACATCTTTTTTTTAATTTAATGCAATATGTACTATATAATAACCAAAAATTATTACTTATAAAATATATGATTTTTATAATATGAATAATACAACAAAATTAATAGTTCAAAATGAAAGTTGATATAATTAAATATTCCACATTTTTTAATAATTAAAGTTTGAATTAGATAATGCCATTCATAAGTGTCATTTAATGTGATTACAAATTTTCAATTGACTTTAAAAGTACTGTATATTCAACATTTAAATATTTAGTTTAATCCTAATGGCATACAGTTTATTATATGAATTAAAGATAAAAAAACGTTTTAAAATACATTTGCTGCTATAGATTTAGCTAGTAAATAAAATCAAATTCAACAATTCCATGAAAATTCTATATCAGAATAACCACTGAATAAACAAGCCTACGTATATTTGAGTACAAAATGTTACATAAATTATAATATTCATATACTACATTTTCACATGTAATGCTAAGTAAAAATAGTCAAAAAAAAATACTTCCTAGTTAATTAAAATTATTATATGCTAAAACTGATAAATATTTTAATGACAATGTTCCATGTAAATAAAGAATTTCAAAGTAAATAATTTCCGGAATTGTAAACAATATCCAGTTTATATTTTTATTCATTTGTTATTCAATTTAAATTTAATTTTAAATATTATGCATTATAATTATTTATAAAAAAGTTTGTATCAACCAGTAAAATATCATAATATGAATAATATAATTAAAAAAAAACAATTCACATATCAATACTGTATTTAATATCAGTAAATATCAACATTGATTATAAATGTACCGGAAATATCTGAGTCATAAAGCTATATTTAAGTCATTTTCAATTAAAGTTTTTACTTTCATGTCTAACAGAAATATAAATTTAGCAATGATTCATATTATATCATAATCATTAGAACTTTCAAAATAAAATAAACAATTATCACAAAATGTACAGTAAAGATTTTTTAATGATATGCACTTTACACTAAAAAGCAAATTAAGGTGTATTCATTTTGTTTTTTGCCATCAGTTTATTACAAAGTTAGATATACATCAGGCATGTATATGAAAGAAATATTTTCAAATGAAATTATCAGCATGAACAAGTTTATGTATCAATTAAATACATAGTCAATCAAAATCTAAAAAGGTTGTATGTTTTTTAATATTTATACTGATAACAGATCAAATATATCAATATAAAATAAATTTATAAGATAATGTTTATATGATGGCCAATTATATACATTTTTCAAGGCAGCATAATTTCAATTAACAAGTATTTCCTTGCAAAATCATTAGATGATCAACCATTTATGTTTAATATACATTTGATAATAACATTTGAATGTTTTTTTTTAACTTTACATTGTGATCCAAAAATATAAAAATTATCAATATTTAAAGTCAAAAAGGTAAATTTAATATTTAATCATCATTGTTTGACTGATACAATGACATGGCTATTTTATGTTAATTGATGACAATGAACATTCAATTTTAAACTTGATATGATTATCAAATCATTAAAAAAATTACTTAATCAAATTCAAACAATATGCATAATGTATTTGAAAATACCATTATTTAGTAAAATTATAAATGGATATTATTTATTTGTAAATCAAAATTCATTTGAATTAAATTCAAATTAAAAACATAAAACAGACCTTTTTTATTAATATTGAATAACATGTACAAAATGTTTAATATCAAAGCACATTTATTAATATTGAAATAACAAGGCATTTAAATGCAATGTTAAATATTCACTTAATCTACAATTTCAGAATTATATATTCATATTTTGTAAATTATTTATGACACATTTTTCTTAATACAGCAAATACGATTAGATTTATATGTTAATCATAAAACATCTGATAATTATAGAGAAAATTGCAATAAATTGAAGTTTTAATAATATTTTTAACATTTGTGTAAAGACAAATTAATTACATTGTTTTCATATCAAATATCACCTTTTAATCTGTTATTATCAGAAGTCAAAATTTTATTCAAGAAAATTAGAATTAAGATAAATGCATTTACATTTATAAAGAGATAAATTTTTTTCCAAAAAATTAAAACATTAAGAAGATAATTTCATTCCATTTTACAAAATATGGATATCAATATTAACTAAATTATTATAAATGAATTAATCTCATAAAATAGTTTTTAATCTAATTAAATCCATCATAACTTAGGCAAATTCAAAAAAAATATAAAATTTCATAAAATAGGATATATATTTATTGATTCAACTGGTTTATTTATGACAGTCGAAGTTTATACGGACACATGTTGTAATTCATATTTGTAAGTTGATAACTTATATTAATAAAAAAGTTTACAGCATTTTCCATATAATATCAAACAAAACTTATGAATATTGAAATTTTAAATTATACATCAATGATTTCTGTCAATATTTTTTTGACTTAACATTCGCTTTGTCAATGTTTTATTACATCTTTGAAAATCAAAATTTAATTAATTACATATATTACAAAATATTATTATTAGTTATAATGTCATGACCAATATATTTATTAATTTTCATGTATACACTTATCAAATTATATTTCAATACTAAATTTTCATAAAGATAATAAATGATTTATATGAATAATGATCCAAAATATATGATAAGGAAATGATTAAATTTTTGTAATACAATAAAAAATATGAAGTTTTTGACATTAAATATATTCGATAAACAAGAAAAACTGCCGAATTGATTAAATTATTACATGTAAACATATAATTACATTCAGCATTAAAATATCAAACAATTTTAACATAAAATACTAAAATAGTTTAAATGCAATTTAAATGTTACAACATCATATTGAAAAGTTATATAAAATTTTGGTAATACAATTGAATGTCATGTAAATTAATTTTAAAAAATAAATTTGTCAATAATCTTATTTTGAATGGATTAATTTTTTACATATTTATGCTAATAAATTGTTGTATATAATATAAATACTTTGTTATTTACCACAGCATACGAAATCAATTGGATCAATTGTTAAATTAGTCATATGTAGTTTCTACCAAAAAAATTTATAAGATGTTTTGAATTTGTTTTTCAATTAAAATTTTTATTTATGTTACTTACCCAATGAATATCAATTCATTCAATATGAGTGAGATTTTCGAATAAAATATAATAATATTTGTATCAAAATTCATTTTAACATATTTTACATTTTTTAAAACGAATCAACATTCTTTCATCAGATTGCCCAAAAATTGCTTATTTTTGCATATAATTATGTACCTAAATTTACATTTACATATGATAGTAAATAAAATATTTATAATTATTTAAACTAAATCCAATCTAAAAATCAGCAATAAATCTGGTTTTTTAAGCTAATATTTAAATTTTTTGTGAATTTCAAAATAAAAACATAAAAGCTTAAAATAGCATATTACAGATTTATTAAAAATTGCTATATAATATCCAGTTATATTTATTACTATCTTTATAATACAATTATTGAATAGTTATAATATCATGAATTTACAGTATTTAAAGTAGGAATTTCATTTATACTAAATAAAATAAATATTTAATTATGCAATATAAAATTAATATCAGAAAACTTCAAATTAATAAATTTATATTTATAAATTTAAAACTGAATTATTATTTTTTTATTCAATAAAAATAATTTATTATCGGACTTTAAATTGATAATTTTGATCCATAAAATGATTTTCTTTCATCATTAATAATTATTATTACTCCATTTATAAATAAATAGTAAAATAATCAGGTATGTAAACATTTTATATTTAAAATTTAACGATTATATAAAATTATTATATACATTTATTTAAACTTAATTAAAATTAATGACTTATTTTATAAAGCCAACATGTGACAGTAATTGGAATAAAAATGAATTTAACCATATGTCTTTGTATTTTGATTGCATCGAAAATAGATTCAAATTGTCAAGTGATAAATTGAATTGAATTTTTTAAAAATAGTATGAACCATTTGATAACATTCAAAACATTATATATACAATAAATATCATATATAATAATAAATGTAATATATATATATATATATATATATATATATATATTATTATAGTATATATAAAATATATATATATATTTATATAAGTAATATATATTTAGTTAATACCCATAAAGTTTTTCCATAACATTTGCTATTTCATTAAACAAAATTGCATTTGCACATAGTTGTAAACAAACCAAAATATGTGTTAATTTTGAGATACAATAGACACTGCTCAGCGAGTACGTTAATAATTTGACTAGTTGGAAAATATTTTGTGGCATTTAATGCAATTGGAACCGTACGTGATGATGCTTGTGTTACTAAATTCCGTTAGTTCTTGAATTGGTTGAATAGATTGTGTTCCCAGTTGTTATAATCGACATACAGCGACATTTTAATGCTATCTACGACTTGCTTGGCCGTTAGTTTAGTAATGGGGGCTGAGGGAGATGATAAGGTTGAACGGGCCGTTGTCATTCCCGTAAATAATCCACGATCAACGTCACCGATGCCAGGTCCATAGCATGCATTGTACAGTACACGTTTTCTCGCTTTTAATATGCAAACTGGTTTTAAACGCCCATGCACGCCAGTTATTGCTGTTGTTACTATTACCTGCCAATCAGTTCCTTAATGATTAGTTGTATTGTCAATGTTGTGGAGACTAAATGACAATATCGACTCTGAGTGTGGCTCGTGCTCACAACTAGAATGATTGGAGTTGCTGCCAGATAATGTCGAACCTATTTGTCTAATCTCATCAGTGATTAAAAAATATCGCATGAGCATATAAGAAGTTCAGTAGTGTGCAGATGTTACCATTTTCTGAGTAAAAGACAAATTAGTTGATCACAGTCAGACCATCAAGCGTCTATGCTTGAATATTATGCCAAATAAAATACACTCGCAAGAATGCTAATGCGATTTTCACCGTGTGCAGTACTATAAATGTTGTATTAATTAAAGTATTTGGTCATACTTTGATTTCACAGCATAAGAATTAAACATTTTATCAGAGGATTGTGAGCGCTATTAAATTAATTGTCTACCGACTTAACACAGTCTTTTTTCAAGTCCACTGATGGTTCTTCGATCACTAAATCTCTCCAGTTGGGGTTGTGCCTAAAGACATCCACAAAAGGATTCTCTGCCAATATACTAGCAACCTTCTTCACTAAATTGTGATATCAGTATATGCATCAATAACCGGTTGTTTGGTGGTGAAAGTGAATCTTCAAATTTTCCATTGTCTCTTTTTTCTTGGACTTCAACCACCATCTCTAGCAAGCGTGTAATAAATTTGTATTAAAGTGTGCTACATTTTAATAGCCTTGGTGCGTTTGGCCATATTACGAATTGGACCTGGTTTGCTTCGGCACGATATTCTCTGCTATTTTTGTATCTTTGTTACTTTTCAAAATCCTCGGCACATTCCCTAATGGGATTAATTAATGGTGCTATTGTTTGTTCAAACCTCGCTTTGAGAACGTTTTGTGCAGTGTATAGCGACTTTAACAAAAAGTTTTAAATCATTGCGTTCTTCTATATAGATTTCAATCAATTCATGCTGCTCATGGGCTGTTTAACGGCTTCGCTTAACGTGTTTCTTTATAACATTATGCCATATTTTTAGTTGAGCGTTTGTTTTGAGTGTTACATTGGCGTATCAACATCGAAACCTGCACGGTATTTACTTCGGCAAGTTCTAGTAAATGAATGGTGAGAAAACTCTTTGTGTAAGAGGTGATTGGCGCAAGTTACAAAATTCACACGTTTCTCGTCAGCGACACACAAAGGCCAAGGAACGTTTCCAGGATCATGCGCAACATGTTAGAGTTGTCTAAAATCACATTATGCACTGGGATGTATCATTGAGTCAAACAGATCACATCCTTGTTTATATGCTAGCCTCGGGAAACTATTTATGTGAGATTGACTTTATTTTCAAGCCTCACAGCTTCACTTGCAATATTAGTTTTGTTGTGTCCATCCAAATTGTTAATGATAGTTGCTTTATCAACGCTGGACATGACAACAATGGTGGCGATCCGACCATTTCTCAATGCTTTATGAACATAATTTTAAAAATCATAACAGCGTTGTTTTAACAACAAAAGGAATGAGGTACTACTGAGTTGCATCAATTGTATAAATAGTTTGTCTTATTTAGGACATTTCATATCTGCAGAAAACAGTTAAACTCTGTATACCAAATACATGGAATTTACAGACAGTATACAAACTGAACTGAAACAAAAACAGCTAAGAGTAATTCTATCAGTGGTAGTATAGACGGCAAAGTTACAGTATTTATCAGCAAAAGGAATGACTCACCGATTGTTGTTCTAACAAAAACCACCAATGTCACAAACAGAAACGTCTTTCGAATGAATATCATCATTTCGAAAATGAATATTTTCTGTTGTGTGCTTCTATCACAACCAGAGAATTAACTGACCTTTATATCTGATCACCTGAATTCAATTGAAGCACGTGTCTAATTTAGAGTTAGATATATCTGTGACTAATTCTATTTTTACCTGAAAGGAGGTAAGGTCTGGAGCGAGATAAATAAAAACATCGACATGCTTCGCTACATTCTCATAGGTACAATTGGATCTAGGGTGCGTGTATGGCTATCTTTTGTATGACAAAATGAAATGTTGTTGTGTAAAGGCTTCTATACAAAGAAGACTAACATGGAGGAAGTATTGGTATGTTCCAATCGGGTTTTGATTATTTCAAACACAATCCTAGTTCTCTATAAATTTATGTAATGATCCAATTCGACAAGAAAATTATTAAATACTGTCCTAGAGCCAGAACGAAACGTTCTAAATTGCTCATATGTAATTATGTATACTAATCGTTTGACCTGCCAAGCCACATTTTCGTATTTTCAGGAATACAAGAGTCAGCATCACAATTTAAGTAATAAAACATATATAAATATGAGCAAAATGTGGTTTAATTGAGAACATTTTAATCGATCGTAGTTTGTCGCGTGAGATAAAATATTACGTCTCTAGCTCTCCATGTAATACAGCAACTTGCTACAGATTTCAAATTTCAAGCTATTACTAATAAATACAGTATGCGCATTTTCTACAGTCTTATTTGACATTATTTGCACACTTTAGCGCAATATTAATGACTGAAACAATCAATGAAGAAAATAAATAAACGTTTAATATCATTGGCAAAACACAATACATGAAACATTATACAATCTTTACAAAGAAAATGAACTGAATTCACATTTTCTCTGCTCCATGCGCCAGTTTTAAAGAACAACACAATTCCAATATATTTGAAAGCATTGACAACATCTAGTAGTTTGTCACCATAATGGAAAAAAAAATGTCTGTATAGCTTTCCTTGATAAAGATATCTATTTGGATCTTATCTGTATTCACGTATTGTATAACGGGAATAGTCACAGAAAGTTGTCGAAATTATTTCACATTGTCTGGAAAGCATCAAGTAAGGCCATGTTTGGTATATATTTGCCAAGTCAACAGTAACCCCCCCCCCCAGTAGTTGATGGGTGCGTGTTTTTGGTATATGTGAGAAACGTCAGAGTTGATGTGGTTTCCATCTGCATAAATGTTAACAAACTTGACTTTGTACTGAGTGAAGGGGATAACTCAGTCATCCACAAAGTAAATGCTTCTAATACAACTTTTCTAACATCAACACATAGATCATAGTTGCTTCTATGGAACAAATGTAATGTGCGTTTTACTTCAAATAGCACCTTGCGAACATATCTGCAAAATCTAAAAATTTGACTTAGAGGCATTGGGCATGGATAATATTTTTTGCCACGTTAACGTTGTCCAAAATGGATTCGATTTCCGTTCAATCGGTTGAATAATGTGCACTATACAGCTTTATGACACCGTTGTTAACAAATCCCATTAGCGTACTTAGATCTTGATTATTATTTTTCTCACGTGCCAGTTATCCTGCAGTTTCCAAATATCCCTAACACGTAAAGAAAAACATACACGTGTCTTGGACTTGAATTCTTTTGTGAACTGAGTTGGTTTCCTAGCTGGATATCATTAATACTGGAGGTATATCTTGCTTCAATCCACTGGCACAAGAGCTTGCTTCCATGTCAAATGCTGGATCAAATATTTTATTTAATTATACAAAAAGTCGCACTATTGGTTTCCTTTAATACTACGCAAATTTACTCCCACTTCCAGATTTGCAATCAATGAATCTAATATTCACTGTTCAGCGAGTAAGTTAATAAATTGACTAGTTGGAACATATTTTGTGGCATTTAATGCATTTGGAACCATACGTGATGATGCTTGTGTTACTAAATTCCGTTATGTTTTGAATTGGTTGAATAGATTGTGATCCAGTAGTTATTATCGATATACAGCGACATTTTAATGCTATCTACGACTTGCGTGGCAGTTCGTTTAGTATTGTGGGCAGAGGGTGATTATAAGGTTGTAATGGCCTTTGTCATTCTCGTAAATAATCCACGATGAACCTCACCGATGCGAGTTCCATAGCATGCATTGTACAGTACCCGTTTTCTCGCTTTTAATATGCAAACTGGTTTTACAATCCCATGCACGCCTGTTATTGCTGTTGTTACTATTACATGCCAATCCGTTCCTTAATGCATAGTTGTATTGTCAATGTTTCACTACACAGATTAATATCATGCCCGTTTAGAGATATAAGGGAAAATGAATATATGTTAGCGATTATTATGGCATGGTATAAACTAACGTGGTGCTGGCGTAATATACATCCGATGACTTGTTTAGTTCTACGGTTGGTAAAATCCCAACCTGTACATAATGCTGAACAACTAAGCTTGTTGTTACAAACCTACTTTCATAACTAATATGTTAGTTCTGATATAATATGCAGTCCCTTAGGACTTGCACGAAAAATATTCATACTTCCGGATAAAATCTTTGAGCGAAACGAGCACTGTTGTGACTGATGACTATCCAGTTTTAACCAGACATTGTGTAGACTAAATGACAATATCGACTGTGAGCGTGGGCTCGTGCTCACAACTAGTGTGATTGGAGATGCTGCCAGATAACGTCGAACCTATTTGTCTTATCCCATCAGTGACTAGAAAATATCGCATGCGCCAATAAGAAGTTCAGTAGTTTGCAGATGTTACCATTTTCTGAGGAAAAGACAAATTAATTGATCACAATAAGACCACCAAGCGTCTGTGCTTGAATATTATGCCAAGTAAAATACACTCACAAGAATGCTAATGCGATTTTCAGCGTGTGCAGTACTATAATTTTGTATCAATTGAAGTATTTGGTCACTGTTTGATTTCATAGTATAAGAATTAAACATATTATCAGAGGATTTTCAGCCCTATTAAAATAATTGTTGACCGACTTAACCCAGTCTATTATCAAGTCCATTCATGGTTCTTCGATCACTAAATCTCTCCAGTTGGGTTTGTGCCTAAAAACATCCACAAAAGGATTCTCTGCCAATATACTAGCAACCTTCTTCACTAAATTGTGATATCAGTATATGCATCAATAACCGGTTGTTTGGTGGTGAAAGTGAATCTTCAAATTTTCCATTGTCTCTTTTTTTCTTGGACTTCAACCACCATCTCTAGCAAGCGTGTAATAAATTTGTATTAAAGTGTGCTGCATTTTAATAGCCTTGGTGCGTTTGGCCATATTACGAATTGGACCTGGTTTGCTTCGGCACGATATTCTCTGCTATTTTTGTATCTTTGTTACTTTTCAAAATCCTCGGCACATTCCTTTATGGGATTAATTAATGGTGCTATTGTTTGTTCAAACCTCGCTTTGAGAACGTTTTGTGCAGTTTATAGCGACTTTAACAAAGTTTTAAATCATTGCGTTCTTCTATATAGGTTTCAGTCAATTCATGCTGCTCATGGGCTGTTTAACGGCGTCGCTTAACGTGTTTCGTTATAACATTATGCCATATTTTTAGTTGAGCGTTTGTTTTGAGTGTTACATTGGCGTATCAACATCGAAACCTGCACGGTATTTACTTCGGCAAGTTGTAGCGAATGAATGGTGAGAAAACTCTTTGTGTAAGAGGTGATTGGCGCAAGTTACAAAATTCACACGTTTCTCGTCAGCGACACACAAAGGCCAAGGAACGTTTCCAGGACCATGCGCAACATGTTAGAGTTGTCTAAAATCACATTATGCACTGGGATGTATCATTGAGTCAAACAGATCACATCCTTGTTTATATGCTAGCCTCGGGAAACTATTTATGTGAGATTGACTTTATTTTCAAGCCTCACAGCTTCACTTGCAATATTAGTTTTGTTGTGTCCATCCAAATTGTTAATGATAGTTGCTTTATCAACGCTGGACATGACAACAATGGTGGCGATCCGACCATTTCTCAATGCTTTATGAACATAATTTTAAAAATCATAACAACGTTGTCCATCTGCAGAATGCGCAACATTGTTCAACTGATACCAGGTTAACCATCATTAAGTTGTATTCAGCATGATTTTATCAGATCCAGCAGATCCAATGATTAGTGTAAGAAATGAGTTTGGAAACTGTTCCGTCACCATGTCTGATTGGTGTACGTAATATTGTGTTGAATTTTCTTTATCGTGGAGCCATTACATACTTGTCTCTTGTTTAACACGTTCATGTCTTCGTATTGTGCATGATGTTGCGTCAAAACTTATACCGCAAATTTCAATCAAGTTCAAACGTGTACATTTTTTAACAACAATGTTCCAGATAGATTAAAGAAAGGTCAAACGGTGATAATTTTTAATCGGATGCATATACAAAGGTACCAGGGATCAAGTGGAATAAACATCCACGTTCAAAACATATTCCTGGCTGTAATTACTTCTAAGCTTTGGCATGGATTATTCGACAACCCATTTTTAATATGCAAACAAAGTCCGGTGTTGCAAATAGCAGTTGCGTTGATGATATGTGATACAGGGATGATATTGCTTAAAAAGCAACCAGTGATTTCCACGGACGTCAATTTGCCGATGTGGATCTGATCCATGACTTAAATACGATTATTCTAACATTAGGAGAACGATTCACGCGTTGGGGTGTCAATGTTGGTGTTAAAGCCAAGACTGCGGTTCGACGTTTCAATTCTTTTGATTTATTTAGTCAATTCGGTCAAGGCACGCATTAAAAGTAAAAATTATACCGACATAAAACTGTTGACATAAACTAACGAACACTATCCAAAACAGGCTCGAGTGCGCCTTGGTATTGCAGAGGAAAAACAGTAATGGAACATTGAGCTAAAGTCAAATATGGCATTTCTCTTGCACGGCTGGCCAAAAAAGTGCTGTCAAAATTTTTCTGCCAATACTAAAGAAAGGTTTCACGAGGTTGGATCGATGTTCGAATACCAATGAGTTTTATTGGGCAGATCTGCTATTTATTCCATGCAATAGTGTCCATGTTACTAGGTCGATTGCACAGCTGCAAATGCAGGAAAATGAATATTTTATTTTTTGTGCTTCTATCACAACCAGAGAATAAACTGACCTTTATATCTGATCACCTGAATTCAATTGAAGCACATGTATAGTTTAGAGTTAGATATATGTGTGACTAATGCTCTTTTTAACTGAGAGGAGGTAATGTCTGGAACGAGGCAAATAAAAACGTCGACATGCTTCGATACATTCTCATAGGTACAATTGGATCTAGGGTGCGTGTATGGCTATCTTTTGTATGAGAAAATGAAATGTTGTTGTGTAAAGGCTTCTGTACAAAGAAGACTAACAAGGAGGAAGTATTGGCATGTTCCAATGTGGTTTTGATTATTTAAAACACAATCCTAGTTCTCTATAAATTTATGTAATGATCCAATTCGACACGAAAATTATTAAATACTGTCCTAGAGCCAGAACGAAACGTTCTAAATTGCTCATATGTAATTGTGCGTATATGTATGGTCACGATTCAAAATTATTTCATTAACTAGCATAACTTTCCATGATTTGTGGCTTGTGGTTTCTGAGTTTAAAAGCATTCTACAGGACAGTAAAGTATATGCATGGCGGACAGTACCTACAACTACATGACAACCTTCCTCATATAACCACGCTAACCTTGACCTAGACTTAACCTACGCTGAAAGAGATGATTTGCCTATAAAGGCGAGACCCTAGATCACTTTTCACTCAGCCCAAATCCATAATGCTATAAATTGGTCATATAATCTTGTTTAAGTAGAATATAATTGACCAAAACGTTCTAACGATTATATATAGAAAACGTTTGATCTGGCAAGCCAAAGTTTCGTATTTTCAGGAATACACGAGTCAGCATCACCATTTAAATAATAAAATATATCTAAATGTTAGCGAATTGTGGTTTAATTAAGAAAGTTTGAATCGATCATAGTTTGTCGCGTGATATAAAAATATTACGTCTCTAGCTCTTCAAGTAATACAGTTAAATTGGTACAGATTTCAAATTTCAAGGTATTTCTACTGAAGACATTATGCTCATTTTCTTCAGTCTTTTTTGATAATATTTACACACTTTAGCGCAATATTAATTACTGAAATAATTAAAGCGCAAAGAACCAGGCATGGGTTCAGATACATGTCGAATCGAATGGTTCAGTGACGGTACAAGATCCCAAGCACTTGCTACTATCATATTTAGGCATATGTAAATGGAAGGAAAATATTTTCACCACTTTTGAGCCACTGTCGTGTACAACAAGATTGAACTTAATGTAAAGATATATTGTCATCACTACGCATGCCTTATTTAACAGTTTTAGAATTGAAAAGTTTCCTTAAATTAAATAGAAATCTTTTAACACATATGACTATGTTAAGCAAGAATATATGTAAGAGTCTTTAATATATATATATATATATATATATATATATATATATATATATATATATATATATATATATATATATATATATATGTCAGTAATACTGGAAATATATCTTGCTTCGATCCACTGGCAATAGCGCTTACTTCCATGTCAAATGCTGGATCAAATACTTTATTGAATTATACAGAAAGTTTGCACTATTGGTTTCCTTTAGTACATTGCAAATTTACTCCCACTTCCAGATTTGCATTCGCTGAATCTGATATTCACTGCTCAGCAAGTACGTTAATAATTTGACTAGTTGGAAAATATTTTGTGGGAGTTAATGCAATTGGAACCGTTCGTGATGGTGATTGTAATACTAAATTCCGTTATGTCTTGAATTGGTTGAATAGATTGTGATCCCGGTTGTTATAATCGACATACAGCGACATTTTAATGCTATCGACGACTTGCGTGGCAGTTAGTTTAGTAATCGGGGCAAACGGTGATGATAAGGTTGTAAGGTCCTTTGTCATTCCCGTAAATAATCCACGATCAACGTCACCGATGCCAGGTCCATAGCATGCATTGTACAGTACACGTTTTCTCGCTTTTACTGTGCAAACTGGTTTTACACGCCCATGCACGCCTGTTATTGCTGTGGTTACCATTACATGCCAATCCGTTCCTTAATGTACAGTTGTATGGTCAATGTTTCTCTACACAGATTAACATTGTGCCCGTTTCGAGGTATAAGTTGAAATGAATATATATTAGCGATTATTATAGCATGGCATAACCTAACGTGGTGCAGGCGTAATATACATCGGATTACTTGTTTAGTTCTATGGTTGGTAAAATCCCAACCTGTACATAATGCTGAACAACTACACTTGTTGTTACAGACCTACTTTCATAACTAATATGTCAGTTCTGATATAATATGCAGTCTCTTAGTTCTTGCACGAAAAATATTCATACTTCCGGAGAAAATCTTTGAGCGAACCGAGCACTGTAGTGACTGATAACTATCCAGTTTTAACCAGATATTGTGGAGACTAAATGAAAATATCGACTCTGAGTGTGGGCTCGTGTTCACAACTAGAATGATAGGAGTTGATGCCAGATAACGTCGAACCTATTTGTCTAATCTCATCAGTGATTAAAGAAATATCGCATGTGCCAAAAAGAAGTTCAGTAGTTTGCAGATGTTACAATTTTCTGAGGGAAAGACATATTAATTGATCACTGTCAGACCACCAAGCGTCTATACTTGAATATTACGCCAAATAAAATACACTCGCAGCAATGCTCATGCGATTTTCAGCGTGTGCCGTACTATAATTTTTGTATCACTTAAATAATTTGGTCACTTTTTGATTTCATAGTATAAGAATTAAACATATTATCAGAGGATTGTCAGCCCTATTAAATTAATTGTCTACCGACTGAACCATTCTAATTTCAAGTCCACTGATGGTACTTTGATCCCTAGTTCTTTTCAGTTGGGATTGTGCCTAAAGACATCCACAAAATGAGTCTCTGACAAAATACTTGGAACCTTCTTCATTAAAATGTGATATCAGTATAAGCAACAATAACCGGTATCTGGGTGGTGAAAGTGAGTCTTCAGATTTGCCATTATCTTTTTTTCTTGGACTTCAACCTCAGCCTCACAGCTTCGCTTATAATATTAGTTTTGTTGAATCCATCCAAATTGTTAATGATAGTTGCTTTGTCAACACTGGTCATGACAAAAATGGTGGGGTTCCGACCATTTCTCCCGAGTAAGTGATGATTCCAGCATAGATTATATATCGATTGTTATCAATCGGGGCTAAACTCACTTTTGGTGCATCTGCATACAGGCATATACCCTTTCGAAGTTTCTAGGGTCATACCCTATTTGTGCTGTGTGTAAGTTCGTGTCGGTCTAGAAAAAAGTGAAAAAAACAGTACGTGCTTGAAATATTTTCTAAACTCACCGTAGGTAAACCTCTGGCCTTTTTATTGTATTGTAGCCCGGGAACTTTAGTGTATATTTTTGGTCTTAATTCCACATGCTGTTTGATTAGATAAATATGCCGTCCAAAATTTCGTTAGCGTTACGTAACAACGGATATTTATTTTTATACCCGTTGATATCAAATTTGTTCATCAGATTGGGTTTTGCCATATCCGTTAACATATCATCAATGATGATATGGGATCAGAAAAGAGTAAATGTAGATGTACACATCTTGACACGATTATGATTAAACGGATTGATTTTGTAATAGTGCGTTACATATGCCGTTGTTTTATTCGGAACGATATAGCCATGATACTGCTGACATACACACACATATAATATATATATATATATATATATATATATATATATATATATATATATATATATATATATATATATATATATATATATATTAAAGTCTCTTATATATATATATTTGTGCTTAACATAATCATATGTGTTAAAAGATTTCTATTTATTTTTTATTAACTTGTCAATTCTAAAACTGTTAAATAAGGCATGCGTAGTGATGACAATATGACATCTTTACATTAAGTTCAATTTTGATGTGCTCAACAATGGTTGAAAAGTGGTAAAAATATTTTCCTTTCCTTTACATCTGCCTTAATATTATAGTAGCAAGTGCTTAGGATATTGTACCGTCACTGAACCGTTCGATTCGACATGTATCTGAACCCATGCCTGCCCGATATATTCCACCATAACGTGTATATTTAAAATTAGAAGGGCTTTAATGGATGTTATTTAATGAAACAAGGCTTGTTTCTGACCTGGCTTGTGTGCTGGACATTTTGAAAGAATACACATGGAATAAGTGAGCAAAATCTAATATTATTCACAGGGTTGTAAATATATGAAAATCCTTGGTCAGGTTTTAATGGGTTTTTTATATGATAGAGAGGAGCTGCGAATGGCATAGTGGCCAAAACCTCTCTTCGTTCCGGATCACTGTCATCTCACCTCTGTTTGCATGGGTTCAAGTCTGAGGCTCTATTAACGTGGGTACATTAGAAAGCTTCCCAATAACTTCTATGTGTCGGTGGTTCCAATAGGGGTTTACTAGGGGTCGTCTTGCCGCAGGGAAATGGCGTGAAACCCTATAACAACAACAAAAATATGGTACACCCACATGCCTGCTTGTGCAACTCGTGTGGCTTTATCCTCACGAAAGAATACTGCAATGATGGTCGTGTCATTATGCACAAAGTTTTACGTAGGTACATTTGTTCTGTCTATATAATGAGATAAATGCAATCATAAGGATATCGAATTCTCTCGTCGCTCAGGCATTTGTTCAATGAGAGTTATATATATATATATATATATCACATACAAATACATTTTGTTGTGCATGAGAGGGGAGGCGAAAACCGAAAAAGAAGGGAATGAGATTAAATTTTGTTCCATGTTATATCAAAATCTGAAAACGGGGAATATTATTACTTATTAATGTGTCATTCTTACTTTACTAATAATCAATGAGTGTAAATTCATCATTGCTATATAGGAATAAACCCAACAGCACAAATCCATAATGATATAAATTGGTCATATAATCTTTTTTAATTAGTATACATGGGACCAAAACTTTCTAACGATTATTTATAGTAAACGTTTGATCTAGCAAGCCAAATTTTCGTATTTTCAGGTATACACGAGTCAGCATCAACTTTTAAATAAAATATATCTAAATGTGAGCGAATTGTGGTCTAATTGAGAACATTTGAATCGTTCGTAGTTTGTTGCGTGATATAAAATATTACGTCTCTAGCTCTCCGTGTAATACAGCTAATTTGCTACAGATTTCAAATTTCAAGCTATTACTAATAAACATAGTATGCGCATTTTCTAGTCTCATTTGATAATATTTACACACTTTAGCGCAATATTAATTACTGAAACAATCAATGCAGAAAGTAAATAAACATTTTCTATCATTGGCAAAACACAATACATGAAACATTTTACAATTTTTACAAAGAAAATGAATTGATTTCACATTTTCTCTGCTCCATACGCCAGTTTTAAGTAACAACACAATTCCAATATATTTAAAAGCGTTGACAACATTTAGTAGTTTGTCACCATAATGGAAAAATGACTGTATAGCTTTCCTTTATAAAGATAACTATTTGGATATTATCTGTATTCACGTTGTGTATAATGGGAATAGTCACAGAAAGTTGTCGAAATTATTTCACATTGTCTGGAAAGCATCAAGTAAGGCCATGTTTGTTATATATTTGCCAAGTCAACCGTACCACCCCCAGTAGTTGATGGGTACGTGTTTTTGGTATATGAGAGAAACGTCAGAGTTGATGTGGTTTCCATCTGCATAACCGTTAACAATCGTGACTCTGTACAGAGTGAAGGGGATAGCACAGGCATCCACAAAGTAAATGCTTCTAATACAACTTTTCTAACATCAACACACGCATCATAGTTGTTTGTACGAAGCAAAGGTAATGGGTACGAAACAAATGTAATGTGTGTTTTACTGCACATAGCACCTTGCAAACATATCTGCAAAATCCAAAAATTTGACTTAGAGAAATTGGGCATGTAAAATCAGGTGAATCCGAGCATTATTGTTGCCACGTCAACGATGTCCGAAATGGATTCGGTTTCCGTTCAATGGGTGGAATAATGTGCACTATACAGCGTTATGACACCGTTGTTAACAAATCCCATTAGGGTACTTAGATCTTAATTATTATTGTTTTCACGTGGAAGTTTTCCTGCAGTTTCCAAATATCCCTTAGACGGAAAGAAAAAAGTATGCTACAGTACTTTTATACTTCAGTACTAGAATATTATGCCAAATAAAATACACTCGCAAGAATGCTCATGCGATTTTTAGCGTGTGCAGTACTATAATTTTTGTATCAATGAAAGTATTTGGTCACTTTATGATTTCATAGTATAAGAATTAAACATATTATCTGAGGATTTTAAGCCCTATTAAATTAATGGTCTACCGACTTAACCCATTTTTTTCAAGTCCATTGATGGTTTTTTGATCATTAAATCTCTCCAGTTGGGGTTGTGCCTAAAGACATCCACAAAAGGATTCTCTGCCAATATACTAGCAGCTTTCTTTCTCGGTTTTCGCCACCCCTCTCATGCACAAAAAAAATGTATTTGTAGGTGATAGATATATATATACCTCTCATTAAACAAATGCCTGCGCGACCGAGAATTCGATATCCTTATGATTGCATTTACACCATTATATACACAGAACAAATATACCTACGTAAAACTTTGTGCAAACTGACAGGACCATCATTGCAGTATTCTTTCATGAGGATAAAGCCACACGAGATGCAAATGCAGGCATGTGGGTGTAACATGCTTTTCTTGTTGTTATAGGGTTTCACGCCATTTACCTGAGGCAAGATGACTCCTGGAAAACCCCTGATGGAAGCACCGAACAATATATTATCATTGGGAAGCTTTCTCCTGTACCCACGTTAATAGAGCCTGAGACCTGAACCCGTGCAAACAGAGGTGAGATGACAGTGATCCGGAACGAAGAGAGGTTTTGTCCACTATGCCATTCGCGGCTCCGCTCTATGATATAAACAACCAATTAAAACGTGACCAAGGATTTTCATATATTTACAATCCTGTGAATAATATTAGATTGTGGTCACTTATTCCAGGTGTATTCTTTCAAATTGTCCAGCACACAAGCCAGGTCAGAAACAATATTTGTTTAATTAAATAGCATCCAATAACGCCCTTTTAATTTTAAATATACACTTTCAGGTTGAATATATCTAGCATTCATGGGTTCAGATACATGTCAAATCGGATGGTTCAGTGATGGTACAAACTCCCCAAGCACTTGCTAATATAATATTAAGGCAGATGTAAAGGGAAGAAAAATATTTTCACCACATTTCAGCCATTGTCCGGTACAACAAAATTGAACTTAATGTAAAGATGTCATATTTTCATCACTACGCATGCCTTATTTAACAGTTTTAGAATTGACAAGTTTCCTTAAATTAAATAGAAATCATTTAACACATATGACTATGTTAAGCAAAAATATATGTAAGAGTCTTTAATATATATATATATATATATATATATATATATATATATATATATATATATATATATATATATATATATATATATATATATATATATATATATATATATATATATATATATATAGCAGCAGGGAGGGTGAACCCTACAAAATTTTTGCTTGTGAAATTAACCTGAATAAGGTTTCCTACAGAGGCTGAAAAAAGGGTCAGTAACCCTAAACCAAAATATCTAACTTTTTATATTACCGTACGGACGGATATAAACCACATAATAAACCACGTGAGGTTAGCTCAGTTTTGTTATACTATTATTGACTTTTTTATCCTGATTTTATTGACCTATTTTTTACGTTAAAAACTTAAGTAAAATTTTGTAGAGGTTCACCCTCCCTGCTGCTACTGACTTTGTCACCTAACTTTGTCACCTGACTTTGTCACCTGACTTTGTCAGGGCATTAATATCGGAATTTTTAACAATAGATTTGGGTTTTTAAACAGATATACAGTTCATAAACAGATGGTCAAGGGGAACTAACCAAATATTTTATCCAGACCAATCTAGGATCGTATATATAAATTAATATATAGCGTCTCCCCTTGCAGGTCCACAATATTACCATCTTGATTTGTGAGTTTGAAATTCATTCTTGACAATAATGGATTATGTACACGCAGGTAGACTTGAATTATTGGTTCAGATACAATCAGCCAGCCCGGTGGGGATTGGATACTAGATGAATATAATATATACCCCTGCTGAGCCTGATTAGACTTAGAGAGGTCAAAATGGTAGATATTATCAATTATATCGCAAACTAAATTCATTGCGATGGTGAATGTTATATTAACAATATTAGGTGAGATATGACGACCTGTTCCATATGGATCATTATTATATTTGAGAATTGCTGGGGGTGGAATTAATTATTTCCAGTAATTACATATTCTTTTAACGTGTTCATCAATAAGATCACTAACTGATTTTTTTAGCTCCTCGGAGTCAAAACCGGGTATTATAAATGTTGGTAGCTGTTCTTCTGTGATTCCGTAATATTTCATAAATACTGTCTTAAATAATCGCTTATGACTTACACGTTGGATTTGGTCATCTTCATTAACTATATAAAAGCTAGAAGATCTATCTGCCGGCACATTTATTATTTTCTCTCTGTCAACAAAAGCCTTATTTACAGATTCTAAGTCTGCTACAACTTGATTTAGATGTTGCATTGTTTCAATTATTTGATTTTTTAAATCATCGTTATAAAAAGTGTTGATGCTGGAAAGTAAATTTTTAAGATTATTAAACATGTGTTCGTGTTCAGATTTAATCGGTCTTGATAATAAGTTAATTTGCTCAACATCAAGTGTCGTTATTCTTGCTAAACCACTCCTACTTTGAATGAAACTTATAAAATAAGTATGATGTATATAATTACGATAAGCACTTGCTGTAGTGCTCTCCATAAATGGAACTTTGTTTCTATATTATGGAAGTTGTATAAATTTCTTAACATCTATATTGAAGTCGGATCTCTGTGGTTCTGGTGAAACTTGATAATCTGGCGCGACTTCAGGCCAACCTAGTACTGATCTAATCGAACTCTGATAAATATCTACAGCATAATCAGGAGAATTTATTTCAATCACTGACGATAATGTTGGTTCGTAAACAGTAATTGCTATTTTAGACTCTTTCCCTGTTAAAGATTTAATTCTGCGCTGGAATTCCTCATTAATCAGTTCTAACTGATAACTGCCAGTTGGAATACTAACAACTTGCCAATCGGGAGTTCCATCAGATTTATTTTTATTTGCGAATACTAATGAATCATTTGGTTGTTGTCCACCAAATGGTTTTGATCTAATATTAGGCCAGCTATAATAAACACGTAACTGAGCTAATGCTATCTCTTTTACTGGAATTGCAGTTGGAAAGTTAAGGCTAAATTCAGGATTGGTCGAACTTATCAATATCATAGTAGTTTTTGAAGGAGTTGTATTAGTGACGATCTGCTGTAACAACTCTCTTGACTCAATATCCAAGCGATGTTCAGTTGCTGACATTATTGTTATTATTATTGTTTAATTCTCCATTTATTTTGTCAGCAGAATCACTAACAATTTTGAATGCTTCATCGTAGGTTTTAATTATCGTTACAAACTCCTCATCAGATATTTTACCATCACTGAGATACCTGGAAATATATCCAGATAGTTTAGAGTATGTTGTTGTTGCTGTGTGTAATTTTATCATATTCTCGCGCAATTTATCGTTCGTACATGTAGTTATCTTTTTAGCAATAATATTAAAAATACCTGCTATAGTCGTTGAAGTTGAAACAATAATTGTTATGATTGCTAGAGCTGTCATCGTTAATGTTGATAATATTAATCCGGATCCAGCAATAATAGCAGAAACTGAATACACAATTATATCAATAACGACCATACGTCTACGATATTTTTTATTTTTATTGTATAATGGTCGATGATATTTTTTAGTTTGGTCAGGCATTCACATGCTTGATTATATCAGTGACGTTGAACGTCGATAGTTATTTGATCCATTATACTATGATGTTAAGTAGTTAATTGAGTTACAAATTCCAAATACCACCAGTAACCAACTGAGACCGAATGTTTATCAGACGATTCCAGCGTAAATGTTATCTCGGAATCTTTATCTAATTTTACGGATATAATTCTAGAAATATTACCAGTTGATGGAGAGTTAGTGTATATTATAAAATCCACACCCATAAGTACGGATATCATATATATACCAGCAATTTTTGCTGAATATTTAATGTTTTTTTTTTTCTGGCGTCCATGTACCAGACCCAGAAGCAACAGTATACACAATATTTTTAATCTGATCGTGAGGAAATTTAATCAGGTCTATTTTTTAACAATATCAGGAATTCCTACAATAATATCATTAAGTTTTGTATTAATATCAGTAAGTTTTATATTAACATTTGGTGGCTTTCCAAAAAATTCGTTATTAATTCTGTTTATGTTTTCGAGAAAACTCAAAAACATATTCACGTGACCGGTAAATTAAGTTTCGATGTTGGTTATTCCATTAATGATTGGAGTCTGTTTATCATCGACGTATTTTTTTGTTGTAGCATCATTATCTGCAGTTGGATTTCCAAGATCGGTAAATTTATTTTTGTTCATAAAAACGTCTCCATTAAATACACCGCCAGTTTTTTTTAACAAAATCATTAAATGATTTACCGGAATCCTGTATTTTACCCTGATCAGTAAAAGTTACGATATTATCAACTGTATTATGAATTCGTGTAAGTACGTCTGGTAGTCGTATATTGCTTGTCTTTAATTGTCTTTGTTTGTCCTGAAAAATAACCACTTCATTTTGATCCACATTTGTAATATTTAATAAATCATCAATCTCATTTCTAAGTTGATCAAGGGTTGCATATTTAGATAAATCACCTTGTTGCTGAGTTTTACCACGAGCAGATCTTCCGTAAATATCTACCATTATATTCACTGATGTCTATTTAAATGTGACATCATGGTATATTCATGCACGACTTTATGAGGTGGTTTTCCTTGCGGTGCCATGGATATAGCATCAAGTACACTAAGTACTTCTCGACCACATATTGGTGAATCGGTTAATGTTTGTGTAGGTAACGTTGAATACAAGATTGGTGCAGTATTATTACTGACATAATGAATAAATTCTTTTGGTGGCGCTAATCCATATGAATCAAAATAAATAATTCCACGTGTATCAATTGCATACGCCACCCAATGGGTACCTTGTCCAGAATTTTAATCGAGATTTATAATACCAGTTTCAGTATTGTTTGGTTGTTTTGGTAATTGATCGCGCATGAAAACACCTCTAAAGTTTTTTTATTTTTAATTTTTTAACAGCATGGAGTAAATCAAAATTGGACATAGGCGAGATTAGTAAACTGTCATTGGAAGTCTTAGGCCTTTTCCGTAACACGAGGTGGGGTCCCTGGTAATCTGAGACCTTTTCCCTTTTTTTTAGATGTTCGTTTTATTCCCTGTCCTGTCGCTTTCTTTAATGCCATTTCAGCGGCTGTTCCAACGGCGCCTAATGCAGCTGCTTTTGCAACAGCTGGGGCTGCAGCGGCTATTAATGCTGGTATAGCTGCGAGAAGGGGAAATAGACCTCCAGTTTTAAAAGTATCCGTAATAGCTGCCGCAGAAAGATCCAATTTGACACCTTTATTTGATTTGTTTGCTTTATTAAAATTTTTGAATTGTCGATCAGTTAACGATAATTTATTTGAACCACTCATGTGTTCCTTTTTTAATGATATTGTTATTCCACAGTTATTATTTGATGCTGATTGCAGTCTTTTGACCTGGCTAGGAGTCAGTTTAACATTAACGTGATTATATGACATTTATAATAATGATACATGATCTAATTACACATTACATATTTTCTACTGGAGCATCAACGACTCTCATTCGTCCACCAACACCTTCTATGAGCATTGATTTATCGCTAAGTATAACAGCAATTGCTCTATAATTATAAATAACTCCTCTATTAACACTAGCTCGAAAATGTATATCTACTACTGATTGTCTGGTCAAATCTAAATGTTCGAGCGAAAAATAATAAATAGGATACAAGGATGTAAAATCTAACTGAGATATTTGTAATCCAGTATCAACATTTTGATCACGGCCCATGAACGACATAAGACGATGATATGCACGTGCTACATGATTGTGATCAAAATTAAGTAATATATCCTTGGATGGTTCTTGATGTCCATTATCCTTAAAGAAACCTCAGAAACACCGAGTTTATCAAATATCATAATACTACGCGTTTGATCATTTACTCGTGCAGCATTTTGTAATACAATAAATATGTGTCTTGGTGCAGAAACACCTTTCTGAGAGGCTATCTGCCATGTAAATAAACCGTTAATATTACTCTGGATAGCATCTGTAGTCATTGTCAGCCATGATAGCATTGATTTACCGCCTTGACTCATAAAAGATAATAATCGTTGTTCTTCAGATATTGATGGGATCAATACTGATATCCAGAGACTAAGTTTTGTAAGAATTACCATACCAGCATCACCGGCGGGTCTCCATATTGCATCATCATCTGCAGCTTTTCTTACTAGTACAACCGTATGTTTGGCCCCGAAAATGACTTTTCTGACATTTCTACAAAATCCAAAAATATGTGATAGTGTAATTGCACATGAAAATATTCTTCTATTTCCTTTTAACATCGCTCGACGTGATCTAAATCCTAAGTTGAAATCTGGATCTACATTAATAATCATACTTTGTGCATCTGCATCGGCGTTTCTAGCAAAATTTCTTGGTCGTCCTATTTCATATTGTTGACATTCTGGAGAATCAGAAGAATCTTTTACAAACATCATTGATGGACCAGCTGATCTTGAATAATTGTCGCTGTATCTGGCAAGACCAAGTACGGTTGTAGCTACGTCAACATCTTTTTGAATTGATTCAATATTTTTTCCGTCAATCATGTATGTAGCGCTATCAAACAACGCCATAATTCCATTATTAACAAAACCAACACTAATTTCGGCTGCATATTCAGTATTATCGGTTTTTAATATTTCACCTTCGACCTCAATAAAAACTTCTGAGGGCAGAAAATATCTACTTGTATCATGAATCTGAAGTTCAATTCTTCCTCGTTGATTTGGAATTCGTGCTTCATAAGAATAATACTGATAATCATGTATAGACTCATCTTTGAGAACTGGTGCGTCCATGTCAAACGCGGGGTCACTCATACGCTTGAACATATTTATTATAATTATTATCCTCTAAAAGGAAGACCACTTCGTGAAGTGAGACCACTTCCTGCTATCAGACTAGCGGTTATGTTTTATCTTTTTCTGATAAGGGTATGTCAGCCATAGATGGTATCGCCATTGCTGCTAGTTTTTGATTAGCGGCTTGATTTATTATTTTACTTACAATTGCGGGCATCATTTCAGTACTGAGCAATTTCACCGACTGAGATCGGACAGATTGTGGTCTGCGTATTAATTGCGCTAGTCTATCTTTAAACGCTGAGAATGCTTTACTGGCAAGGTTACCAGCAACACCTATATCATTTTCACGAACAACATCAATAGCTTTCATACTCAGCTGCTTTGCAATTGGTATTGTTTTTGGAGCTATCCTTCTAAACAAACCCTGAACAATATCTCCTAACCCATCTCCGTAGGTTGCCCTGTAAATCGGTATTCTAGAATTAATTACCCTGACCATGGTTGGTCCACGTTGAGCATTGTGTATTATCATTTTAGTATTAATTAACTTTATCACTAATTGCATCTAATCACTCTGACTTAGTCGCTGTGACTTAGTCACTATAATAATCATCGGCAATTTCATTAATGAGAGACTGATATACATCAATATACATAATACCGCCACTAAATAATCTTTTACAAATATCTGCTGCTTCATTAATAATTTAAGGGGAAATTATTACCAGCTCTTTTTCCTCCAATCAGAATTTCTAGTAGTTCAACATCAGCAAGGACGTTGTTAGGACACTGAGTAATAAGAACACTTCCGAAAGAAGTATCCGACCCCGGCCCTTCTTCACTTTTTATTTGGGTTGGTTGTGATTTTGGAGATTGTGACAATAATTTTTGTTCTTGTGTATACTGTAATATTTGTTGTATTGATGGCGGTGATGATTGTCGTTGTTGTTCTAGTAGTTTTGGCGTTTGTAGTTGCTTTGGTGGTTTTGGAGTTTGTGGTAACTGATGTGGTGGCGTTTGTTGTTGCTTTGGTTGTTTTTGTACAAATTTAATATACTGTATATACTGTATATAATTAGGATCAACATTTCTAACCAGACAAATGTTATAGTGTATACGAAATATCCATTTGTTCCAATTATCATGACTTACAAATTTATCAGCATATTCAGCTTTTAAAAACTTTTTTCTATCCCTAAAACTTTCCACAGCGAACGCAGCCAAATCCTCTACATTTTTAACGCTTTTAATATCAGCAATAAAATCCACGCCAAATTTATAACCTATGTTAGATAGATGACCTATTTCAGCACGAGCTTGGTCTGCATCTTCAGGTATTTCTAGGTCTGGCATTGCATCAGCTATTTCTGCTGGAAATTTTTCGAGAATTTTTATGGGTTTTTTTTTAGTTCTTTTTTCTATTTTCTGAATTGCTTTAGCTGTTTGATCTAACACACGTTGAATATCTTTAGTGGTATCTGTTATCGGTTTAAATAATAGTTTTGTATCCTCTGCAAATTCATCTTGTCTTTCCTGAGGTTGTTGCAATTGTTGTTTGACAGTATAACGGACAGGTAAATATTTTTCAATTGCCTCTAAACGCTGGCGGGCAATTTTTGTTGAGTGAGGTTCATTAATACTCATTATTTATTATATATATTTTTAATTATATATATATATATATATATATATATATATATATATATATATATATATATATATATATATATATATATATATATATTGTCTGAATTTTATATTTTATATTTTATATTTCTAATAAATATTATTTTTAATTATATATATATACATTTTCTGATTCTTATATTTTATATTTTTATATTTCTGATAAATATTATTTTTAATTATATATATTGTCTGATTTTTATATTTTATATTTTTATATTTCTGATAAATCTTATTTTTAATTATATATATTGTCTGATTTTTATATTTTATATTTTTATATTTCTGATAAATATTATTTTTAATTATATATATATATTGTCTGATTTTTATATTTATATTTTTATATTTCTGATAAATATTATTTTTAATTATATATATTGTCTGATTTTTATATTTTATATTTTTATATTTCTGATAAATCTTATTTTTAATTATATATATTGTCTGATTTTTATATTTTATATTTTTATATTTCTGATAAATATTATTTTTAATTATATATATATTGTCTGATTTTTATATTTATATTTTTATATTTCTGATAAATAAGTGCATTATTATTTTTAATTATATATATATTGTCTGATTTTTATATTTTAATATTTTATATTTCTGATAAATATATTCATTATTTATTATATATATTTGTCTGATTTTTGTCAAAAATAATCAGTAGCGATCCTAGCGATTACCCTTCATTGGAACTCCTGATAGCCCTGATAGCCTGTGTGTCTTTTATGAAGTCCTAACATGTTTGTCTCTCTTATGACTTATTATGCGGCACTTCATAATACTGTTTCTTTTGGCTAGCATTCCTTTCTGGAATGTGTTATTTTGGGGATTCTCCATGGAGCAGAGAGCTCAAGGCATGCTACTGATTATTTTAGGGGGCGACGCATTGCATTGTGGTTTCGATAAATAAAACCCCTGTGAAAACCCTGTGGGTATACAAAAATGTACTCACGTGGCTGACACAGTGAGATATTTATCGAAACCTGAGGCGCGCCCCGCCCCCCAATTATATATATATATGAAAGGCATCCCCGGGACCAAATCTATTTCGGCGAAATCTGGAATCGAATCACAGATGTATAGATTTAGAGTCCAACGATCTACCTCTACACCATGCTGCATTCGATGAATATAACAGTTTTAATTATTGCTATAATGGTTTTACAAATATAATTTTATTAAGATAGTTATGTGTATTAATCTTACTAAAATATATAAATAAAATTACAGGCATTTATAAATTTATGTGTATAAATCTTACTAAAATATATAAATAAAATTACAGGCATTTATAAATTTATGTGTATTAATCTTACTAAAATATATAAATAAAATTACAAGCATTTATAAATTTATGTGTATTAATCTTACTAAAATATATAAATAAAATTACAAGCATTTATAAATTTATGTGTATAAATCTTACTAAAATATATAAATAAAATTACAAGCATAAAAATAAGAAATAACCCATACCGGAAATCGATTAACGCGTTTGAATATCCCAGATGTGTATACACTGAGAGAGAGTGTAATTCATTAAATTGAAGTACTGTTTGTGCAGTCTGCAGCTAAAATGCATCAACGGGGTATGCTTATAAAGGTAACTGTTTAAACCTGTCTACTTCAAGCTATTTAATTCACTATACCAATGCAGCACGCTTTGCTGTAGGTTAAGTTACCACACTATACAAAAAAGATTCAATTACGTCTGTATATATAGGTAATATTTCGTCATCCAAGGTCAGTAGGTATATAAACAACCGGTAAGGGAGCTAACCGTATGTTTGGTTTCTAATGAGACAGACAAATAAACACTTAGAAAATCTACAGATTTCTGAAACATTTACAGATTTTAACATAAATAATAATTAATTTTAACTTTTGTTTGTTAGCGTAATAATAATAATATTTTATTTTGTTTTTGGGCCTAATTTCAGATTTTTATAAATAATTCATGTGAATCCAAGAAAATCTACAAATTTCTGAAAGAATATGACTTTTATCATCTTTAGTTAAGTCAATTTATTACTATGTTTTATTTTAAACAAATATATATATATATATATATATATATATATATATAATGAAGAATGAAAACATTAATGATATTATTTATGATATTAAAAAATTAAAACATAAAGGAATTCAGATATCTAGTAATCTTGACTCTGAAAAAATTATTTATGAGTTTGAATTGTTGCAGCAAAAAACATTTCAAAATAAATTCACATTACCATCTGATTATAGGTTTATCAAATCCATTTATAATTCTATGTTAGAATCTTTAGCTGTCGTGGATGAAAAACACATAAAGCTAATCATACCTCTTGCACGCTCAATCGAAAAGATCAAAAATGCACTGTCTCACGAATACGAAATTAAAAACCGCACAGATGGCCGAATCGTGCAACTAAGAAAGCTTATGCTTTTTGATTCTGCGATAAATGACACTAAAAGTGAAGACGGTAATAGTCTGGAAATATAAGTGTAGCTAAGCAGGACCCTTGGCAAGATTGATAGTCAAATTTTATATAAAAAAATGATATTTTTGTGAGTAAGGGTACATAATTATACATATTCAAATATAAACCTTTGCTCATACCTTATTGAATATGCAGACTTGTATATATGATCAGCCACACGTTTTATTGAAGCCACACAAATATCAAAATATTTGGCAGCTGCATGCATAGAATTAAAAACCATTTTTTCACCAGTATCTGTGTTGGTAGAAATAACTGTCTTAGGAGTCTTAGGATAAATATCAGTATTTCCAACCTTACAATTTTGGCTTTGTGTAATTGATTCTAAGTTATTTAGATGGTTATTGTGGGGATTTCCATCTAAATGATTAACAACAAGTCCATCTTTAACAATCCCAAAATAACATTCGAATATAAATTTATGACAACAATAATTTATTTCCCACCAATATTCAATTTAAAATAACCATTATTATTAAGATTACCGAGTAGTTTCTTTAGTCTACAGTGTCTAATAACACCATCTCTGGATGCCTCGTTATTCGTATATATTGGATGTCTCACGAATTCTTTTTGTTCCATTTGTATATAATATTTATTTGTTTAAATCATTATTTTTGAAATCTTGTTAGATAATCGTTTTCTGTTTTTATAGGAGATTTACCTGTCGATGAATCTTTTTTTGTCATAATATCGTTTAAGCTCTCTATATTTTTCCCCCGCAATTTTCACATAATTGTGTGCTACCTCTAACTCCAATACCACATTGAATACATGGTTTTGGTCCAGTACTTCCATGTCTGATACTTTGCATATGGTAACCGCAGTATTTGTTTACACATGATTTATTACAATAAGAAATATGTCCAATTTTTAACGAAACACATTTATTTTCTGTTGAATCATTTATTTATATATACTAAATTTCAATTTGAATATAATATTTGTCTTAATTATAATAACGGAAGAATTATCAGCAATTGAACCATCTGCTACTAGATTTGATCTTGACAGACTATTAGGATATAAATTTAGTGTTTCGATGAGAGATCTAGCTTCAATAAATGTAGATATAACTAAACGTATCCGTGAGGCCAAAATGGAATTTCGAGAAGATGGTGCTGTGCATGTTTGGTCAACTTTTAGAGTTGGAAAAGTTATTAATGTGATGAACGACAAACGAGCAGAAGTAATTATTAACCACCTTGATAATCAAAAATATCTTATTTTAATAAAATTTATTGTGAATACAGGCGATAATATTTTGATTTTTCGTGACAAAAGAACTCCAATTCATATTCAGTCTGGAAATAATAAAATGATATTATTAAGTAACAAATCCAAACCCGGGATACTGTCTGGTATTGATAGACCGTATTTTGAGCGAGGGTATTTGGTTACTGCTGTGGTATATAGATTGTTTTTACTGAATGATAAACCTAATATTGAAGATCTCAAACCGATGAAACTGTCAGAATTAAAAATAAATTGCGTGGCTGAACGCATTATTGAACATTTTACAAATGCGATGCTTGGTAATGGCTTAACAGATTTAGGATGCAAAAAATATGTGAATGGAGTAAGGCCGTTAAAAATTTTGGTGCATCTATTAAGGATGTTGCTAAGCTAGAAAAGTTATTAAGATTTCCAATAACAGTAAAAACACTAACAGGAGAGATATTATAGAAACCAAAATATATAAGAAATGGAAACCATATAACGACTATTGATCATAACGCACATGCATGGACTGATGCAGTAACTATATTTCCACGAGACAGAATGATTAAATTTTATAATGGTCATATATTTGATTTTATTAAAAATATCAGTAAAAATGATCCTGTATCTATCAGGTTATTTCAGAGTTCATAACACGATTGTCATGATCAATTTTTACGACCAAATGGTGATATTTATCGTACAGAATTTGTTTATGAAGAAATGAGAAATCTTGCACTAAAATATACTTCTGACGAGATCAAAGTTAGACAACTACTGAATAATTGTTTTACTGTACCAGCGGTAGCGGCCCATGTCGCTCAGGAAAAAAATTCATGAAAACCTACAAGATCAGAATTTATTGAGGATATACAAAAAAGTTGCATAGAATATGGGCACGGAGGATTATATAATACTAAATACGAGTATGATGATGTTATATCAGTCGATATGGCTGCATGTTACCCTGGGAGTTTTCTTGGATATGGTGAGTGTTCTAAATATTTTAACAGATTCGGACACCCCACACATGACATGGCTAGAGTTTCAATAAATGGACCCTTACCAGATTTTGACATAACAGGATTTGCATATGTAGAATCATTTGAGTTCGCAAAAGATCTCCATCCTATTACTTATATTTGGTTTGGTAAACACTTTTTAGAAAAATGTTGGGCTCCAATAGTATTATTAAGATATATGCTTGATGTTGGAATATTAATATTGTTAAAAGTTAATGAAGCGATTATATCCTATAATGCACAAAAACAAATTTGGTTACCAGATATTGATAGATTTAATATTGATGATGCCAGGAAAGAATTTCCTGATCTTGCCGAAGATGACATTATTAAAATTACTAATAATATACGTAAATGTAGAGATGAACATGATGAGAAGCGTGCAAAAGATCTTGGTAGAAAGATAATTGCTAAATTTACTCAGGGTAGTTCATACGGTCATAAACGACACTGTACAAGATTGATTATGGACGATACTGAGTTAGATTTTATAATTAATGATACAACGGAGAAAAACACATTTATAAGCCGAAGTAATGCCTATTTATCGGATGGGATCAAACTAGGTACTATTGTTAGATATATTGAGGGCGATTCACCTCAGTTTACTTATTTAAGATCTTTGATGCTAGCTTATATTTCTATAAAATTACTGTCTATGATAAATAGATTTCCTCGTTACGCTGTTAGAGTTGCTACGGATTCATTTTATATACATAAAAAAATAAGGATTTATTAAATCCGCTACTTGGTAATGGTGAGTGGGGAACATGGAGGATAAAGCAAGAAAATATACTTAGTTATTCTGAATTTTCTGACGTTGAAATTAGGGAAATATATTACAGAAATAATAATCAAATATTATAATCATTTACACCATATGTGTATGATCCTGTGGCTAGATATAAGACCGTTTATCTTAATGGGTGTGGAGGGTCAGGTAAAACAACCCGTGTGATTAAATTATTTATGAACAACAATTCAGATATGATTGTTTTGACACCTACACATAAACTAGCCAGAGAGATAAAAGAACGAGGTGTCGAAACTTGCACCTATCATAGTTTTTTTAGATGGTGTGGAGATACGTGGACTCCTGAGCGAATGGGTGAGAAATATATATCTAAGTATATTATATGGGACGAAATATGTACGGTGTCGTTAGAAACACTAAAAATATTCCTTGAATGGTTATTAACAAAACATACTACTGTGCTCATGTGTGGTGATCATGGTCAACCAACACCTTTTGTTGGACAGTCTCCACATGAATGGCTAAAGAATAATATAGATTATTATGAAGAAATATATGATGATCATAGAGCTATTGATGAACCGCTGAAAGAACTTAAAAGATTAATCAGACTACAGCCAGATAAAATACAATGTGAAATAATGCGTGAGATAATTCCAGAAACTACCATGAATAATTTTTGGATTTTATGGAGACCTACTGATTTGATAGTCGTAAGTAGAAAGATAGTTCGTGGTGAATTGCAAAGGAAATTATTTACGCTACATAAAGAAAAATTTTCACATCTACCTGTACTATTATATTATCGTCCATCAGATACTCGACGACATAATATTGATGTTGAAATTCCTGGTGGAGATATCCGAGTACAAAATCTAGTATTGAATTATATTATTTTGATAGATATCAATTATGTTGAGAGCGCATTGAGTATGGAAAAATCACCGTGGACGTTAAGATACGCTATAACTATTCATTCGTCACAGGGATTAACTATATCTAATGCAAATATCTGGATTGTAGATGACCGGATCGAGTGGTCAAATTTAGTCTATCTCGCAGTATCTCGCGTCAGAAGAATAACTCAACTACATAGAATTGTCATAGATTATGTGATAACTGAGGAGATTACTAATGACGCTGATGTAATAAAGAAAAAAATTGCGTCTTATAAACACTGTGACAAAACCAATAAACGTGACTTTGATATTGATACTGAATTTATTATAAAACTAAAACAATTACAGAATAATCACTGTGCAAGTTGTAACACAATAATGTTATGGCAATATTCGAATAATAATCCAAGACAATTTACCGTAGATAGAATAAATAGTGATCTTGGTCACACACGTGAAAATGTGATGCTGACCTGTCTTGAATGTAATCGACGTCGGTGTGCTGGACGCCCTAGTGCTAATTTACATAAGCGAACGAGGAGGTAATTGTGTATCCGCAGGAATTACTTGCAATTGTTCACGCACAAATCCACGTTGAGGGGCAGTAGAATCTAGTCTGTATATGGGTGGTCTTCCAGTAAATCTAACCACGCTAGAAATTGTATGTGTGGTCACACTCCAAATAGGGTCAGTAGCTCGTCTTTTGCCACCCTCCAACTCCCATGGTTCGTATAAAAATCTCATAATCACATTACCTAAAACTGGTTGTTGACCTCGTTGTCCGTATTCATAGCTACGTGGTATATATTTTTTGTTATTGCATTAGAAGGTTTCATAGAAGTAATTTCATTACTTAATGTAGATATCACACTTGGTAACCTTGCAACCCATTGACAAGATCTCTCACCGGACTTAAGGTCAGCAGATATTTCCTTCGCATATTGATATCCAAATAAACGCTCAGCAAGTGTTCGATTAAATCGTTCAACGATTGCTTGATCACGATGAATTTCAGTATACCCTCGTCTGATTTTGACATTATGCTTTTTCATCAAAAATGATACTGCACCAAGAAATTCTTTGCCAGGATCTACTTTTAATAACAGTGGCCATTGTAGACCACCACGTTGATAAATTCGCTCAAACGCAGACGCTACTTCAAATGATGTTTTTGTTAATAATGTTTCAGCTTCTTTATATCTACTTGCAATATCAACAACAGTTAATACAAATTTGTACGTGTGTGACTTTCGTCCACATGTTTTAATAGTATCATGTGGTAAAAACAAAATATCTGCTTGATGAACTTCGTTAGGAACACTGACATCAAAATGTGCATATTGAATTGTTTTGGTGGTGGTAGATAAATTTGCCATATTGCCTGTCGTGCTAACCACGCTGCAGCAACAGAATGTGAAACTTTTGATGCTTAAGCAAGTTTAGTGATCGCTGCTTTTCCTTTCCAATACCCTGAAGGACTATAATAAATAGAGTCCATTATAATAATTATATAATTAATTACCAGCCCCTAACATTATTTTACTTTTCATAGCGGAGTTTATTAGAAAACTAGCGAGTTTCTCCCTAACAGATTTATTGGGTATAGAATTTAATGCATGAATTAATTTTACATCTGCAAGATGCCGTTGTTGCAAATCAGGATTTTTATAAGCAACGTCGTGAATGTGACATGCTAGATCAATTTTATTTACTGGTTTCGCTTCTGGTCTTGTTTGATCTTGATCATCAAGTCGGATATCAAGTCGAGTTCCAGGACCACAATAATTATATCCAGGGAGGTGTTTCTCACCAACATATTTAGCCCATGGTAACCCGGTTAATTTTCCTAATGATGCGGCTATATCCCCACCTATCTTTGTTGTCCCTGAGATAAATTTATATTTTTTGTACCACATTTTACACATTTACCTGTTAATGCATGTCGTTTATTTTTTTGTTATTATTGTTGTCAATCCAACGGTGGGTGTGGATGATCTACATGGAAAACAATATAGGCTCATGTTATTAATAATATGGATACAATAATTAATTTTTCGGCGACACGAAAACAAGAACAGTAAAGCACCATCCAGCATTACCAAATTCGATAAGAATGATTATAATAGGTCCTTCTGGATCGGGTAAAACACAATTATTATTAAATTTAATAACGAGATGGATGAGATGGAACAAACTATATTTAATAGCACCATCTGTGGATGATCAGCATTGTTACGAAGTACTTAAAGATTTTAATGAAAAAGCAAAATCTGTTAATAAAGACGGTGAAGATATTATTGACTTTATCACAGACATAGATGAAGCCCCATCTGTAGATGACTTGGATGGATTCATTAATAATCTCGTAGTATATGATGATGTAATGTTGGACAAACAATCTAATCCAGCTAGAATATTTTCTCGAGGTCGTCACAAAAACACAGACGTGATTTATGCTACTTAAAGATATACACAGATACCTAAAGTGATTAGAGATAACTGTTATATTTTGGTTGTGTTTAATGGAGTAGATAATTATACCCTGCAGAATATGTATTATATTTGGTGTTCAGGAGACATGGATATGATTAAATTTAAAAATTTCTTTTCTAAAGCACAATCAGTTCCTTGATATGATTAAATTTAAAAATTTCTTTTCTAAAGCACAATCAGTTCCTTTTGGATTTATAACGATAAATTTACATGATTCTAGATCGAGATATCGTATAGGTCTGGATAAAATATTTGTTTAGTTCCCTTTGACCATCTGTTTATGAACTGTATGCATTACACACTGTGATATTTGCCGTAAACCTATCATAATAAAGTGTATCTGTTTGTATGTTTAAAAACCCAAACCCAATAATAATATGAATAACTAGCAGCAGGGAGGGTGAACCTCTACAAAACTTTGCTCAAGTTTTTAACGTAAAAAATAGTTAAATAAAATCAGGATAAAAAAGTCAATAATAGCATAACAAAACTGAGGTAACCTCATGTGGTTTATTATGTGGTTTATAACCGTCCCTACGGTAATATAAAAAGTTAGATATTTTGCTTTAGGGTTATTGACCCTTTTTTCAGCCTCTGTAGGAACCCTTATTCAGGTTAATTTCACAAGCAAAAATTTTGTAGGTAGGGTTCAACCTCCCTGCTGCTTATATATATATATATATATATATATATATATATATATATATATATATATATATATATATATATATATATATATATATATATATATATATATATATATATATATCAGTAACACTGGAAATATATCGTGCTTTGATCCACTGGCACTAACGCTTACTTCCATGTCAAATGCTGGATCAAATACTTTATTGAATTATACAGAAAGTTTGCACTATTGGTTTCCTTTAGTACATTGCAAATTTACTCCCACTTCCAGATTTGCATTCGCTGAATCTGATATTCACTGCTCAGCAAGTACGTTAATAATTTGACTAGTTGGAAAATATTTTGTGGCATTTAATGCATTTGGAACCGTACGTGATGGTGATTGTAATACTAAATTCCGTTATGTCTTGAATTGGTTGAATAGATTGTGATCCCAGTTGTTATAATAGATATACAGCGACAATTTAATGCTATCTACGACTTGCGTGGCAGTTATTTTAGTAATGGGGGCAAACGGTGATGATAAGGTTGTAAGGGCCTTTGTCATTCCCGTAAATAATCCACGATAAACGTCACCGATGCCAGGTCCATGGCATGCATTGTACAGTACACGTTTTCTCGCTTTTACTATGCAAACTGGTTTTACACGCCCATGCAGGCCTGGTATTGCTGTTGATACTCTTACATGCCAATCCGTTCCTCAATGTATAGTTGTATTGTCAACGTTTCACTACACAGATTAAAATTGTGCCCCTTTAGAGATATAAGGGAAAATGAATATATGTTAGCGATTATTATGTTATGGCATAAACTAACGTGGTGCAGGCGTAATATACATCGGATAACTAGTTTAGTTCCACGGTTGGTAAAATCCCAACCTGTACATAATGCTGAACAACCACGCTTGTTGTGACAGACCTATTTTCATAACTAATATGTCAGTTCTGATACAATATGCAGTCTCTTAGGTTTTGCACGAAAAATATTCATACATCAGGATAAAATCTTTGAGCGAACCGAGCACTGTTGTGACTGATGACTATCCAGTTTTAACTAGATATTGTGGAGACTAAATGACAATATCGACACTGAATGTGGGCTCGTGCTCACAACAAGAATGATTGGAGTTGCTGCCAGATAACGTCGAACCTATTTGTCTAATCTCATCAGGAATTAAAAAATATCAAATGTGCCTATAAGAAGTTCAGTAGTTTGCAGATGTTAGAATTTTCTGAGGAAAAGACAAATTAATTATCACAGTCAGACCACCAAGCGTCTGTACTTGAATACTATGCCAAATAAAATGCACTCGCAACAATGCTCATGCGATTTTCAGCGTGTGCAGTACTATAATATTTGTATCACTTTAAGTATTTGGTCACTTTTTGATTTCATAATATAAGAATTAAACATATTATCAGAGGATTGCCAGCCCTATTAAATTAATTGTCTACCGACTGTACCAGTCTATTTTCAAGTCCATTGATGGTTCTTTGATCCCTAGATCTCTCCAGTTGGGGTTGTGCCTAAAGATATCCTCAAAAGGATTCTCTGACAATATACTAGGAACCTTCTTCATTAAAATGTGATATCAGTATATGCATCAATAACCGGTATCTGGGTGGTGAAAGTGAGTCTTCAGATTTGCCATTGTCTTTTGCTTCTTGGACTTCAACCACCATCTCTAGCAAGCGTGTAGTAAATTTGTATTTGAGTGTGCTACATTTTAATAGCCTTGGTGCGTTTTGCCATCTTACAAGTTGCACCCGGTTCGCTTCGGCACGATATTCTCTGCTATTTGTATGTCTTTGTTACTTTTTAAAATCCTCTGCACTTTCATTTATGAGACTAATTAAAGGTGTTATTGTTTGTTCATACCTCGCGTTGAGATCGTTTAATGCATTTTCTAGCGACTGTAATAAAGTTTTAACTCACTGCGTTCTTCTATCGAATTTTCAAAGATTCATTCTGCTCATGAGCGGTTTAACGGCGTCGCTTAACGTGTTTCATTATAACATTTCTGACATATATTTTAGTTGAGCGTTTGTTTTGAATGTTACATTGGAGTATCACCATCGAAACCTACACGATATTCACTTCCGCAAGTTCTAGCGAATAAATGGTGAGAAAACTATTTGGGTAAGAGGTGGTTGGCGCAAGTTACGAAATTTACCCGCTTCTGGTCAGCGATACCCTAAGGCCGATGAATGTTTCCATGACCATGCGCAACATGTTACAGTTGTCTAAAATCACATTATGCATTGGGATGTATCAATAAGTCACACAGATCACATCCTTGTATATGTGGTAGCCTAGGGTCACCATTTATGTGAGATTGACTTTATTTTCAAGCCTCACAGCTTCGCTTACAATATTAGCTTTGTTGAGTCCATCCAAATTGTTAATGATAGTTTCTTTGTCAACAATGGACATGTCGAAAATGGTGGCGTTCCGACCATTTCGCTCGAGTAAGTAATGATTCCAGCAGACAGTATCAATCGATTGTTACCAAGCGGGGGATAAACTCACTTTTGGTGCATCTGCATACTGGCATATACCCATCCTAAGTTTCTAGGGTCGTACCCTATTTGTGCTGTGTGTAAATTCATTTCGGTCTAGAAAAAAAGTGAAAATACAGTACGTGCTTGAAACATTTTCTACAATTACCGTCGGTAAAATTCTGGCCTTTTTAATGTCTTGTAGTCCGAGCACTTTAGTGTATATTTTTGGTCGCAGTTCCACGTGCTGTTTGACTAGATAAATATGCCACCCATAATTTCGTTAGCGTTACTTAACAACGGGCATTTATTTTTATACCCGGTGATATCAAATTTGTTGATCAGATTGGGTTTTACCTTATTCGCTTACATATCATCAATGATGATATGGGATCAGTAAAGAGTCAATGTCGATGTAAACATCTTGATACGACTAAGATTAAACGGATTGATTTTATAATAGTTCGTTAGATATGCCGTTGTTTTATTCGGAACGATATAGCCATGATAGTGCTGACATACACACACACACACACACATATATATATATATATATATATATATATATATATATATATATATATAGATAGATAGATAGATAGATAGATAGATAGATAGATAGATAGATAGATAGATAGATAGGTAGATAGATAGATAGATAAATAGATATTAAAGTTTCTTATATATATTTGTGCTTAACAAATTCATATGTGTTAGAAGATTTCTATTTAGTTTAAAGAAACTTTTCAATTCTAAATCTGTTAAATAAGGCATGCGTAGTGATGACAATTTGAGATCTTTACATTAAGTTCAATTTTGTTGTGCACGACAATGGTTGAAAAGTGGTGAAAATATTTTCCTTTCCTTTACATCTGCCTTAATATTATAGTAGCAAGTGCTTGGGGATATTGTACGGTCACTGATCCATTCGATTTGACATGTATCTGAACCCACGACTGCCCGATATATTCCACCATAACTTGTATATTTAAAATTAGAAGGGCTTTAATGGATGTTATTGAGTTAAACGAGGATTGTTTCTGACCTGGCTTGTGTGCTGGACCAGTTGAAAGAATACACCTGGAATAAGTGACCACAATCTAATATTATTCACAGGATTGTAAATATATGAAAATCCTTGGTCAGGTTTTAATTGGTTGTTTATATGATTGAGAGGAGCTGCGAATGGCATAGTGGCCAAAACCTCTCTTCGTTCCGGATCACTGACATTTCTTCTCTGTTTGCATGGGTTCAAGTCTGAGGCTCTATTTACGTGGGTACGTGAGGGAGATTCCCAATTAATTCTATGTGTCGGTGGCTCCAACAGGGGTTTACCAGGGATCATCTTGCCGCAGGTAAATGGCGCGAAACCCTATAACAACAACAATGACATGTTACTCCCCACATGCCTGCATGTGCAACTCGTATGGCTTTATCCTCATGAAAGAATATTGCAATGATGGTCGTGTCAGTTTGCACAAAGTTTTACGTAGTATATTTGTTCTGTGTATATAATGAGATAAATGCAATCATAAGGATATCTAAATCGCGGTCGCGCAGCATTTGTTCAATGATATATATATATATATATATATATATATATATATATATATATATATATATATATATATATATATATATATATATATATATATATATATATATCACATACAAATACATTTTTTGTGCATGAGAGTGGAGGCGAAAACCGAAAAAGAAGGGAATGAGATGAAATTGTGTTCCATGTTATATCAAAATCTGAAAACGGGGAATATTATTACTTATTATTGTTATATTCTTACTTTACTAATATATAGGAATAAACCCAACAGCACAAACTTCCAAGAATATTTATACATGCGTATTAGTGCGCCATGGGCGGATGATAATTTGATATGGGTGGATCACAATGTGTTATATCAACAGTATAGGTATATTCAATTGCTTTATACCAAGTCTTTAAAAGTCATGTTATATTTGATGCATGTGTTATAAATATAAAGTCAGCAATTCCTGAAAAATGGATCCTCAATGCTCTATCGTTACGTTTTAGTACGATCATATAACACCATGGACATGGATTGATTGAGTTGGTGACAATTTCTATTAAAACTCTTTTGTTAAGTATGTCTCTATATGATGTGCGTTATATTTTCATAATTGTTGATTGTGAGGGTCACTTATTCAATACCACTAAATAATCTTTTTCTTTATGATTGTGGGGTTATACCTTAAAATGATGTCATTTGTTTCAAGACGTGAGCGGTACTCTTACCACAGTAACAATGTTGATAAAATGTGTGGTCAGGTCCTGGGTAGAAAACAATTCTTATTTAATTCCTGATTATCTAGCTCTTTAACTGCTTTTACCTTGTTGTCGATGTTAAGATTACTGGTGTGCGAAAGCGGACAGCGTCATATAAATTTTTGATAATGATGGTCATACTAGTTATAATTTCAATTTAAAAATAAAACGATGACTGCGATATGAGAGCTACGTTATTACTGCAATCAAACCTAATTTGTGATACAAATTCCTGATTTGTAATGAATTATAATACAAATCAGGTATGGATTATACTTTACTGAAAACTTGATTTAGGTCTTGTTCAATATTATTTGTCTTTGTACAGATATATTGCTAGATAAATAATTTCTCTCTTTCTGCTGGTTAAAATTATGTTTTAGCAACAAAAGGAATACGGGACTACTGATTTGCATCAATTGTATAAATAGTTTGTCATATTTAGGACATTTCATATCTGCAGAAAACAGTAACAAACTGTATACTAAATACATGGAATTTATAAACAGTATACAAACTGAACTGAAACAAAAGCAGCTAAGGGTAATTATATCGTTGGTAGTAAAGACGGCAACCTTACAGTATTTATAAGCAAAAGGAATGACTCACCGATTGTTGTCCTAACAAACACCACCAATGTCACAAACAAAAATGTCTTTCGAACGAATATCATCATTTCGAAAATGAATATTTTCTATTGTGTGCTTCAATCACAAATATAGAATTACCTGACCTTTATATCTGATCACCTAAATTCAACTGAAGCACGTGTCTAGTTTAGAGTTAGATATATATGTGACTAATTCTATTTTTAACTGAAAGGAGGTAAGGTCTGAAGCGAGACGAATAAAAACATCGACATGCTTCGCTATTTTCTCAAAGGTACAATTGGATCTAGGGTGCGTGTATGGCTATCTTTTGTATGAGAAACTGAAATGTTGTTTTGTAAAGGCTTCTATACAAAGAAGACTAACATGGAGTAAGTATTTGTATGTTCCAATGGGGTTTTGATTTTTTTAAAACACAATCCTTGTTCTCTATAAATTTATGTAATGATCCAATTCTACAAGAAAATTATTAAATACTGTCCTAGAGCCAGCACGACACGTTCTAAATTGCTCATATGTAATAGTTCGTATATATATATATATATATATATATATATATATATATATATATATATATATATATATATATATATATATATATTCACGATTCAAAATTATTTTATTAAATATCATAACTTTCCAAGATTTGTGGCTTGTGGTTTCTGAGTTTAAAGCAATCTACAGGACAGTAAAGGATATGCATATCTACATCTACATGACAACCTTCCTCATATAACCACGTTAACCTTAACATAGACTTATCCTACGCTGAAAGAGATGTTTTTTTTTACTATAAAGGCGAGACCCTAAACCACTTTTCACTCAGCTCAAATTCTTAATGCTATAAATTGGTCATTTGATCTTGTTTAATTAGAAGATATGGGACCAAAACTTTCTAACGATTATATATAGTAAACGTTTGTTCCGGAAAGGCAAATTCTTGTATTTTCTAGAATACACGAGTCAACATCACCATTTAAATAATAAAATATATCTAAATATGAGCGAATTGTTGTTTAATTGAGAACATTTGTATCGTTCGTAGTTTGTTGCGTGATACAAAATATTACGTCTCTAGCTCGCCGTGTAATACAGCTAATTTGTTACAGATTTCACATGTCAAGGCATTTCTACTGAATACAGTACGCGCATTTTCTACAGTCTATTTTGCTAATATTTACACACTTTAGCGCAATATTAATTACTGAAAAGATCAATGCAGAAAGTAAATAAACATTTTCTATCATTGGCTAATTACAATACATGAAGCAATATACAATCTTTACAATGGAAAATGAACTGAATTCACATTTTCTCTGCTCCATACGCCAGTTTTAAAGAACAACACAATTCCAATATATTTGAAAGCGTTAACAACATCTAGTATTTTGTCATCATAATGGAAAAAATGGCTGCATAGCTTTCCTTTATAAAGATAACTATTTGGACCTTATCTGTATTGACGTAGTGTATACTGGGAATATTCACAGAAAGTTGTCGAAATTATTTCAAATTGTATGGAAAGCATCAAGTAAGGCCATGTTTGGTATATATTTGCCAAGTCAACCGTACTACCCCCAGTAGTTGATGGGTACGTGTTTGTGGTATATGCGAGAAACGTCAGAGTTGATGTGGTTTCCATCTGCATAAACGTTAACAAACGTGACTCTGTATAGAGTGAAGGGGATAGCACAGGCATTCACAAAGTAAATGATTCTAATACAACTTTTCTAACATCAACACACGCATTATTGTTGCTTGTACGAAATAAAGGTAATGTGTACGAAACAAATGTAATGTGTTTTTTACTGCACATAGCACCTTGCTAATATATCTGCAAAATCTAAAAATTAGACTTAGGGAAATTGGGCATGGTAAATCAGGTGAATCCGAGCATTATTGCTGCAACTTCAACATTGTCCAAAATGGATTCGATTTCTGTTCAATCGGTGGAATAATGTGCACTATACAGCGTTATGACACCGTTGTTAACAAATCCCATTAGTGTAATTAGATCTTAATTATTATTGTTTTCACTTGCCAGTTTTCCTGCAGTTTCCAAATATCCCTTAGACGGAAATAAAAAGTATGCTTCAGTACTTATATACTTCAGTACTAGAATATTATGCCAAATATAATACACTCGCAAGAATGCCCATGCGATTTTTAGCGTGTGCAGTACTATAATTTTTGTATCAATGAAAGTATTTGGTCACTTTTTGATTTCATAGTATAAGAATTAAACATATTATCTCAGGATTCTAAGCCCTATTAAATTAATGGTCTACCGACATAACCCAGTCTATTTTCATGTCCATTGATGTTTCTTTGATCCCTAAATCTCTCCAGTTGTGGTTGTGCCTAAAGACATCCACAAAAGGATTCTCTGCCAATATACTAACAACCTTCTGTTTCAGTTTTCGCCTCCCCTCTCATGCACAAAAATGTATTTGTAGGTGATTATATATATATATATATATATATATATATATATATATATATATATATATATATATATATATATATATATATATATATATATATATATATATATATATATATATATATATCTGTCATTGAACAAATGCCTGCTCGACCGAGAATTCGATATCCTTATGATTGCATTTATCCCATTATATAAACAGAACAAATGTACCTACGTAAAACTTTGTGCAAACTGACAGGATCATCATTGCAGTTTTCTTTCATGATGATAAAGCCACACGAGTTGCACATGCAAGCATGTGGGTGTAACATTTTACTGTTGTTGTAATAGGGTTTCACGCCATTTACATGCGGCAAGATGACCCCTGGAAAACCCCTGTTGGAACCACCGACACATAGAAGTTATTGGGAAGCTTTCTCACGTACCCACGTTGATAGAGCCTCAGACTTGAACCCGTGCAAACAGGGCTGATATGACAGTGATCCGGAACGAAGAGAGGTTTTGGCCACTATGCCATTCGAGGCTCCTCTCTATGATATAAACAACCCATTAAGACCTGGCCAAGGATTTTCGTTTATTTACAAACCGTTGAATAATATTAGATTGTTGTCACTTATTCCATGTGTGTTCTTTCAAATTGTCCAGCACACAAGCCAGGTCAGAAACAATCCTTGTTTAATTAAATAGCATACAATAAAGCCCATATAATTTTAAATATACACGTTATGGTGGAATATATCGGGAATTCATGGGTTCAGATATATGTCAAATCGAATGGTTCACTGACTGTACAATATTCCTAAGCAATTGCTACTATAATATTTAGGCATAAGTAAAGGGAAGGAAAATACTTTCACCACGTTTGAGCCACTGTCGTTTACAACAAGATTAAACTTAATGTAAAGATGTCATATTATCATTTCTACGCATGCCTTATTTAACAGTTTTAGAATTGAGAAGTTTCCTTAAATTAAATAAAAATCTTTTAACACATATGACTATGTTAAGCAAAAATACATGTAAGAGTCTTTAATATATATATATATATATATATATATATATATATATATATATATATATATATATATATATATATATATATATGTCAGTAATACTGGAAATATATCTTGCTGCGATCCACTGGGACTAACGCTTACTTCCATGTCAAATGCTGGATCAAATACTTTATTGAATTATACAGAAAGTTTGCACTATTGGTTTCCTATGCAAATTTACTCCCACTTCCAGATTTGCATTCGTTGAATCTGATATTCACTGCTCAGCGAGAACGTTAATAATTTGACTAGATGGAAAATATTTTGTGGGATTTAATGCAATTGGAACCGTTTTTGATGGTGCTTGTAATACTAAATTCCGTTATGTCTTGAATTGGTTGAATAGATTGTGATCCCAGTTGTTATAATAGATATAGAGCGACATTTTAATGCTATCTACGACTTGCGTGGCAGTTAGTTTAGTAATGGGGGCAAACGGTGATGATAAGGTTGTAAGGGCCTTTGTCATTCCCGTAAATAATCCACGATCAACGTCACCGATGCCAGGTCCATAGCCTGCATTGTACAGTACAGGTTTTCTCGCTTTTACTATGCAAACTGGTTTTACACGCCCATGCACGCCTGTTATTGCTGTGGTTACCATTACATGCCAATCCATTCCTTAATGTACAGTTTTATGGTCAATGTTTCACTACACAGATTAACCTTGTGCCCGCTTCGAGGTATAAGGTAAAATGAATATATATTAGCGATTATTATAGTATGGCATAAACTAACGTGGTGCATGCGTAATATACATCGGATTACTTGTTTAGTTCCACAGTTGGTAAAATCCCAACCTGTACATAATGCTGAACAACTACGCTTGTTGTTACAGACCTACTTTCATAACTAATACGTCAGTTCTGATATAATATGCAGTCTATTAGGTCTTTCACGAAAAATATTCATACTTCCGGATAAAATCGTTGAGCGAACCGAGCACTGTAGTGACTGATGACTATCCAGTTTTAACCAGATATTGTGGAGACTAAATAAAAATATAGACTGAGTGAGGGCTTGTGTTCACAACTAGAATGATTGGAGTTGCTGCCAGATAACGTCGAACCTATTTGTCTAATCTCATCAGTGATTAAAAAATATCGCATGTGCCTATAAGAAGTTCAGTAGTTTGCAGATGTTACAATTTTCTGAGGAAATGATAAATTAATTGATCACAGTCAGACCACCTAGCGTCTGCACTTGAATATTATGCCAAATAAAATACACTCGCAGCAACGCTCATGCGATTTTCAGCGTGTGCCGTACTACAATTTTTGTATCACGTAAAAAATTTGGTCACTTTTTGATTGCATAGAATAAGAATTAAACATATTATCAGAGGATTTTCAGCCCTATTAAATTAATTGTCTACTGACTGAACCATTCTAATTTCAAGTCCATTGATGGTCCTTTGATCCCTAGATCTCTTCAGTTGGGATTGTGCCTAAAGACATGCACAAAAGGATTCTCTGCCAATATACTGGCAACCTTCTTCATTAAAATGTGATATCAGTATAAGCAACAATAAGCGGTATCTGGGTGGTGAAAGTGAGTCTTCAGATTTGCCATTGTCTTTTTTTTCTTGGACTTCGACCTCAGCCTCACAGCTTCGCTTAAAATATTAGTTTTGTTGAATCCATCCAAATTGTTAATGATAGTTACTTTGTCAACACAGGACATGACAAAAATGGTGACGTTCCGACCATTTCTCCCTAGTAAGTGATGATTCCAGCATAGAGTATCTATCGATTGTTATCAAGCGGGGATAAACTCACTTTTGGTGCATCTGCATACTGGCATATATCCATCCGAAGTTTCTAGGGTCATGCCCTATTTGTGCTGTGTGTAAATTCGTGTCGGTCTAGAAAAAAGTGAAAAAACAGTACGTGCTCGAAATATTTTCTAAACTCACCGTAGGTAAACCTCTGGCTTTTTTATTGTCTTGTAGCCCGAGCACTTTAGTGTATATTTTTGGTCGCAGTTCC
>JAEAOA010001301.1:0-22349 GCA_016746295.1 Potamilus streckersoni | reverse complement strand
GTTGCTAGCGGAATTTAAAAACTTTCACAGCCCCATTAGCCAACAAAACTATACTAAACTCACAATTGATCTCGATCGGCCAAGGGTATATTTTATCAACAAAAAATATCCTCTGAACAAACCAGAAATGAAAGATTTGTTTGAGTCCCATCGCTATGTGAGCGGTAAAGTAAAATTTAGTATCTATAGTCGTGATAGTGAAGTATTTTTAATATCAACAGTTGAAACAATAATCATTGGTAATGAGATATAAAATAATATCATTTTCATTCTAATGCTAGTTTAATTTCCGCCTTGTTAACTGAAACGTTCTAATGCACAGTTTAATTTTCATCCTATTATCTGATAAAAAATTTGTGGTAAAATCTATTTGTCGTCTTTAGAATAATCATATTTCACACATACGCTGTTGTAACAAATTCGTCACTTCTGTTGACAGAGCTTATGGCATTCCAACACCTGTTGTTTTGTCTGGTTACAAAATATCTGTCTACATAGTAGTAGTATAGGGAAATGAGGGGTTTGGTGGGGGTGAGGGAGGAGGTGTGGAAGGGGGTGGTGGGCCAAAACTCTCATTTCACTTTACTACTTATATATATATATATATATATATATATATATATATATATATATATATATATATATATATATATATATATATTCTGTCACATTTTATTGGCATGTGGTACACAAATGTATGAATAATATTGCAAACTATGTGTGAAATTTAAAATGAAAAGAATGATCAAGTTTCAAAATATTCGTCAGTTATGGATTAAAATTGTACTAAATGCAATATTATTTTAAATCGACGTTAGTTTAATATAGTAATAAATGGGAAAAATGACAAGTTGAAACTGCACACGGATGTTAGATAAGTAGATATTTTTGTTTGAAACGAACGTCTCTGGGACGGAATAAAATATAAATTATATAGAGGAACTCAAATGCACTGGTATAATTGAAGAATAAAGTGTAAGAAAGTTAAAAATTGTTAGCATAATAGGTCTTGCCCTAAAACATATAATTTTCTCATGATAAGATCTGACTGAACAAAAATATAAACAAATTGATAAGTCGAGTAAAATGTTTTGGCTAAGTTCCAATGTAAATAATGGCTTTTCCGATACACATAGTCCAGCAGAACAAGGTATATACAAACATCACTGTAAATATGTACCCATTGGATGGAAACTGGCCAATATTGTTCTCTTCCTGGTCTCTAAGAATGGAGTAATTTTAGAGCTGAGCGTTTGGTCGAATAGCAGAGTAATTAAAACCTCTGATAATAGGTCAAGGTAACGTCAAAAGATAACAAATGTACATAAAAGCACAAATGAGTAGATAGTTACAGTTATGGTAGATGATTACAGTCACTTTTCGTTCTCTATGAAACAAAGGAATAATTAAAGAAATTGTTTAAATTCAAACGTAAGGTGAGACATTAAACATTTATAGATTCCGATAATATTGTGATAGAGCAAGGATCTGTAGCAATAGGAATGCAAAATGTATGTTGGATAGGAATTTTGAACTTTAAATACAGAAGTTCTCGACGTCTTCCTTGCTAGCAAAAAAATGTTCAAACACACAGATAAACACACACATATTACAATTATACATTGAAAATTAGAATGTATATTTACCTAGACGAGCAGTAGAAAGTAGTAAAATGATTTGTCGCGTGTTTAATATTCCTGAATTGAGATACGAAATAATATCCTTCATTATTCGTGTGATCAGAAAATGACTGTTTTTGATATGGTCTATACATTTTGCCGGATTAAAATTAAAAGGGATATAATAAATCTTCAAGTCATTGAACTAAGTGTTTATAGTTGGAAATGCATCTTATTAAACGTTTGATCCTAAATCTAAATGCATTTTTCAAACAAGGGTAAGTTACAAGAAAGAAATTACAATTGTAATCTTTGCAATATGTGTTTGTAGAGTATAATTTGAAAACTAGATTTTCAGATGCACAACTATTGTTTAATAACACACATGTTGTTGTGATATCATCTTACGGTTTGATAATGTTTCCTTAAGAATATGAAACCTGACAGATGGAAAAGATTGATCAGTAGAGTTTTCAAGGCCCGCGAAATTAGTAAACAGTCATACATCCATTTTATCATATAGTCTGTTCACTTTACCTAAAATGTTTACAGTTTAATATTTTGTGATATTGCATCATATGAACATATCACTTATATAATTCTGATCTGACCAAAAAAGTCAATGATTTTTTTTGTGTGTGTGCAATATTCGCTTTAATAATTGGCTGCGAACATTGTAAAACTTTCTTAACCTGCCTTCAGGACTTGTTTGTTTTCAATGAACATTCTGGCGTCCATTCCTCCACTTGAGTCACGAAATGGAATTGGGGAAAATAGCATAGTTTGACTGAATATAGTAGTTTAGCCCCCATATTGGCTTCTCATGTTATTATATCATACCATGATATGGAAAATGGCATAAGACCCAAAATCAAAAATAACAAGTAAAAAAAGGGCATTGCTCAGCTATTAACGGGTGTGTGATGTGCAAGCGTAATTCCAAAAAATCTTTCAGACGAAATTATATTGTCATTGAAGTTATCACGAATATATCCTACTTGGCCTAGTTCCTAATTGCTCTATCAGGAACACATTAACAGGAGTTATTTTACACCCTTCATTAATCTGATTTAATGAACTTAATGGTTGTAGCTTAATTGTCATTTAAACAATTGGCGGCAAAAAGACGTTGCCTTAGTGTATTGCAAGTATGAGGATCTCCATTATTTTCTGACATTGAGACAACTCTGATGAGTGCTAAAGAACGACTGTACTAATCCCTTCCATTTTTATATTGTTTACTTGAATTATATTGTGATATACATTTACATTTTAGTCGGAATATATATAATTTAGCAGATGCTTTCCTTTTGATATATGAAGATAACGACTGTCTTTTCTTTCTTCATATGTTGTGGACAATTTGAGTGTAATCCAATCAACGGAAAATTTGCTGCATTGTTTTTAAGCAATATGGGTAATACGTTGTACACACTTTTAAACCTGGCGTAAAATAAGGCACCGAGGCTACGGAACTGCTATAAATACAGTCAGTGGATACAAGGAAATTACACTTTGTTTTGTCATTTATTTTCATTTTATGGTGGGGATGGGATGGGAATGGAAACGAATAGGAAATACAATTATAACGATGGAAAGCTGCTCGTTGCCTTTGTTATTTGGAATATCTTACAGCTCCACTTGAAAGACAATACATGTAAACGTAACTGCATTATTCCTATTTAACTTGCACATTGTTTATATATATATATATATATATATATATATATATATATATATATATATATATATATATATATATATATAGAAAAAAAAGAAAAAGAAATTAGTAGCTTGTACAAAAATGCTGGATTAGGATTTTGTGTGCGTTTATTTGGGTGTATGTGTTAAAAAGATAAGTAGGATAGGATTGAATTGGTCTCAGACAGTGCTATCCTTGAATTCTGTAATAGAATCTAGATAATAATTGGCAAAATTAATAGTCTAATATTTTGCTGCTATAAAGAGAAATTGTGCTAAATATTTAATAATCTTTGGATTCAAGGTCAGTTCTAGATAGGATTATATCGAATACAGTTCTCAGGTTTATACTCCCAACTAAGGTTCCGTTTATATAGTTTTTCTGTTTGTTGTGCAGTTCGTTGATAGGTAATTCATGCAAATTGCATAATGTAGAGAAAAACAACGATATGTTTGGAGAATGTAAGAGACGGAAATTGATTTGAAAAGTTAAACATCTGTTAGTATAATAAGCCATGATTATACGGAGGAGTCATATGCAGTCGCCTCCTCCCACTCTAATAACAAGGTTCCATTTCTTAAAATGTAGTGAATATTAAAATCAATGCTGTGGTTTCCAAATAATTGGTGCCATTCAAAGATCTATTATTGCGTTGACATGCATCTAGTTATTCCTGATTCTTATACAACTGAGGGAAAATAATTTCCATAATAAAGGTCCCTCATAAAGCCTCCATCATCAAACAGTTTTGTATGTCTCTTTAACATGCTTTAAATATTAGAGCATGGTGGGTAGATGTACATAAACTATAATTTAGGGGAATGAAGTGTATCATATACAGGGAGACAGATAAGAGAGTTAACACTTGTAAGTATAGCAGGTCTTTCATTTACATAAGGTTTGTACCATACGTGATTAAACCGAATTAACCAGTAACCTCATACAGATATTATTGTTAGGAAAAAGGTTGTACTGGCATTTGTGCAATACAAGGTAATGGCTGTGTCCATGTCACTGTGAATACATAATGTTCAGCAAATAAAAAAAGAATACGGATCCATTGCTTGCAATGTATATATTGAAGAGTTGTGATAAAGCAATTTGATATACCAATACAGTGTTTACATAGTCAATGATAAAACGTTGCAATGGCCTTTCAACACTGTACGGTGAATTGATTTGTTACGAGGCACTCATACTCTAATGTTCTAAAAATCGAGTATTATTTATCAAATATGAAAAGTTTTAAGCAGTCTGCTTCAGTTAACATTATTATTTACTATATAAGTCTATCTCTCTCTGTCTCTCTCTCAACCATTCTAATGTACGGTGAATTCCATGGTTACGAGGCACTCATACTGTATTGTTTTAAAAATCGAGTATTATTTATCAAATATGAAAATGTTCTAAGGCAGTCTGGTTTAGTTAACATTATTAACGACTATATATGTATCCCCCTCTCTCTCTCCCATCCTAGAAAGAACCTTTCCATTAAGTTTGCTTTGCGTGAAATTATGTACTATTCCTAGTTGTGTAAAGCTATGCAAAATACTTTAAAATAAAGTACGTTGAATCAGAGAAAGTAAATTGAGTAGCTGAATGGTATTACTTGCAGCATCCGAATGTTTGGAGGTAAATATTATAACAATTGCTTGTTCCGTAAAATGCAGTACATATCAAACTGATAAGACGAATATGGAATGATTTGTGAATATATTATTGGAGGCTTATTTTCATCTAAGACGGGATGTTGTAGAGTTTCCTTTTGCTTTCATAGAAGAACTGATTTTAATTTTCACATCCTACTAAAATATGAATAATGGCCTGGTCTAGCATAAAAAATGAAGAAATATGCGAATCATCAATGTATTACCAAAAACCCATTTTGCTAGGTCATACCTGATCAGTGGCATTTTATTATGGGGCGCTGTGAAAATGTTCATGCCAGTACTTAAATATTAATATTCTTATTGCAACTTGACGAACCATTTTGACATCTAAATTAGAATATATGACCTTAACCATTGTGGCTAAAATGATGACACCTGACCGTTATAGGCGGAATCTGAAATCAACTGGTTTAACTTATGGAAATATTCTTTAGAGAAAAAAATACCCCCCCCAAAAAAAAGAAAAAAAAGAAAAGAAAATGAAAGTAGTAACTTGAACAAAAAATGCTGGATTTGGATTTTTTGTGCGTTTATTTGGGTGTGTTTGCTAAATATATAAAATAGGATAGGATTAAATTTGTTGTGCGTCAATATATATATATATATATATATATATATATATATATATATATATATATATATATATATATATATATACACCAGAAAGAACGGACAGTGCTCCTCCTGGTTTCTGTAGTAGAATCTTGTTAATAGTGGGCAGAATTATTAGATTAATACAAACATTACTATCATACAGTATGTATGTATGTTATGTATGTATATATGTATGTATGCACAGACACACACACACACACACACACATATATATATATATATATATATATATATATATATATATATATATATATATATATATATATATATATATAGAGAGAGAGAGAGAGAGAGAGAGAGAGAGAGAGAGAGAGAGAGAGAATTTATTTTCAGTTGTCCATTTTGAAACAAAAATACTGCAAGTAGTCAGTAATAAAATAAAGTAAAATATGTCGAAAAATTTTAAACAATATACCAGTTTAATTAAAAAAATTTTAAAGTGAGATTCAGTCTTTTGATTTAATACCCTCCTAGACCAACATAAATAATTCACAAATATACGAGCTCCCCTATATCCAGTGGAAGAAGCGACGAATCTACTATTAAGTATGATCTAAAGAGTTTACCCGACAATTATGGAGATATAAATTTAATTAAGAAGTATGAATATAAGTGTATATTGAACGGTAATCTCCGTATATTTGTCCTCTTGTTGGTACCTTTGTGTAGGGACGTATTTTATTCAGTAACAAATTCATGAAAAATGTTAATAATTTATTTCGAAAGGTGTGTAATACTGTTCATAAATAAGTCACCTTACCCTTAGTTAGATATTTAAATTTGAGTTAGAACCGCTGGAATTGAATATTTATAGGGAAGCCCCGATTTTTTTCAGATCGAATAGTCATAAATTTATTCAAAAGTATTTCTTTGTACAAGGAAATATTATTTTGTTTTGCACATAATACTTATCCTAATTCAAACGTCTTTCAAGATCACATGGAGATGAGTTATCTATTAAAATTCGAATAGATATATACAACACACTTTCAATATGATATGGTTATTAGCTGATCCACTGAACCCCGAAAATGGCTGCGTAATTGTCAAATGGCAGCGTAATTGTCATTTAATAATTCGCGACAAACATAATTGACCGTAATTTATTGCAAGTATGAGAATCTCCATTATTTTCTGATCTTGACACAACACTCATGAGTACTAAAGAAAGACTGTTCTAAAGTAATCCCGCCCATGCTTATTATTTTAACATTATTTCTTTTGGGATGTACATTTGCATTTTAGTCCTTCTCCGACGTCGATACATATTGCATTTATTTCCTTGTAATGTTTTTAGATAGTGACAAATGTGATTGTTTCAACGATTATTTTTTGAATGCATGTTCTCGTAGAATTAAAGCACGTACAAGCATTTGTCTTTTGCAGTAGTAGTCACCCTTACTGATGCCTTTTCGTTCTTTATAACTTGTGTACAATAGGTGTAGAAGCCATCAACTGAAAATGTATCGTATTGTTTGTAAGTAATATGTAAAACACAATGTAAAAATTTTCTAACATTGCATACAATAAGGCACGGAGGCTGCGGTACTGTTACTTTGTGGTGGGTATGTGGATGGTGGCGGGTGGAAAATACACAAATAACGGCACATCAAAATGCTGGAAACCTTGTTGCCTTAATTCTATGCCATACATTACAGTTCCTCTTTATCCTTATGAATAATAATTATTATATATTTCTTTCGTTTTGTGTTGTTTGTCCCGTGAAGTTCTAATCTTCTATTCTGTCACTCATATACATACCGTTGGCATTTCGTAAACAGCATGCAAGATGAAATGTTTGAAAGACACCTACCTTGCAAAATTAACTGTCATATTTACATAAATGAGTTGATCACTAAACATAGCTGCATTAGTTAACAGGATGGAAAATTGTTACAATCAACCAGAATATATATTTGCAATTGTCACCCAGGATACATGGTCACATAAGACTTATTCTTATACAGGTCAATATTGTATGCTATATTGGTAAATTCCCTCAAAAGAGTGGATCTTAAACCATTTTCGTGTTGTCTCTGTTGCTCTGAGGTACTGCTGAATGTAAGCGGGATATCTGACAGGCTAGAGCTTAATAGTTTTTACCTACAAGGGAAATGATTCTCACAGAAAGCAGAACATCGGTTTATAAAGTGTCCTCTTGAATAGCTAAATCAGAAGACGTAAGCATGTTTTGGAGGTCTTAGCAGGACAGTATTGTATTTAGGCCAAACGGTAAAATATACGATAACAGCGTGATATGTAACCATTTGGCATCACTGGCTTGCATAACATTACTTTTCTGTCATAACTCGTACTGTGAAGCGAAATGCCCATTGACTGCTATTGTCGTATTAAATCATAATTGATGCTCACCTCACCTGAGCACATGTGTTTAACTTTCATCAGATTCTTATTTATCGTTACGTTAATTTTCCAACTAAATGATATGTTATGTTACTAGTGAAAGTAAAGAACTGTGTTAACCTTTAAGTAAAACAAATGTTCAAAATGATATGTTACTGTAAGTTATGCAGTTATTAACATTCCACGCTACTTCAATGTTTTATTAACTTGTATTACAATGAAAATAGCTAATAGATCTATTTATTTTTCTATCGTATTCTTCCGTGCATTTACTACAATTAACTGGTATCCGAACTCGTATTCTAATCGCCAACGTATGCTAATTCTTAATGATTTGTGTTAGCGCAAAATCAATTATTTCGTATTACACATTAGTAGCTATAACAAAAACATTGATTTATGTTTGACGTTTTAGGGCATTAACTCGAGTTGAATGTACTTAATATCGATTAAATTTCCTTCAGCTCGTTAGTTGTCGTATGCATTCAATGTTATATCTATCTATATATCAAGTTTGCCAGATGTCGACCTATTTATCATTTCCTTTTACAATATTGATTACATTATCACGCCAACAAGTTTTCTTTCCGCTGCCTATTTTTCATGAATAATTCTCAACTGATTTTGTTCTACACTGAATTACTAAATGAATACTTGTGAAATAATTTAATTGTTTTATAGATAATATTAAATTTATTTGAGTCAGGAAATATGCCATTGTATGAACGTTCTTATTACAGAAAACACCAAATTATGTTGATAATGCAATATCATTTAATTGATGATAGACTCATCATTGACAAAATCAATGGTTATGGTTGAGCATGAATTCAATGTGAATTACAGAAGGGATGAACGTTTCAAAAGCAAGGTAATATATTAGGGAAACACCTTTTTAAGTGAATGTGTTGATCGGAATCTGAGTAAAACCACCAATAAATAGCATACATAGATCAATTGGTATTTAATAAATCTTTAAATCCGCATGATAATAACAATATGAATATTTGACTTCTGCTGATAAAGAAGAAATACGTCATGGAAAAGGAGATGCGGGGAATGCAAGTATAATTTACATCTAGTTTTAATCGCGGCATGCAAAAGCACACGAAACTATTTGGTTGTATTAATCGTTCTCTCTCATCAATGTTTTACAGAACCCAAAAAGCTGTAGTATTGCAGCCATTTCTTCAGCACATAAGGAACATTACTTTTTTATTTATCATTTATTTAGATTCAACATTTGTGTGGTTATACTTCCGCTTATACAAAACCCCATAACACTTTGTCCATATTTGGATTAGATCAAGTGACTGAAACGAAGGTGCGTATATTCTATGCAGAGCATCAATGAGTCATGCATACTGTAAAGGATATACATAAATGCATGTTTTGCACCCAAATATTTCATATGTGAGGAAGTTGAATAGACAACCACCTTTTACGTTATTGTGTTGGTCATAATCTGATATAAAATTATTAATAAACGCCACATTATTTATGCAGGTATTTAAATGATTTTTAAATTGATAACAACTATAAACACTATTTTTCTTTTCTTGATTAAAATATGTTGATAATTAAACGGCGTAAATGGAGAATAGGATTGGTCCATAAATTTCGTTCTTAAATTTAGTATTAATCGCAAGAAAATTAACATCTAAAGACCAATATGTTGTATAACCCCCTCCCTTGTATTAGTATGCGGATCATTCGATCTCTCTCTGTCTCAGACTCTCTCTCTCTCCGATTTATCAGGTTTACTGCGCCGAGACAAAATGATTCTGATTATGATAATTATAATCATGATGAGAAGAAAAGGAGGAAACGTAAATATTGGTATAACATAAGGCAATATAATATGTAAAAAACCAAACGCGTGGTCTACAGAGCCTGCGGTTTGTTCCATTTGCCGATTCGATTGTATGCAAGATTTGCACAAAGTTACATTTGCGTGGAATTTAATTTTTCTTATTATGTTTATTTGCTGAACTTTGTAAATATCCTCTTTAGGATTGTCACTTCAAATGCGTTATAAATGAAATGCACATTATTTCAACTGTCATATATATTTCAGATTTTTGTAAAACAAACATTTTCTGGATTTTTGAAAACTATCTTTTTCTGAAGCGCTATATTTGTAAAATCCTTTAATACTGGGAACGATGATTGCAAAAGACATATATAGCATATAAATATCAAATTTGTTACTATGGTTCTCACTCTTTCTATATATATATATATATATATATATATATATATATATATATATATATATATATATATATGCAATAAACTGACGACGAACAGTAGGAAACTAGTAATTAACTAGCCTAAGCGCTTTCGACTCTTAATGAGTCTTTTTCAAAGGCAAATACAAAACATATATACGATAACAAATAAACACAAAAACGTTGTGTTTTTAAACCTCTACATGGCTGTCTTCACATATGCTAAAACTATAAATACAACCAGCTTGTATAGAATAGTTGCGAAAACTGAAAACGTTGTATAATTCCCTAAAAGTCTACAAGCCAAAGCGACATCTATTTTTACTTTTTGTACATATGTAACGAAGATTTTATCCCGGATATTTGATTCTATACCGGTTATTCTTATAGAAAAAATTGAAGGATAATAAGAAGATTTAGAAAATGTTAAATTCTACTAGTGCATAGTTTTTATTTTCTAGTCTTCTTGGTTTAGACCGCTTGGTTTCAATGTTCTAAGGAGGCATATCCAGTATGATTCCTTTTCCTTCCTGGTTTCGGAACTCCAGCTGTGGTTGTTAGCAATAGCGATAAGTATTATATCACTGAAAGTGTGGCCAAGGGAGGAAAAGTGTTCTGCGACCGGGCTTCTGTACAGCTTTTTTGTCATCCAATCAGATCTATAAAGGTTTATTCTTTTGTGTAGCTTTTCAGTTTCTCCGACGTACCGAAGGCCACAGATCTTACATGTGATGAGATAAATCACATTCTCTGTTTTGCACGTTTTGTTTGGACCATGTATGTTTAGTTTTTCTTTAGTCACTGTGCTAGTGAATGTCTTGGTCTCTATCATATGTTGACAGGTTTTGCATCTTTTATCGCCACAGGGTCCAGATTGACTAGGTTGGTTTTGACTAGCGATTGGCGCTAGCTTTGCCCTGACTAGGATGTCCTTTAGGTTTTTTGGTCTCCGGTAAGCTACTACAGGTTTGTTAGGAAGTATTAGGTTTAGTATGTCTGACGATTGCGTGGTTGGCCAGTGGTTTGCGATGATTTTACCTACTTTTGATTGTCTGGGTGATAGGTCAGAATAAATGGTATCCTATCAACCTTTTCTTTCTGTCCATATCTGAGTAGGTCATCACGGTTTGTTTGTTTGGCCCTTTGGATTGCCTCCGCAATCAGGTCTTTGTCGTAGCCTCGGTAAATTAAATGTTTAGCCAGCTCTTCAGACCTTTCTAGGAATCTTTCATCGTCGGAGCAAATTCTGCGTATCCTCAGTGCCTGGCTATATGGAATGTTCTTAATGTAGTGTTTTGGATGACAGCTGGTTGGGAGGAGATACTGGTGTTTGTCGGTTGGTTTCGAGTAGATGTCTGTGTGCAATTTGTTTTCCACCAGTCTGGTTGTTGTGTCCAGGAAAAAAATGGTTTGAGTTGTAAATTTCTGCCGTGAATTTTATTGAAGGATGGAAGTTGTTTGCCTTTGATATGAAGTCATACGGACGTTCTCTTCCATGCTGCCATTTCATTTCTATATCATCGATAAAGCGTACCCACTGGTATGGTGTACGCTCAACCGATGCTAAGAGCTGACCCTCAAGTTTTCCCATGAAAATGTTAGCATACGAAGGGGCCATTTTAGTACCCATTGCAGTTCCATTGATTTGTATGTAGTTGTCTTCATTAAATTCAAAGTTGTTGAGTTTTAGGACAAGCTCCAGGAGATGGACTAAGAAGTGTGTGGGTAGATTGTTTACAGTTCTTGTTTCCCATGCTTCGCTACATGCCTGTAACCCTTCGTTGTGCGGTATGTTGGTGTACAAAGATGTGACGTCTAAGGAAGCAAGTAATGTATCTGGCAGTAATGGTTCACTAGCTTTGCTTTTTATGGGATAATCTGTCGTGTCTTGAAGATATGATGGTAATTTGTGGACATGTGGTCTCATAAAATGATCTAAATATTCTGATATCCTTTCTGTGGGATGCCCGTTACCTGAGATTATAGGTCTGCCAGGGTTGCCTTGTTTGTGGATTTTGGGTAGAAGATAAAATCTACCTGCTCTTGAGTTTTCTGGGCTTAAGTAGTTTTTCGTTTGCTGGTCTATGTGTCCGCTTTTGTACGCCTCGTCAATAACATTAGTGATGATTTTTGCATATTCCAGCGTAGGATCATGGTCCAGTTTTTGGTAGAACCTAGCGTCACTTAGTTGTCTACTAGCTTCACTAATGTAGTCTTCCCTATTCATAAAGACAACAGCGGAACCCTTATCTGCAGGCTTAATTATAATGTCTGTTCTGCTTTTCAGTGAGTGCAGGGCATCTGTTTCTTCTTTTGTCAAATTAGAATATTTGTTAGTATGGTTGATATGTCTGGAAGTATCGTTTTCAACCGAGTTGATAAAGGCTTCCAGATTCGGAATTGAACTTTTTGGTGGGGTCCAGTTACTTTTCTTTCTAAATATGGGTTGGTCGCAGCTTATATTTTTCTTTGATTTGTTTGTTGGTTGCAAGGCAAAATGGGCTTTGAGTCTTAGTCGGCGGATGAACTCTTCGGTGTCATTCTTAAGCTTCCCTCTGTCGTATGTTTTTGGACAGGGACAGAAACTCAAACCTTTCGATAAAAGTTTCATTTCTGCATCAAAAAGTTCTAAATTGGAGATGTTGACTACTGTGTTAGTGACAGTTGCATTAGTGTTTGTTTCAGAGTGCTTGCGATTCTTCCTTTTGCAGAGATTTTTCTTCTTACGGTTGTTTTTAGAAGAAATTTCATCAATTGAAGTTTCTTCACAACAGTACGTTGGTTGTAGATCATGACTTCTAAGTTTTCTATCTCTGACTTTGTATAGTTTCGAAGAGAGTCTTTGTTCATCTTTATTTAATTTGGAGTAAAACATTTTCAATTGTTCTTCTGTTGAGACGGAATTGAGCTGATGTTTTAGTTCTTCAATGTTTGCTGATTTGGCTAGATATTGATGATTTACGTTTTTACTAAGTAGGGCTGTGAGTTTCATGGAAGCGTTGTGAGTTATTTTATTCCATCTTTTGTTGAATCTGTTTGAACTCTTGCCAATAATTTGCGGTTTCACATGAATTTGAAGACCTTTAGTGACTGTATTTGTTTCGAGGAAATGATGCAAGAAAGTGCAATGATGCTTTAGGCGAATTAAGGCATCAGTTTCATTGCGTAAAGTTTTGAATGTTTTCTGTATTTGTTGAGACATCGTCTCCATTCTAAGAGATACGGCTACAATTTAAGTATAAGAAGAAAACAATGGAACGGATACAGTAGCACGACATAAATACAGGACCGAAAAGGGTGTAAGGTCACACCAAAGGTTGATCGTGCCATACGAGGTAGGTAATATAAAGAATACAAATCATATGGCCAATAACAACCCTTTCAAGCTTACTGGATTTACCAAGGGATCACGTGTGTCAGGAATTAATTAAAATAGATGCAGTTTAGTCGTCAGTTTATTGCATCTATTTTAATTAATCCCTGACACACGTGATCCCTTGGTGGATCCAGTACGCTTGAGAGGGTTGTTATTCGCCATATGATTTGTATTCTTTATATACATACATATATATATATATATATATATATATATATATATATATATATATATATATATATATATATATATAGTGGATATTACCATATTTGATAAAAGATCTTACCTAGATAAAACATGTTTATAAGTAATACTTGCGCCATTTATAACTGTTCAATATATAGGAAGCATAAAATTAACTCTGCATAAACATAATAGTTATGTGCTATCAGCTAAAAATTATTTTATCGGTTTTGGAATAATATGGACTATTGTTTATAGTAATATTTATTGTGGTTCAAATATAGTATCGATACTTAAATGCACATTAAGCTTATCAGTAAGACGGATTCGGTTAGTAATGTTTCCAATGTTCTTTGTTATAATCTCAGAGATTACAGCAGCAATTTAATAACATTCGCACGACAAAATTATTGCGATTTCCCTCGACATCGCTTTCAGTCCTACCAAGCCGGGCAAGCTGTCTAACCATATCTGCATTTGGAAAATATATAAATATATTGAAACAGAAATTATATATTTTTAGAAGAATGATATTTAAACTTGAGTAGATATTTATTGAATAATTCAGACTATTTTTAAATATTACATTTACTTTTCTATAATCATAGTTCATAACATTGATGGCTATTACTTTTAACACCGTTGGTGTTTCTATATACTTTCCTGTAACTTATAGTTATACATACGTAGTCCCGGAAACTAGTAGAATAATAACACGAATTGTGGATGAAACTAAAGAAAAAGAATTAATACAAAAAGAAAACTAATATAGACTCATAGTAAGACTCATATATTATACCATAAATGAATATAGATTTTCACAAGGAAAACTAAAGTCATCAGCATCATTTGACTGATTAAATTTAATTTATGAATTATGAATATGAGTGTTTATTGAAAGGTAATCTTCGTATCCATGATATGAGTGTTTATTGAAAGGTAATCCTTGTATCCATGTTATTGTGTTGGTACCTTTGCGTAGGGAATTATTTGGTTGAGGAAGAAATGTGTGACAAATTCGTTTTCAAATGTGTGAATACTGTTTATAAAAAAAGTCATTTGACACTTTCCCAGATCTTTAGCTGTAGGCAGGCCAACTGACATTGAATGTAAATAAGAATCCCCAATTTTTTTTTCAGACAGAATAGTCAGCATTTAATTCAAAGGTATTTCTTTTCACAAGTGAATATTATATTCTGCATATAATATTGTATGTAATATTCATTAAAACCTCAATATATATTATTTTAGATGTGCTGAAAATAAAAATGTTCGAACGTAACAAGTTTTGTATCAAACCAATGTGAACAAAATGTTATTACTGAACTAGTTATTGTAGGGGTATTCAGTGCAAAATAGGCTAAACATGGCGACCAATATAAATGGTGGATAAAGAAGCGTGGAAAACCCCGGGAAGAACCAATGACCCACATGAAGCTACTGGCAAGCTTTCTCCCAATCCCACCCTAGCCAAGTAGCGAACACACGCTGACAGAGGTGAGATGGCTGTGATCCGGAACGGCGAGCGCTTTAGACCATTTGACTACTTGGGGCCCCATTACTGAAGTAGGTTTATTTTATTAATAGTATGTGTAAGTGGAATTCCAAACAATCCCTCAGACGAAATTATAGTGTCATTGAAGTTATTATGAATATATCATACTTGGCCTAGTTCTTAACTGGTCTATCAGGAACACATTGGCACGAGTTACTGTACACCATTTATTAGGCTGATTCAATGGTTGTAGCTTAATTGTCATTCAAAGAATGGGCAACAAGCAGACTTTGCATTAATGTATTGCAAGCATGAAGATCTCCATATCTTCTGACACTGAAACAACTCTGATGAGTGCTAAAGAATGACTGTACTAATCCCTTCCATTTTTATATTGTTTACTTGAATTATATTATAATATACATTTTCATTTTTTGTCGGAATGTATTTAATTTAACTCATGCTTTCCTTGTGATATATGAAGATAACTAATGTCCTTTCTTTCTTCATATGTTGTGGACAATTTGAGTGTAAGCCAATCAACGGAAAATTTGCTGCATTGTTTTTAAGCAATATGTGTACTACGTTGTACACACTTTTAAACCTGGCGTAAAATAAGGCACCGAGGCTACGGAACTGTTACAAATACAGTCAGTGGATACAAGGAAAGTACACTTCGTATTGTCCCTTATTTTCATTTGTGGTGGAAATGGGATGGGGATGGAAACGAATGGGAAATACAATTAAAATGCTAGAAAGCTGCTCGCTGCCTTAGTTAATAATAATATAATATTTTACTGCCATCAAGAGAAATTGTGCAAAATATTTAATAATCTTTGCTTTCAGAGTGAGTTATTGTTAGAATTACATCGAATACAGTTCTCAAGTTTAAACTCCCAACTAAGTTTAGGTTTATATAGTTTTTCTGTTTGTTATGCAATTCATTGATAGGTAGTTCATGCAAAATGCATAATGTAGAGAAAAAACACCGATATATTTGGAGAATAAAGGGAATGTAAGAGACGGAAATTGATATGAAAATTTAAACATCTGTTAGTTTAATAAGACATGATGTGCCCTACGGAGGAGTCATATGCAGTCGCCTCTTCCCACTCTAATAACAAGGTTCCATTTCTTAAAATGTAGTGAATATTAAAATCAATGCAGTGTTTGCAAATAATTGGTGCCATTCACAGATCGATCATTGCGTTGACATGCATCTAGTTGTTCCTGATTCTTATACAACTGAAGTAAAATAATTTCCATAATAATGTTCTCTCATAAGGCCTCCATCATCAAACAGTTTTGTGTGTCTCTTTAACATACTTTTAATATTAGAGTATGTTGTTTAGATGTACATAAAATATAATTTAGGGGAATGAAGTGTAACATATACAGGGTGACAGAGAAGAGAGTTAACACTTGTTAGTATAGCAGGTCTTTCATCTACATAAGGTTTGTGCCTGACGTGCTTAAACCAAATTAACCAGAAACCTCATACAGAAATTACTATTAGGAAAAAGGCTGTATTAGCATTAGTGCAATGCAAGGTAATGGCGGTGTCCATGTCACTAATGACAAATAATGTTCAGCAAAAAAAAAAAAAGAAGAATACAGATCCATTGCTTGAAATGTATATCTTGAACTGTTAGGATAAAGTAATTTGATATACCAATACTTGCATATATCAAACTGTGATCAGTCATGGCGCAATAATACGCATATAGAAAACATTTTTGCAACTGTTTGCTGTAGGTTCTAAGCACATAGGCAAATGATGATTTTCCCCTCATTAATCATTAGTGACATATGAAAATAGCTATATCAAGTATTATTAATCCACAATTTATAAAGAGTTTAACATGCTACAATATTTCATCGCAATTCTTTCCTATTCCGTTTACCTCCTCTCTCATGCATAAGGGACAAAATACACAGAGTGAGGGAGGAAAATAATTTGGACTGGATGAAAACTTTGAAACTGAAATTACACCAAGTATCCTACAAAAAATGGTTCTTTGTAACGATATTTGTATACATTCCTTGGGACTGCTTTACAGTGTTTATATAGTCAATGATAAAACGTTGCAATAGCCTGTCAACACTATACGGTGAATTCCATGGTTACGAGGCACTCATACTGTAATGTTCTAAAAATCGAGTATTATTTATCAAATATGAAAATGTTCTAAGGCAGTCTGCTTTAGTTAACATTATTATCGACTATATAAGTCTTTCTCTGTCTCTCTGTCTCTTTCTGTTTCTCTCTCAACCATCCCATAAAGAACCTTTCCGTGAAGATTGCTTTGCGTGAAATTATTTGCTGTTTCTTGATGACTAAAACTGTGCCGAATGCTTTAAATAAAGTACGTAGAATCAGATAAAGTAAATTGAATAGCTTTAAGGTATTACTTGCAACATCAGACTGTTTCGCGGAAAATATTAAAACAATTGCTTGTTCCGTAAAATGCAGTACATATCAAACTGATAAGACGAATATGGAATGATTTGTGAATATATTATTGGAGGCTTATTTTCATCTAAGCCGGGATGTTGTAGCGTTTCATTTTGCTTTGATAGATGAACAGCTTTTAATTTTCCGATCCAACTAAAATATGAATAGTAGTCTGACCCAGCATAAAACAATGAAGACAAATGCAAATAATCAATGGATTACCAAAAACCCGTTTTGCTAGGATATACCTGATCAGTGGCATTCTATTGTTGGGCGCTGTGAAAATGTTCATGACAGCACTAAAAGATTCATAATCTGATTGCAACTTGACGAACCAATTTTACATCTAAATTATAATATATGACCTTAACCATTGTGGCTAAAATGATGTCATCTGACCATTATAGGCTGAATCCGAAATCAACTGGTTTAACTTATGGAACTATTCTTTAGAAAAAGATATAACAAAAGAAAAAGAAAGTAGTAACCTGAACGAAAAATACTGGATTAGGATTTTGTGTGCCTTTATTTGGGTGCCTGTGTTAAACATAGAAAGTAGGATATGATTGAATTGAATTGGTTTTGCGTCATTATATATATATATATATATATATATATATATATATATATATATATATATATATATATATATATATATATATATATATATATATATACATATATATATGTATGTATGTATGTATGTATGTATGTATATATGTATGTATGTATGTATGTATGTATGTATGTATGTATGTATGTATGTATGTATGTATGTATGTATGTATGTATGTATGTATGTATGTATGTATGTATGTATGTATGTATGTATGTATGTATGTTGTTAGCCATAAGCAAATAGTAATTTTGAAAGATGTGCAAAGAAGAGTAAATACTGAAGTATTTGAGAAATTATACATGCATCTCTATCGTAGCGTAAACAGTATAATATGAAAATGGTACATAGAGATTGTGCTTATCTGCACTGAGCTAGAATAAGTTACTAAGTTTTTGGAGGCAAATTCTATCGACGATTATATAAAATGTGCAATACAAGCGATACATACGCTATTGATGCTTTTGAAAATTTATTATTTCTGAGCAACCGTTCCTCCAGCTAAATTTAGTAACAGTCTTTCAATATTGTCTTTTGCAAAATATTTTTTTCAGTTTGTGCTGATAACACAACGTACAATAAAGTTACAACAGATTTCTTGATGAATGTTTTTAACGCTCAAATCATACTTCATATCATTTGGGAATTAAATCTCAAACTATTATCTAGTGTAAACGAAAGGACAACTAGCTGCAACATCGAACATATATATTCGTTACCACAGAGTCTTGCGTCGTGGAAATTTAAAAAGGAAATACATTGTTCGGTAAATTTTTTATTTGGTTTAATAATGTTTCCAAGATGTTATCACACCTAATATATTTTAAACTTTATTCAAAAGATTTATTAAAGTGAGACAAATTCTTATTTATTCGAAAATTTTTAAAAGAGTTTATTAATCTTTTCCCGTTTGGCTGTACTGTAGTTATGTAATCAACGAATGAACAGGCTGTACTGTAGTTATGTAATCAATGAATGAACAGGCTGTACTGTAGTTATGTAATCAACGAATGAACAGGCTGTACTGTAGTTATGTAATCAACGAATGAACAGGCTGTACTGTAGTTATGTAATCAACGAATGAACAGGCTGTACTGTAGTTATGTAATCAACGAATGAACAGGCTGTACTGTAGTTATGTAATCAACGAATGAACAGGCTGTACTGTAGTTATGTAATCAACGAATGAACAGGCTGTACTGTAGTTATGTAATCAACGAATGAACAGGCTGTACTGTAGTTATGTAATCAACGAATGAACAGGCTGTACTGTAGTTATGTAATCAACTAATGAACAGGCTGTACTGTAGTTATGTAATCAACGAATGAACAGGCTGTACTGTAGTTATGTAATCAACGAATGAACAGGCTGTACTGTAGTTATGTAATCAACGAATGAACAGGCTGTACTGTAGTTATGTAATCAACGAATGAACAGGCTGTACTGTAGTTATGTAATCAACGAATGAACAGGCTGTACTGTAGTTATGTAATCAACGAATGAACAGGCTGTACTGTAGTTATGTAATCAACGAATGAACAGGCTGTACTGTAGTTATGTAATCAACGAATGAACAGGCTGTACTGTAGTTATGTAATCAACGAATGAACAGGCTGTACTGTAGTTATGTAATCAACGAATGAACAGGCTGTACTGTAGTTATGTAATCAACGAATGAACAGGCTGTACTGTAGTTATGTAATCAACGAATGAACAGGCTGTACTGTAGTTATGTAATCAACGAATGAACAGGCTGTACTGTATTTATGTAATCAACGAATGAACAGGCTGTACTGCAGTTATGTAATCAACGAATGAACAGGCTGTACTGTAGTTATGTAATCAACGAATGAACAGGCTGTACTGTAGTTATGTAATCAACGAATGAACAGGCTGTACTGTAGTTATGTAATCAACGAATGAACAGGCTGTACTGTAGTTATGTAATCAACGAATGAACAGCTCCTGTGAGTAGTCATATACAGCAACCCTCTCAACCTTCAATAAGGTTCAAGTTCTTGTTATTTTTTAATTTGAAAATACATATGTTTGTTTGTTCATGCTTACCTCAATATTGAATTTGAGTTGTATGTTTCACATCTGCCACAATTTAAGGAGATTAATGAGTATACAATAAATCACTCTTATGCCCAAAAAGAGCGTCTGCTATCATTTAAGTATCATTGATATCATCAAAGGATGCAATGCTTTATGCATTACTATTCTGTACTGGCTATATATCACTGCTTCTATCTTGCAGAATTACCTGACACTATATTCTACTAACCCTGCTTTTGAATTAGTTTAACTTCGTCAATCATATGGGCCCTACTTGATGTTTCATACGTTAAACTTTTTTAGTAAGACCTACAAATGACAACCATTTGTTCAATAAAACGAAGCGACTATCCAGCGTTGTATATGTATCTATAGTTTCATTATTGCGCTTTGTCGTCTTTCTTGTTATATGTATCAATAAAAAATTACTGTGTCCTATGATGTCATGTTTTTATGATGTAATGTCTGTTTCGCTACGCAGCGTTCCCATAAACGGAGATAAGTGACATAAGTTTTTCTTCTTTGTAACCTTTGTATTAAACATTGTCTTTCCTGAATGTATTTGGTTTTCTTCGATTTTTAAAACTTTTTTAAATGTACCATGAGGAATCTGAGACTAAAATAAATCAAACCTGAAAAAAGACCAAAATCAAAAGGACCCTTCCCATAAAACAGCAGTTTGTGCGAAAAATAGAAGCAAATTACTCAATTATGTTTTTAAACTGGAGCGCATATTTGATCTTGCGTAAAAATAGAATAGGCAGATGGATAATATTTTATGTGCTTAGCAAGAGCTAGTTTTAAAATATCTTGTAGCTATGGAGATACATTGTACTAAATATGTAGTATTATTTCCAATTCCAAGTCAGATTTAATAGGCTTAGAATGTAAAATAATGTTCAGTAAATATAGCTGACTCTCTGACATGTATTTCTGTGAAATGTAATAACTAAACGCTTTAAATTGAAGTAAAAGCTGCTATATGTTTTGGAGAATAAAGGGAATGAAAATCTTGGAGAAAAAAAGAAATGTAAACACTTGATAGTATAGAGCTCTTTCTTATAAATTATGTTTTTCATTTTAAAAAAGTCATATTGAGCGAAAACATCATAACGAAACTGAAAGTCGGAGTAAATTGTGTTGGTTAAACTCCAAGGTAGGTAAACAACGACTGTTTCAATAGCTCTAAACGATGAATATTATTCAGCAGAACATGGAATATATACATATCGATGTGAAAGTGCACTCTGCTGGAATGGAAGTGACCACAGAGATTTTAGACATGAACGTTTCTCTTTATGTTCTTGGTAACCTAACATAGTTATTAAAATGTATGACATTGAAATCAGTGTTGCATATTAAGTACTGTAAAATCAAAATATGACTGATACAGATTTTGTATGGAATCACTCACACGTATATATATATATATATATATATATATATATATATCTATATATATATATATATATATATATATATATATATATATATATATATATATATATATATATATATATATATATATATATACTACAGTAGCATTGCCTTGTTTGTAAAAACAATACCAATTAAGAAGATTAAATTAAAACGTTTTAATTTATTACCTATATAATATATAATATTGCCATGGGGTACACAACTGGATGAATAATATTGCAAATTATGTTTGAAATTTAAATTGAAAAAAATGAGCATGTTTCAAAATGTTAGTCAGTTATGGAGTAAAATTGTACTAAAGACAATAATAGTTAGTTTAATATAGGGATCAATGGAAAATAGATAACAGGTTGTAACTGCACACGGATGTTAGATAAGTAAATTGTTTTGTTTGAAATGAACGTCACTGGGACGTAAACAAATATAAATTATATAGAGTAACTCAAATGCATTGGCATAATTCCAGAATAAAGTGTAAGAAAGGTAAAAATTGTTGGCATAATAGGTCTTTCCTAAAAAATTTT
>JAEAOA010001300.1:0-10084 GCA_016746295.1 Potamilus streckersoni | reverse complement strand
TTTTGATTCATATGGATTAGCTCCACCAAAAGAATTCATGCGATATGTATCCACAATAACAAAGTCATCTCCAATTTTTTATTCCACGCTACCAACACAACAGTTAAATGATCCACCGATATGCGGTCGTGAAGTATTAAATGTCCTTGCAGAGATATCTAAATTTCCAAGAAAACCACCACAAGTTGTTGTTAATGAATATACTAGCAGGCAATGGCAAAAACGATAGCGTTATGATTTAGAAAAACGTAGCGTTTTCGTATAATGATTGATATTTGGGGACGACCTTTATCAGAATCAAAAAAAACAGAAACCGATAGCAAATTCGCTGTCGAAAGTGTAAAAAAAATAATCGAAGATGAAATCGCCGAGACATTAAATTTGTCAAGTGTAGATCCTGGGGAAATAGTTGTATTTCAAGATCGCCAGGGCAAATTGAAATCTAGTAATGTTTCATTGGATGATGTCTTAATACGAAGACGTGACGTCGTTGAAGATACAATAGCGTTATATTCAAATGATGGAAAACTCAAACCGGGTGTACTCGTTTCTACAATCACAGATGCATTAAAAAATTTAAATGAAGAACTTGAAAAACATATAACAACATATACTTCCCTTCGTAGAAATATTATCAATAAATTCTTTGGAACACCAGCGGTAACCTCTCCATCTCTCGCTGAAATTAAATCCAATTTTGATGAAATTAAAGCTAGTATTAAAAATATTAATGATGCTGGATTTAGTATTATTAGAGATAGCATTAATAGTATTAAAAAATCTATCGAGGATATTACAAAATTTAAAACAGACAATCTTCCGCTACTTGAAAGAATAAAGATTCCTCATGAGAGAAATATCATAAATATGATATACACAGTTCTCTCTGGATCATTAGATTGGGAACCTAAAAAGAATACAGTAACCCTCACTGTGTCAAACAAGGGTATTTATCGATTAACAATAGTGTCACTGAATCAGTTTAATATATCATCATCGACTTCATATGGATACAACAACGTGATTTCAACGACTATTGACGTGGGTGAATACAAACGGTTTACAATAACAAGCACTGATCCTAATTTAAATAAGACATCATTTGTATGGTACATGGAGTTTGTAGCTGATCTAAATTAGAATTTTAAACAATTAAAAACCACTTGAGGTTTTAAAATAATATGATTCCATCATCGCAATATCGCTATGATACCGTCAAAGACTTCTTAACAAAACTCAAAACACTCATTGATGAATATGAAATAAAAATTAAAAAGTATCGCAGGAGAATTACCGTAATTGATGTTACAGTATACTCGGTATCTGGTATAATGGCCGGTGCTGGTATTATACTATCTTCAGTAACAATGGTAGCTCCGATTGCTGTCCCAATTGCTATTTCCGCGGTGACAACATTTGCTGGACTTGCAAATGCTATTACTAAAAAAATATCATCGTGTTCTCAAGAAAAACTTAACGACTATATAGTAAAACATCAAGCAGTATCTAACGGTTACTCACAATTATCCTCGTTGATGTCATCATCGATTGATGATACGATAATTACCGAAGACGAATTCTCCGCGATGATACGTATTTATGATACTACGATTAAAAACGCTAGCGTTTTTTCATCTATTGCAAAATTAGACATTGTGAATAATAATAATAATGTCGCAAGAGATTCAACTACTTCAGCGGATAGCAGAAAATACCACTCCGCGGAAAACAAGCATGATATCAATATCGTCAACAAACCCTAAATTCAGTGTGAATTTTCCCTCGCCTGTTTCAGTAAAGGAAATCGCGTTGGCAAAATTACGAGTGTATCATAGTTGGCCTAATATCAGATCGGTTCCATTTGGCGGTCAGAGACCTAATAATTCTCTGGTGTTTGCATATAGGAATAAAAAAGATGATGACACTCCAGATTGGAACGTTGTTTCAATACCAACTGGGTCCTATCAAATTGAGCAAATTAATAATGAATTACAACGTAGAATAAAATCCATTACTAGAAGGGAATCAAAAATTGCGATAACAGTTCATGAACCAACACTGTCATCTACAATTGAAATAGGCTCTCCTGGGTATGTTGTAGATATTTATAACAGTTCAATAAGAACAGTATTAGGATGGCCCGAAGATCCACCTAGAAGTGCTGGTAATTCCACGCCCGAGCCTATAAAATCTGATTTCAAAAACTAGCTCAGCTCAAGATTATAAAAAAAATATAAATGAAAATCCAAATTATAAATTACCAGGATATAATGTTCCCGAGTTAAAGAAAAAACTCAGAACTGCCATCGACGAAGGATTTAATAAAATCTATCAATCATGGAAAGATAGCCAGCCGAAGCCTATTATCCTCACTTATAATAATTCTCCCGACGGCGATGAAATAGGACCTGAAAATCCATCAAAAGGATATAAAAAATTCGAGGATATAAACTTCACAAAAAGATATCGACGTAAGAATCAATATGGTGAAGATGTGTGGAGAATTCCATTTTTTAATGATTATATCCCACAGGAAGGTGAAATTCTGGAAATACATGAAACAAGTCCAACATTTGTAGATATTAAAGATCACATCCTTGATAGAATGAATAATGATTTTTTGTCGTTATTACCCTCGTTAAGATCTGGCTTTCTTACACAAGCTGAGTTTACTAGTGTAGTCGCCGCGGGTAATAAAATCATCGATGACATGGAAATATTTAATTCGAGGATTACTAATCTCTTCACTGATGAAAATAGCCCGATTTCAAAAACTAGCTCAGCTCAAGATTATAAAAAAAATATAAATGAAAATCCAAATTATAAATTACCAGGATATAATGTTCCCGAGTTAAAGAAAAAACTCAGAACTGCCATCGACGAAGGATTTAATAAAATCTATCAATCATGGAAAGATAGCCAGCCGAAGCCTATTATCCTCACTCATAATAATTCTCCCGACGGCGACGGTAGACATATCGCACCGAACAATGTGGATATTTCATCGGTGATCGCACTTAATTTAACGTGTGATGTAATCGAAGGAAGTTATCAAATTAATATGGAACAATCAAATCAAGCCCGACAGGGTTACATTCTTTATTCATTTTCACCAACAGCACCCCCCGGATTTTTAATTGTTGAGAATCCGACTAATCCAGTCTATATGCAATGTCAAAATGATTCACTAACTAGAATTAATTTTACACTCACCGATCAGTCAAATAATTTAATTGATCTACGTGGTGAAGTATTATCGATTAGTCTGTTTGTGAAAAGCTAACAAATATCGGTTAAATAATTTGTATTAATCAGCAGCAGAGAGGGTGAAATGACAACATATTTGCGACCGTAGATGGCAGCAATTTGAGTGTGGTTATGACAATGTATTTGCGACAAAATCGCTAAGATGGGACCTTTAATTTTTTTTTGGTTAAAATATGAGATTTCGTAGGAAGGTTCCATTGGCATTCTGAGGCTTTAATCGATTTTGTCGCAAAAATTTGTAGACGTAGATGGCAGCAATTTGAGTGTGGTTATGACAATGTATTTGCGACAAAATCGCTAAGATGGGACCTTTAATTTTTTTTTGGTTAAAATATGAGATTTCGTAGGAAGGCTCCATTGGCATTCTGAGGCTTTAATCGATTTTGTCGCAAATATATTGTTGTAGGGTTCACCCTCTCTGCTGCTTCCGGACACAAAGTGTCTGGTGGTGATATTACTGCTTCATTGGGAAAATTAATAGGATTACCATGGACAAAATATCCCGGGGAAAACACTTACCGGATCATAATTATTGTGGGCCAGGAACTCGATTGGATATTTATCTTGACAATCAAGATCAACCTCTGCCCGGTGAATATCCGGTAAATGCTAAATGGAATTGACAAAACATGTTACGTTAATGATATTGCTTATCGAGATAAAGATTTACAAAAGTGACATCTCCACGTTATAAAATTAAATCAATCCATCAATAAAGTAAAAAATAAATCACTTCGAGAAAAATTAGCAGCCTTTCCGGTAAAAAAATTGTCATGAATGGTAAAATTATGTTAGGAGCTGGCAATTGATTATATAATTATAATAAAGGAGTCTATTTGCTTTTTTCCCGAGAGGTTACTGAATAGGGCAAAGCAGATAATAGTAAACATTTTGAAGCTTCAAAGGTTTCACGTGTTGTTACTGCAGCGTGGATAACACGACAGGCAATATCGCTAATCTATCTATTTGGATATTAGTATGCGAAGGAAAAAATTTATACAAGAAAAGATCTAGCGAATGGGTTATAAGCTTACCAAGTGTGATAACTGCGTTAACAAAATGAAATCACTCGTGCAACTTCTATGAAACATATTAATGCAATTACAAATAAACATATACCCCGTTACGATGATCACGGATATCGACGTGAACAACCAGTGTTCGGTAATGTGTCAGTAAGGTATTTGTATGAACATGGTGAACTTGAAGGCTATAAAAACAGAGCAACTGATCCTATCTTGAGTGTGACTACACATAAAATTACCTACATGGCTAGACCCAAGGGCAGGCACGCCATCTACAGACTGGATTCAACTGCTCCTCGACGTGGATTTGTACGCAAACAATAACAAGTAAATCCTGAAGACACAATTACCGTGCAATTATATATATCTATATATATATATATATATATATATATATATATATATATATATATATATATATATATATATATATATATATATATATATATATATATATATATATATATATATTATAAATATTATCAACAATGAGTATTGGAGAACCACACTCAGCTAAATTAGCTCGAGAGCGTTTAGAGGCAATTAAAAAATATCTACCTGTTCGTGATTCCGTTAAGCAACAACTACAATCGTGTCAGGAATCTCAAGTTGAATTTGAGGAGGATACACAATAATTATTTAAACCTATCACTGAGACCACTAAAGGTATTCAACCTGTGTTAGAAGAAACAGCTGAAGCAACTGAAAAAATAGCAAAAAGAACTAAAAAAACAAAACAAATTCTTGAAAAACTTCCAGAAGAAATAGCTGCTGTAATGCCAATCCCGGATATACTCGAGGATACAAACCAGGCAGAAGGTGATACTCAACAAATACCAGGCCAAATGCAAAGTAGAGTTAACATATATGATAAATTTACCGAAGATGCCATTAATGATATCAAACAGATCAAAAATATAGAACAATTACCTAAATTTGCTGTGAGAGGTTATAATAATCGAAAACAATATTTAAAACCAGAATATCCTGATGATGTTGTAAGTCAGGATAATTGGTATAAATGGATATTTCGCATACACTATAACGTTGATGAAGCTCAAAACAACGATCCAAGATATATTAAGTATATTCATGCAATAGATAATTATATTGCCTTCATGTAATTACCGCCAGAACAACAGCAATTGATAAAGCAAACAACAACAAGAACAAGAAATGATAAAACAACAAAAAGAACCAAAACCATTTGAGCAATCACTTCGTGATTATCCAGTACCACCAAAAACACCATCAAAACCAATTAAAAAATCACCACCGAACCCAAGTGAAGAAGAAGAGAAATTTCAAGGCGCTCCCGGCGCAACTGGAAGTGGCCTAGGGAATGGTCTTATTACTTATACCAATAATGTTCTTGCTGATGTTGAACGATTAGATATCCTCATTGGAGGAAAACGAGCTGGTAATAATTTCCCAGAAATTATTAATGAAGCAGCAGATAGTTGTAAACGATTACTTAATGACGGTATTATGGACATTGATTTGTATCTATCACTTATTAATGAAATTGCCGATGATTATTATAGTGACAAAGTCACAGTGATTACATACAATTAGTGATAAAGTTAATTAATAATAAAATGATTGTGCATGGTGCTCAACGTGTACCTACCATGTTAGGGTAATAAACTCTCGGTTAGCAGTATACAAAGCAACCTACGAAGATGGACTAGGTGATATTGTTCAGGGTCTGTTTAGAAGAATAGCCCCAAAAGCAATACCAATTGCAAAGCAGCTGGGTATGAAAGCTATTGATGTTGTTCGTGAAAAGGTATAGACGCAGCTGGTACCCTTGCTAGCAAAGCATTCTCAGCGATCAAAGATAGACTAACGCGATTAGTACGCAAACCATAACCCGTCCGACCTCAACCAGTGAAATTGCCCAGCGCTGAAGTGATGCCCGCAAGTGTAAGTAAAATAATAAATCAAGCCACTAATCAAAACCTAGCGGAGTTATTTGATGTCCCAATGTCGGAAAAAGAAAAAGTATAACCGCTAGTCTGATATCAGGAAGTGGTCTCACTTCCCGAAGTGATTTTCGTGTTAGACGAAGATGGTAATAATAAACATGTTCAAGCGCATATCTGTCCCCGCATTTGACATGGACGCACCAGTTCTCAAAGATGAGTCTGTGCGTGATTATCAGTATTATTCTTATGACGCCCGAATTCCAGATCAGCGTGGACGAATCGAATTACAGGTTCGGGATACAAGTAGATATTTCTTACCCGCTGAAGCTTTTCTTGAGATCGAAGGTGAAGTTCTAAATAACGCGAATCCTGCAGCACCAGCAGCATATGCAGTCGATGTTAGTGTTGGTTTTGTTAATAATGGTATTATGGCGTTGTTTGATAGCTCTAAGTACATGATTGACGTAAAAATATTGAATTAATTCAGAAAGACGTTGACGTTGCTACAACAATACTTGGTCTTGCAAGATACAGCGACGATTACTCGGGATCAGCTGGTCCATCAATGATGTTTGCAAAGGATACAACTGATTTTCCAGAAAGTAGAAACATGACTATTGATAATGTGAGAAATGCCGCCGGGGACAACACTAGCTTTGCAGTATTATCGATGAATGCAAATTTTAGCTTAGGATTTGCAGTGCTGCGTAAATCAATGTTAAAAGTGAGAGAAGAACATTTTCATGTGCAATTCCACTGTCACATATCTTTGGATTCTGCAGACATGTAAGAATGGTTATTTTTGGAGCTAAACATACAATTGTACTCGTGCGAAAAAGTACCGATGATGAGGCAATATGGCACGCTGAAGGAGCTGCTGATGCTGCAAATAGGGCACTTCATGGTAAAATTATGCTAACCAAACTTTCGCTCTGGATGTCAGTAATGACTCCAACGATATCCGAAGAAGATCGGTTACTATCTTTTATGAGTCAAGGCAGTAAATCAACGTTATCATGGTTAACAATGACTACGGATGTTATCCAAAGTAATATCAACGGTTTATTCATATGGCAAATAGCTTCTCAACAAGGTGTTTCTGCACCGCGACATATATTTATTGCGCTCCAAAATACTCCACGAGTAAATAATCAGACACAAAGTATCATGATATTTGATAAGCTCGGTGTTTTTGAGGTTTTAAGAATAAATGGACATCAAGAACCATCCGAGGATATTTTGTTAAATTTCGATCAAAATAATGTAGCACGTGCATATCATCGTCTTATGTCGTTTATGGGACGTGCTCAAAACATTGATTCTGGTTTACAAATATCACAACTAGATTTTACAACGCTGTATTCGATTTATTACATTTTACTAGAACATTTAGATTTAACTAGACAATCAGTAGTTGATATATATTTTCGAGCCCGTGTGAATCGAGGAGTTATTGCAAATTACAGAGCAATCGCAGTTATACTCAGTGATAAATCAATGTTACTCGAAGGTGCAGGTGGACGAATGAGAGTCATTGATGCTCTAGTAGAAAACATGTAATTAGATCGCTCATAATATTAATAATGTTATATCATCACGTTAGTGTGAGTCTGACTCCTGGTCAGGTCAAAAGACTGCAATCAGTATCAAACAATAACTGTGGAATAAACATATCATTGAAAAAGGAACAGATGATCGGTTCAAATAAATTATCGTTGACCAATCGTCCATTCAAAAACTTTAATAAAGCAAAAAAGTCAAACAAAGGCGTCAAACTTAGTCTTTCTGCAGACTCCTAAATGGGTGGTATATTTCCCCTTCTCGCAGCTATACCAGCATTAATAGCCGCTGCAGCCCCAGCTGTTGCAAAAGCTGCTGCGTTAGGCGCTGTTGGAACCGCTGATAGAATGGCGTTAAAGAAAACACTTGAACAAGGAATCAAACAAAGGGAAAAGGTCTAAGACTTCCGGGGACCCCGTCTTCGTGGTAGCGAAAAGGTATAAGACTTCCAGTGACAGTTTACTGATCTCGCCTCTGTCTAATTTTGATTTGCTCGATGCTGCTAAAAAACTAAATATAAAAAATTTCAAAGGTGTTTTTATGCGCGATCAATTACCAAAACAACCTAACAATACTGAAACTGGTATTATTAATCTCGATAAAAACTGCGGACCTGGCACGCATTGGGTATCTTATGCAATTGATCCACGTGGAATTATCTATTTTGATTCATATGGATTAGCGCCACCAAAATAATTTCTTCATTATGTCAGTAATAATACTGCTCCAATCTGGTATTCAACGCTACCAACACAAATATTAATTGATCCACCAATATGTGGTCGTGAAGTATTTAGTGTACTTAATGCTGTATCCATGGCACCGCCAGGAAAGCCACCTCATAAAGTCGTGCATGAATATACCACATTGTCACATTTGAAAAGACATCAGTAAATATAATGGTAGATATTTACGGAAGATCTGCTCGTGGTAAAGCTCAGCAGCAAGGTGATTTATCTAAATATGCAACCCTCGATCAACTTAGAAATGAGATTGATGATTTATTTAATATTATGAGTGTGGATCATAATGAAGTGGTTGCTTTTCAGGAAAACAAGGACGATTAAGGACAAGCGATATACAACTACCAGACGTATTTATACGAATTCCTGCTGCAGTTGCTGATAATATCGTTACTTTTACTGATCAGGGTAATATACAAGATTCAGGTATGTCAGTTAACGATTATGTCAAGACGACTGGCGGTGCATTTTTAGTGGAGACGTTATTATGAACAAAAATAAAATTACAGATCTTGGATATCCAACCAGAGATAGTGATGCTGCAACAAAAAATGTTGACGAGCAGGAATCTACGTACGTATTAACCAACGGTGGTATAATGCGTGCATTTCTCAATATTAACCATAATGTTATTAGTAATTTAAAAACACCAGAATCTGAGTTTGATGCTGCTACAAAAATACGTCAATGATAAAGAGATTCCAATAACGACTTCGTTAACGACAATCAATGATGGAGTTGTTGCATTTACCACTGAGTTTGCTAATCACATATAAACGTTTCTAAATTTTCGTAGAAATATAAACAAAACTAATAACGAATTTTTTGGAAGTCCACCAAATGTTGATATAAAACTTACTGATATTAACACAAAACACAACGTTATTATTAGTGGAATTCTGTATATCGTTCAAAAAACGAGCCTTATTAAAATTCCTCACAAACAGATCATCAACATCGTGTACGTCGTCGGATCAGGCTCAACTACATGGACACAACGAAATAAAACCATCACACTGCGGAGGTCGCTGGTATATATGGATTGGTTGGTCAGGTGGCTTCTTTCACCACCTAGGATAATGTCAAATGTCACGTAGAAAAGAGGGAAAAGTTATATTTTATTGAACGAAATTCAGTCCTGGAAATAACGTATTCTCATTAAGTTTTGATTTGAATGATGGAGAAGATCAGCCGTTATATGTACAAATAAATGTAAAAAACTGGGTCATGTGTTTGTGAATTATGTAGTAGAGAACTGTTTAGGAGTATTAATTTATTCATGATGTCCTTCATAAATCAGAGACTATTTTTAGCAAGAAATGTTTTCATACGATACAAATATTTTTCTCTATATTTCTATGTGGAAACTATTATTTATGAGGAAGTGGCAAAATATGTCTCATATTAATGACTTAATAACTTTCTTAAAGAAATGAAATTCAGTTTACAGATTTACAGAGAATGATAATTATTCGTCACCCTGATTAGAATAAAGAAAATCATTAGTAAATGAAGATCAATAAAAAATACCTTTGGATTAATAAATACTAGGAGCAAAAGT
>JAEAOA010001299.1:0-47252 GCA_016746295.1 Potamilus streckersoni | reverse complement strand
AATTTTAGAGAAATTTAGACAATGGTGGAAGAAATGCAGACAATAAAAAGAAGAAGACGAAAACAAAGGCCCTTTTCAGGGCCACTTTCCATGCCTCGAAAAGATTATACTTTTCCATAACAAATTGCCTGTATAAGTTATAAAACATACATATCACTACATTCACTAACACGACGAACGCTTGATGTCACAGTACTTGACGAATGCTTGACGTCACAGTACTTACACATTGCTACACTGTTACCAAGTGTTCAGTACCGTGATGTCATGTTACCTGGGGCCATTTCTCTTGTCGCTATACAGTCCCAGGGTGTGCTAATACAAAATTCCCCTTGTCGCTAAAGTCACCCACGCTGTGCCATTTGTCGCCAAAAATCTTGTCGCTATATCGTCCCAGGCTGTTTTTTAATGATAACTCCCATTGTCGCCAAATCGTCCCCTATTACTACTTTAATTCCACTTTGTCGTTGTAGAATCCCTGGGCAGTTTTATGCCTGGCTATGCATTCTGTGACTGAAGGGTTTTTGCATGCTTATGTAATGATTACAAACAGTTTAGAGTTGTTATTCATAAATTAGAATGGTCTCGACTGTCGATTTTTATTTGGCTCTTGATAGAATTATATTTGTTCCTATACAAGAATCTTTCAGTGCCATCAATTTGAAGAAATTCGTCGACAAATAAAGCAAAACCGTTATTGATGTTGGCATCACTGGTCAGCCGACTAATAACTCGTCAGCAAATTTCCCAACCTCATCACCGCGGCTAGAATCCATCGCTTATAGGTAATACCAGATCTAATCTTGAACACAATCGCCAAAGACGATTAGGTACCCGTCCTGATAAATGTTGACTTCCTATAACTGAATATCATCTCAAGCGACAAACTGTGCTGATATTGCATATGGAAAAGAATTTGTGTTATCATCACGTCCTATATAGTACGTATCACTGATTTTTTTCAAGCGGTATATAATTTATTAATGTTTTTTACATCCCTTCTGCGATGAAATACTCTTACAATGAATAAATATGATCCAGAATCGTGCACCTTATACGACTCGACGTTTAGATCAATAGAAGTATGCACAATAGCATTGATTGTAAGCGGACCAATTGCTATGGCTTTGTCGACTCCCTGGGACTGTAGTATTGCCAAGGTGAGTAATATTTAATTGATCTGTCCCCATGCTATTACTACGGGTAGTGGTGAGGGCAACTCTGACACTTTTTGTTTCGCCGGAACCTCGGCTACATCAGTATACATCAGTCCTTAAATGTCATTTTGCGCAACGTAAGCTAATAAACATACTTTCGAAGTGACAATAAAAATCAACAAACGTATTGGTGTCATCCAGTTTAGCTTGTAACGGGAGTGTTGAAAAGAACAGTGGTAGACGAGTCTGTCATCTGTGTAATAGGAACAGCAACAACGTGGTGCTACAAGCCCGTAGGAGACAGAATATAAAAGATGTCAAGGTGTTATCACGTACGCGACCCAGTGAATTACAGGTCCTGTTAACAAATTCAGCGTAACATTTTCTCCTGTGTGGAATATTTGATGCAACTTAATTCCGCACAGAGAAACATCGGAAATACTTAAATGGCTTTACTGTAGCTAATAAATCAAAATTGATTAATGAAAGCGCTGTCTTTAAAGTCGTACTGAGTAATCTAAGACCTCGACATAGGGATATTCTGCGAGTCGTCTCCTTATAATCGAAGACCTTTACCTTTTTGAATTCGTCACCCACCTCTTTTTTCAAAGCCAACCCAGATTCAGTTCCGACGGTCTCTAGTGTGGACGCTTTTGCAAGCACTGGAGACTCAGCCGCTAACAATGCTGGAATGGTTGGTAGGAATTAATTGGTGCCACATATGACATGGATAAGTTACGATGTTCTTTTCTCAGCTGCATTAAGCTGATTAAGTTGTGTTTGGTGAATCACACTGGACCGCTACAATTAACTTTGTCGGAGACATCTCACTTAGTTCTCTATGGTTTCGTATTGCGCTCTTTATTTTCGATGTGTGGGGCTAAGACCAACCTGAACTTCATGATAGGACATTATTTTTTGAAGACGCAACAGGTTTGATTAGTATGTTACAGCTCCACGAATTTTCCCCAGGTGAGTCAATGACTCTCATTCGTTTACATGTGCTCCACAATAATAGAGGATCACATCAATGCATCTGTAACGACAGGAATGTCCATTTACACGTGCATGATATTACATGTCGACTACGAGCTGCTTAAACAATTCCAGGTGTTTCAAGAGAATGTAATAAATTGGGTACAATGTACGGAAGTCCTCCTAGGTATCGGCGAACCTCTGTTTAATGTTTTGATATCAGTACATGTACAGCCATAGCTTGTGTGATGTGCCTGCGTCTTGTCAATAAAGTTGAATAAAAATTCTTCGGAGAGTTCTCAGTGACCCTTTATCTACAGAGAATTTTCAGTCTTCTTAGTTTAACAAATGTGTTGGTATTATGGGTTTGTTTGTTTTTCGATTCATGTTTTGAAGCGAAACGAACACGTATTTTAGTGCATTGAGAGCATGTGTGGGACTTGTTTTCTATCTAAACTGCCCCTGGATATCATTTCTTGTGTAAGCGTCTATGGTGAGCACGAAAAACGACAGCGTTGACGCGATTCCAGATTGCATAAACGAAAACAAATTGTCTTCTGTGGCCGGTGATGCAATTAACGTAGGGATTCAAAATCTTATTGTTGTCAACACAACTTGTCCGGAAGCGAAGGTGTGATGGTAACGCCAAACTACGTCATTGGCGGTACTCTGACGGGATAACATGACTATTTTTGGCTGCAAAAATAATGTTGCAAAACTCTCTCTAATACAAATATATGACTCTCGCACAAAAACTATAACGATGATCCACTACGGCAGGGAGAGCAATATACTGTGGATAGAAAGAACCATGATGAACAATAGCTGTTGCATATTGGCTATAGTCTGCATTATCGGATGTCTCCTTTATCAACATCATAGATGGACCAGCAGATTTTGCATACTCGTTGTATCTAACGAGTCCGAGAATCTTCTTGACAATGTCAATGTGACGGGGATCGTTATATCCTTGTATGGTTTGTAAGAAATTGGAGTGGGGTGTTTTCAATATTTATATAGATGTGGTACCCAACCAGTGTCGATTATGGTTAAGAAGTTAGTGAATGATGGTATAGAGCTCTGAGCCCCCAGTCAGCAATGCCGACAATTAAATAATAAAAGTTTAAAGGGTGAAATATAATAACGATTTAATTAACGATCAAATATTCAATCACTTGTACTTCACAATGCACCCCTTTCGCTCGTTCCTTTGAGTCATCATATGAGTTATAGCGTGAGAGTTAGAGCTTCAAAGCCTGAACTCAGTCTGAATGGATTCCTCAAATTTATTTTATACCAAATATGGCCTCTATAGCTTCCCATAGCTTATGGCCTCGCTTTGTCTAAATCCGGTACTGCGGACAAGACAAGGTACACGTGAAATAACACTTATTATAGATGCAGCAACACTTAACATAGTTTACATAGTTCTCACTATCGTTGTAACAAAAGCTGCTACAATTATACTAATTTCTTTCAACAATTGTTTTAACATTTCACGAGAGGGAATTTACCCCTAATCATCAGTTTAGTTTTGTCCACACTGACAATGTCATATCGGCGAAGTTTTTAATGATTAAAATCAGTTCTGATCTTACACTATAACATTGTCGAGTTCATTTTGCAATTAGCTGTGCTTTCTTCATTTCTTCCACAACACTTAATATCTGTTCGCAATGATGTCGGAACAGTATCTGAAATAATATTAGAAAAGAACGGAACAAACAAAAAAGCAACACTATATATATATATATATATATATATATATATATATATATATATATATATATATATATATATATATATATATATATATATATATATATAGTCCCAACTATATCCCAACCAGCTGTCATCCAAAACACTGCATTAGGAACATTCCATATAGCCAGACACTGAGGATACGCAGAATTTGCTCCGACGATAAAACGATTCCTAGAAGAGCTGGCTAAACATTTAATTTATCGAGGCTACGACAAAGACCTGATTGCGGAGGCAATCCAAAGGGCCAAACAAACAAACAAACCGTGATGACCTACTCAGATATGAACAGAAAGAAAAGGTTGATAGGATACCATTTATTCTGACCTATCACCCAGACAATCCCAAAGTAGGTAAAATCATCGCAAAACACTGGCCAACCGTGCAATCGTCAGATATACTAAACCTAATACTTCCGAACAAACCTGTAGTAGCTTACCGGAGACCAAAAAACCTAAAGGACATCCTAGTCAGGGCAAAGCTAACGCCAATCGCTAGTCAAAACCAACCTAGTCAATTTGGACCCTGTGGCGATAAAAGATGCAAAACCTGTCAACATATGATAGAGACCAAGACATTCACTAGCACAGTGACAAAAGAAAAACTAAACATACATGGTCCAAACAAAACGTGCAAAACAGAGAATGTGATTTATTTGGACACGTGTAAGATCTGTGGCCTTCAGTATGTCGGAGAAACTGAAAAGCTACACAAAAGGATAAACCTTCATAGATCTGATTGGATGACAAAAAAGCTGTACAGAAGTCCGGTCGCAGAACACTTCTCCTCCCCTGGCCACACTTTCAGTGATATAATACTTATCGCTATTGCTAACAACCACAGCTGGAGTTCCGAAATCAGCAAGGAAAAGGAATCATACTGGATACGCCGCCTTAGAACATTGAAACCAAGCGGTCTAAACCAAGAAGACTAGAAAATGAAAACTATGCACTAGTAGAATTTAACATTTTCTAAATCTTCTTATTATCCTTCAATTTTTACTATAATAATAACCGGTATAGAATCAAATATCCGGGATATAATCTGCGTTACATAAATGTACTAAAAGTAAAAATGGATGTCGCTTTGGCTTGTAGACTTTTAGGGAATTATACACCGTTTTCAGTTTCCCCAACTAGTCTATACAAGCTGGTTGTATTTATAATTTTAACACATGTGGAGACAGCCATGTAGAGGTTTACAAACACAACGTTTTTGTGTTTATTTGTTTGTCGTATATATGTTTTGTATTTGCCTTTGAAAAAGACTAATTAAGAGTCGAAAGCGCTCAGGCTAGTTAGTTACTAGTTTCGTACTGTTCGTCGTCAGTTTATTGCATCTATTTTAATCAATCCCTGACACACGTGATCCCTTGGTGGATCCAGTACGCTTGAAAGGATTGTTATTCGCCATATGATTTGTATTCTTTATATATATATATATATATATATATATATATATATATATATATATATATATATATATATATATATATATATATATATATATATATATATTTATATAGATACATATATATATAAATAGATATATATATATATATATATATACATATATATATATATATATATAGAGAGAGAGAGAGAGAGAGAGAGAGAGAGAGAGAGAGAGAGAGAGAGAGAGAGAGAGAGAAACTTTTATTCTATGCATTGTGTTCATTCGGGGGCAAAGTAAAAAATTTTACAATTCGAGAAGAAGCAATAAAGATGACCCGGAATCAACTATACCATATCAACATATCCTTTGTGCAACCCATTTCCAAAATGCTTTAGTTCTTTCTATTTCAAATTCTTTATATTTCAATGTCTTCTCTTTGTCGTTGTTGTGATTTTTAATTCCTTGTATCCTTTATATGCATTACTTATTCTCATAAACTGGTCACAAGCACCTATGTCGGCTGGAAATGTTTCCATCTCAGCTTCCACCCAAATGTTTGCTTCTTTGTATTTCTTAATGTTGGATCCCTCAGATTAAAATAGTATTGTCTATAGGTAATGTAATATATAACAGTATTGTCTATAGGTAATGTTATATATAACAGTATTGTCTATAGGTAATGTACTATATAACAGTATTGTCTATAGGTAATGTTATATATAACAGTATTGTCTATAGGTAATGTTATATATAACAGTATTGTCTATAGGTAATGTACTTTATAACAGTATTGTCTATAGGTAATGTACTATATAACAGTATTGTCTATAGGTAATGTAATATATAACAGTATTGTCTATAGGTAATGTAAGAAACAACAGTGGTGTAATCCCGTAGGTAGACTACTCAGGATGACGCGCTTATTATGTTTTATTTCATAATTGTTCTGTCTATATATGAAAGAGTGACAGCTTAGCTTTTGTAATGTTAACAGGTTTTATTTTAGATTTTACTCTTGTATTTTTATTGCACCGCTTGTACATTTTTCATTGGCTTATTTTTATATAGACGTTTTCGCAATTTGGCACGGTTTTACTCTTTACTTTTAAATGTTGCTTGAAAAAGGCACAGTAAAATTTGAAATTATCATGCAGTCATTCTTCTTGACAATGCTACGCTACTTATCCTGAAAGGTAATTGACAAACCTTTAACGGAGTAACAATTTTGTCATGTTATAAAATCAATTATGAATGGAATAGAAGAAAATTGACTGATTAGCTGTACAACGTTTTCCATGTCAATCGTTAATGGACCAGTTATAAACATAAATGGATTTTACTATAGCATGGTCGAGATATGGGTAAAAGCAAACCTCAGTACTGTATGGCAAATTTTTCGTTTCAGTTTACGTCTTATTACAACATTAAAGCATCTCTGGTAATTAAATGTGGATTGTCTTGTAAAAAAATCTTTCAAACTACTTATTTTGCTACTTAGAACTTAAAATAAAAGAAACAACTCCGCTTTTCGACCAAAGTACCTTGTATAACACCAAGTGTTTGAAATTTCTTGCTTTTTATTTACACTTTCGGATTTGTTTTTCTTTTTGTTTCTCCCAAGTTGTATACTAAATTCAGTTCTACGTGAATTCTTTGGTTTTAATTACATTATCTTTTCAACTTCTTTTTTCCAACCATACTTATATTTTCATTTTCGTCTTTATTTTTTTAATTTAGAACGATATGTGTAAGCTGACGCGTAATACTTTAAGGAAGCACTTTAGCTGTAAGACAATTTACATTGTTCTTTACAAGAAATTAAAAATAGTTTGAAATGTAATTGTCTGCCTCAAATTCGGGAGATCGTGGGTTCGATCCCCGGCGATGTTATACCAAAGACTTACTAAAATGGTAATAACAGCTGCCTTGCTAAGCACTCAGCATTAAGAGGTTAGTGTTAGGACTGGTCGGACTGGTGTAAGGATAATGTGACTGGGTGGGACATCATGCTACATGTCTGCGGCGTGATTCCCCAGTGCTAGACATCACTGTAAACTGCTACACTGCAGACATCGTAGCAATATAACTTAAAATCGTTAAAGCTACGTTAAAAATTCAAATATAACACACACACACACATACACACACTCTCACACACACACACACACACACACACACACACACACACACACACCTCTCTTGGAAAACAAGCAATTATATGCCAAGAAAGGAGATGGCAAATGAAACATTCAAAACTGGAAGTCAGAAGTGACCACCTGAATATGGGTAAATTTAGATAAGATTGCGCTTATGCTCGTATTAGTCTAAAATATAGCAAATATTCAAAAACTTTGTTTTAAGAAATCGTTTAAAACAACTGTGGCACTGGAGACGAAAATTTATATATGTTTAATTTAGTTTTGCACTATTGGTGATTTGGAATGCATGTGCCGTTTCAGAATATCGGAATTTTACAATACGGGCTTTCTCAAGTTCTCTTTGGGTCTCACCGGACAGTTGTTTTGCCAAATTTTCATCCGACAATGACCTATTGCAGAAAAATGATCATAATTTTACAATAAAGATACAAATAAAAACTAACTAATGATTTTTGTTGAAAGGATGCTTGTAAGATTCTGACTAATGTATTAAGGTTAATTCTTTATGCAACTGGTAGTTTTGATACTGAACCTATGCTACCACCAACCCCTCTTTTTTACATTCATTTTTGACAGAAAAGAGCTATTTTCAACCTGTTCCTGTGAGAAGCAGGCTCACAGAGTCAGTATGTACCTTATTGATCTTGAAAGTTCACTAGTACTATAACAAATTAACATACTTTTCATCACCCCTCAACCATGTAGATTTTTAGATATTTTCCTCTGAAGCAGACACATGTAAATACGTAAGCCAAGTCGGATGCACATTTGCAGACTAAGTTACGCATTTGATCTCCAGTGCTAGTCTAACTGTGACAGGCAGTCACCAACAAGGCAACCCATTTACAAGCCTAACTCAAAGTAAATGTAAACCACATTACAGATTTAGCTTATGTGTGAGTTTATAAATGCTAGGGTTGTGATAATCAGGCTCATGCCTTTTACCTTAAAAATTAGGGGGGGGGAGTGTCAAAATACGAAACTATCCAGTGAGACCTTGACGTGGCACAGAATGCCAAATCCAACGGATATAGAACATCTGGATGGGTGGTACTAGGTTAGATTAGTGGTAAACCCAAGATAACCCAAAATATAAATTTTCTTGTATTATTTCAGCGTGAATGTTAAAAAATAAAGTATGAAACCGAGAGGATTTGGGGACAAAGAATGCAATATCAACAGTGATTATGTTTCGGAATGGATCAGGAAATCTACAAGGTATTGGGTAGATTACAATATATATGAGGAGCTCCTAAATAAAATATAATCTTCAAATTTAAGAATCAACATTTCATATGAACATTTAGATCTGTTTGTTATCATTAAAAATGAGTGTAAGTGAAAGGTCAAGAGAAAACTAGTAAGCAAGCCTCCAAAAATGAATTTTCTATGTGTCTGTAGATCGTCCAGAGGAAGTTGATGAAAGCCATTATCGATCCTTTCATACAAAAGAATCAACAAATGATTTCCATTTTAAAAATCAAACAGTTAACATACATGTATACTGATATTGAGAATTCTAGACAGAGATGTTACATTAGACATGGGGCAACACAGTCACATTGCTGAAATAATCAACTAGGAATGAAACAGATGCATATAACTCCAGCATCATCCTTAATACTACATATTATTTTGGAAAGCAAGGAGATTTCTCCGACAGTTTACATTTTTTCTTTCTACTTTCTTTTATCTATTCTAGCGCTTCTTAAAAAGAGACCAAGACTAAGTTTATGGTTTTTGTCCTCGCGATCTGTGCATCACCTACTACCTATCAAATGCTAACAACCACATGGGGAGTAAATTTAATTGTTTCAAGGATTGATCTCTGCGACACACTCAAAACAGCATAGAACCTATTTTCTAGTCAGGGCCCATGGAATAATCGCTGGTGTAATCGACGCTTCATACACACAGATTGTAGACGAACGCAGAGAAAGTTTGTTTTAAACCCACCACGCATTAAGAAGGAGAAAAGCTGATCAAGATACTGCATAATGAGGTTAATGGGTGTTGTTCCATTTTTATTTCAGGAGAAACATGGCGATTTGTCATGATGGAAATGAATGAGTTAGAAGTGCACTTTCAGTCATCCAAATCTGATAATTAAAAGAGCCTTTTCCTATCTGACATTTTAATGTGGACCGGATGTTTCCCTTAACAACGAATACAGGCAACAGCTACTATAATGGAATAAAGTTGTTTGATCGTACTTGTTTTGAACGACGGTGTTATTTCCTCAGACTTAAACTATTACGTCAATATGGCAGTGAACTTTAATCATCCGAAAGGATCTGATTCCGAGATCATGTCCATCTGTTTTGGCCAGATAACTGTCCCCAAATAATTGCGAACGTTTCCAATAAATCATCAGTCAAGAGAGCTAGACATCGTGTTGAGCCAGAACGTTAATCATAAGTGGATTAATGCCTTTATCGAAAGTCGCGGAGCTGCTTTCGAAAGAAATCTATGCAAAAATAAATCCATTTAGAGAACACGTTTATCATTGCCACACATTTGAGAGAAATCATAAGATATGGTTTACCTATTTCTAATAAAGAAAACACTACCGATGAAACGCTTTGGTTCAAAAGACTTTGATAAATCGTTAGATGAGATTTATCATTATTCTTACCAAGGACAGGGTTTGGGGTTTTGTTTTTTACATTTTACAAGCTGCAAGTATTACAGAAATTTCAACAGTGCGAGAGTTTTGTCAATACAGTGGTGATGTATTTAAAACTATCTGTGTTTTCAGTGTATTTAACACAATTTTCAAAAATTTAATAAGGTCAGAATCAAATGGAAGTTCGGTGAGTTTTATCCGTAGCATTTATCTTTGTGACGATAAGAAGCCTTAATAAGCTACATAAAGCTATTTAACATATAAATTAATTGTTCACTTCGCCTCTTTCGAAAGGATGCCATGAGATCCTTTGTTTTGACTTCGCGTTGTTTTCATTCGTATTAATTGTATTCCGCGCAGACAACGTAACTAAGAATTTAATTTGTGTCTCTATATGCGATGTTGTTATTGGTATTGTTGTTACTGGTTTTTTTTTTTGTCAGCTGAAATGTTTTCTGCAGGAAGCAAACATGAATTTTGCAACTAAATGTCTGTTTACTTGCTTATTTAACTTTTAAAAATGGCTAACTAAAGAACAGATGATTAGTGAACTCAGAATCACCCCGCTCAATTACGTTACAGATAAATTCATCCATCATTGATTACGCTGTTCTACCGTTGTTCTTGCACTTGATGTAATATTTATCCTATTTTTCAACCTTGAAATATGTGTTGTATGCCTCATATTTGTTGAGTTGGAGAATACACAAATGACTCATTTATCGGTAGATAATGCCATGGGGTTAGGGTTAGGATCTGGATAATGTATGACGGTGTCATCATTTCATCATGGTATGGAAGATATCGACATTAACATTTTTGCTTAATGGCTGCATAATTGACTGTTATTTGATCCACTGGAATGTACTCGGCAAGACCACTTACCTAAGGACGACGATATCTCCTTTCTCCCTAACTTGGTAGACAACAGCGGTCGTCAAATAGCCGGAACCATTCCTTTTCGGGTGATACTGGTATGGTACAAGGAGAATACCCATGAAACAGAAAAAAAAAATGTATCGCTATTATATGTATGCGTGAGTTCGCGGTTTATACATGTAATTATACGGCACGTACATGTCATTCTCGTGTATGTACCATATTCTATATTGCTATTAATCTCCCAAAGGAAGAAATAAAGATGGATTGGCTTGCCAACTCGTGAAGGGAACTAACCTACATTACCTTTCAATATTGACATGAACTTGCCTGTCTTAATTATGGGTTATTTTCCAGGGGACTCAAATATTTGGACCATGGAATTATTTCATGTGATCCGCAACGACAACCGTAATATGTAAAAAAAAAAAAATTAAAAATAAAATTTGCTTTCTTTACAGACAAGCCTTGATAAAAATTATTTGTTATATCGTTTACTTCCTGTGTCAAAATTTTTTAACTATCTTTTATATGAGCAACGTTTGCAGTATGGCAAGGTTTCAGTGACAGTGTACTGGTCTTCGTGTGGCACTAGTGGTGATTTGAGTTTGAGACCCGCGTGTATAATCTCTTTGTCAACTGGTACCAAAAAGGGTCGGATATACATAATGAGGACACCTCCCTAATAAAATTGAACGTGAAACAGCAAGAACATTTTCGTAAGGGTTTTTTTTACAGTTAGAAAGTTTTAGTTATGTCCAGGAAACGCTTAACATGCAAAAGCTTGTACGGGCTTCACCCTCTGTGTCCCCACGTGGGTTTTCACCCCCAAAATCCATTGGCTACTTGCATAGCCCTCCCCACCCAACGTTTTCCCCGTTTCATCTTCAGCAAAGTTTTCCTTCACACAATTCTTATGCTTTTGTTATTATTTATGCTGTTGAATATAGTTGTTTCAATATGTCATGACAACATTTGATTATACCAGTGTATAAAATGTTGTCTTAATTATTATATATAAATGTGAAATGAAAAAACTAAATAAAAACTGTTAATCTGACTCGTTTTTGTAAATGGAATTTTAAAAGACAAGAACAATAATAATTTAAACGCTTGGTTTATAGTTGGTAGACTAGATGGTTCTAGCTGAAATAACCAAAATTACGTATGAATATTCAAAGAATGTAAAATAATCTCTAAATCTACTCTAATTAATGTATCAATAGGTAATAATTTAGTTCAGTCCTAAATTGTATGTATTTAAGAAATTAAATAAAAACAGTGGCTAGATTACTTCTGTGGCTACATATTTTAGAGTCAATATCTGTGTAGAATTGAAACAGCATTATTCCAAATTAGATTTATGTTTTAGATTGACTTCATTTTGAATATGGTACAGTTTTTTGTAATAACCTCTTGAAGCATTGTAGAGTCTCGACCAAAATCTTTTTGAGGGCTGCAGATATTTGTAGATGTGATGTTTCCGGCATAGAGTGCCTTTCACGATCAGATGTCTTAAATTAGGTGTCCTCTTTTATACCAAAACATAGTCATCAAGAGTGTCATCAAAACATAGTCATCAAGTGTGTCATCAAGAGTGGCTCATTAACGGTCATTTCACTTTGATATATACCAAGGTGTTCTTCACTTCTTCACGTCCAATCTGCATATCTATATAAGCGTTATCTCTCTCTATAATTATAAGGTAAGAAATAATAAACTCCTTTCAAAATATAACAATGGTGTAACCGTGATAGAATATACATGGGACATACTGCTGAGATTGTGAAAACATTCATGTTAAATTCAAAAACAGCTATAGTCGCATACAGTTATTATCTATACGGCAAGCAAAGATATGAGAGAAGAAAAAAAAAACATTCAATAAGATGTCACCCTTCAAAACAGATTTTTAACAAATACCAATACAAAAATTCAGGACGCTCAGAATTTGCACAAAAAAATGTAGGAGGGATATAAATTGAAGGGAAAAAAAGAGGTTTTGAGGTCATAACAGCGAGCGTTCGTAACCCTGCCAAGCAGAATAACAAAGCCTGTACATAGCAAAATGTAGTATTCAATCATACTGAAGGCAATGTTAACTCCTTGCAAAATGGAGCATGCAAAACATTCATTGGTGTTACGTATCATATCTAAGTTCTGTGCGAGGATACAAGACGAAGATAAATAAACATACCCATGGGTGTTTGTATCTTTTTCTATAGAAATCGAAAGTTATATTAGTCCAGATGTACATGTCACAATGCAGCAGCCAACTATTATGACTGACCGACTCCTTGAGAGGACTCCCTGAGAAGACTATCTCAAGATTCTAAATGAAAACATAAATGGTAAATACTAATATCGCTGCATTACATAGCTTTTGTTTGGGGGTAAAAATGATTTTTCAAGGAACTGTTAATCAATACTTTTGATACAAGAATCGAAAATATAAAACAATGTTGTTTTTCATATATGATGGGTTTATTTTTATAACCTTGACATGTACGTGAACAAAGTCGAGGAGGAGACGACTGCAAATGATGGCAACGAAGAATGTTTAATGTGAAAAGCGTAACTGAAAAATTGAAATCACTAGGAGTAACAATCTCAGTCGTTACTAAAGTGACTCTTTTGTATTCTCTTAATTATTATTACAAGATATTGCAACGACGTGCCGTAAACAGATTAACATAAAGTTGTAGATGGAAAATGTACAGATTTTAATGACTATCCTGAGTCATAACCGTAAAAAGCATGATGACGGAATATCTTTAATGACTCATAGTGATTTAAAATCTAAAAACAGATGAAAAGAACGTAACACTATCTCAATCCATTAACCATTATTTAAACTTGAGCAATATAGCAAATGTATGTGATCCTTTTAAATTAACTTCTGCACATTTTAGCCGATTTGTATAAAGACGAGATTTTACTCTACTACGTAAGACTTTGGAGATTACTAATTTGAAATATATCCCAATAGAATTATCCAGTGAAAATAAATTAATAGTTTCAGAACAGAATGAGTTTAATCAAATAGCCATTCAAATCTAAGGACAGTAAAAAGAAATCGATGATAACAGAATAAAATGTTGCTAGATGCACCAGGTTTGTTCAAAGATAATTATATACTACTGTCTAATGCTATATACAGCCTTGTAAGTCTTAGAGCAGACGAAATGCTCAATTAAAAACTGAGTGTAAAGCAGATGAAATACTCAGTTGCAAACATTGAGTGTAGCTCAGATGAAATATTCAATTGCAAACACCGAGTGTAGATCTGATGAAATACTCAATTTCAAACACCGAGTGTAGAGCAGATGAAAACTCAATTGCAAACATTGAGTGTAAAGAAGATGAAATACTCAATTGCAAACACTCAGTGTAGAGCAGGTGAAAACTCAATTGCAAACACCAAGTGTTTGAATAGATGAAATATTCAATATTCATAAATATTTACAAGCAACAAAAAAAAGGATAAACAGCGAGACATCTTTTAGAAACTGACATAGAGAAAATAAACATCAGAAAGGCTATGCCACTTTTCAATCATATTTCGAAATAGTGCAGTAGACTTAAACAACAGAATCAAACAAAACGATATCAAAAGAAATAAACTCTAAATAAAACATATGAAACATGATATTTCTGACTTGATGGCAATTGCATTAACAAATTAATAAATAAACCTAAAATCAACGTTAATAAAAGCACTATAGACGGTATGAAAGCAATACATGATGACAATAGATTTGAATGAGAAGATAAAATTGATAAACAATATTAGATTCCTGAATCTAACAAGTTACATTCTGATGTGGAACAATAAGAAAACATATAAAAAAATAACTTTATCGAGAACTGGTTAAAACTGTTTTGGTGTTATACGAGGTGCTATGGATGAAAGGAGATGAAACGTATTGAAGAGATTAATTTGATTTACAAGAAAAGTTTACAATGAAAACATATGCAGTTAATCCTCATCTAGATCAGGACACAGAGACGATAAAACTGACGTTGGTGTAAAATATATTTGTAATTGGCGTTCGTATGGATGAGATTTTAAAAAAAATATTCGATAAAAACAAAAGGATACCACACCATCACAATTACCATTTTTACAACAACAACAAAATATAATTGATATGGACAATTTATTTCGACATTAGTTTTAGTCCGGATGGCATTTCAGGTAATAATCTACCATGCATTTATTCGTATTGACATATTACTTTGTCCATCAGTAGTTACTAAATTAGTACGTTGGTGGATGATTAATTTGTATTGGTAAAAATATCTGTAAAACCAAAAAGAATTTGAACATGAAAAGCGTTTTTAAAGTTTAATTTTCCACACTAAATATTATTTCTAAAATATCGAAGACAAATATAATTGGTTATTTTTGTTGCTGCTATTTTTATTCTATGGTCGTACATCTTGCATTCTAGTAAGAGACAATTTATTACGTTTTAAAATAATTAAGAAAGGCTTGATACGTGCGAAAATAATGGGTGTCAATATAATATTTAATTTTTTTTTCTTAAAACTAAAACAACAAAGTGTTTTTTCATTTTCATTTTGCGTTTTTTTTTTTTGGGTTGGAATGACATATTGTTGGTGATGATAAAAGTTCTGGCAATCCATACATCTCACTAGCATCGGTCTGGACATGGCTAATTATGTAATTTTTGACAATAGATTTAATCAATAGGGTTCTTTTTTAAACAAACTAGGGTTACGACATTAATTCTTAAATTGTGTAAATGTAAGAAGTGAAACAAACAATTTACGTAATATCATCAAGCATTTTTTTTTATCTACGAAGCATAAATTCCAGAAACGCCTATAGTTTCTGTTAATTAAATTCTAAATAATCATTTGAGTCCTTTCAGAAGTCTACAAATAAAGAATGTTCCGAATGGAAGTTCTTGAAAGTTCTGATATGGCACAATGATGCAGTCCAAAATATCTTTGAATGAGTTCAAAAAATCCAAAGTAACGTATATTGATCCAAAAATCATTAAGCACCTTATTAATTCCAATGAATGTTTTAAACAAATAATTCTTCGCGGCTTATAAGTGACTAAACTAAAACAGGAACGAATTATCTATTTATCACATTATATTTAAGGTTGACCTATACGTAACAGAATGTAAATGTTTCCAAAAGGGGTTAAAAACTAGTCTGACTTTAAATAAGTCTGGCCTGGCCTTGAACTATTGATATGCAAACATTTTATTTTCAACTTATAATCATGGACAAAAGTTAACACTATAAACATTCTATATAGATTATCTAAAGAACAACTTACAATCATGGACGAAAGAGAGACACACAGTTAAATACAGATAACTTTAGACAAAAGCTTGAAACAGTATCAAATTTTAATACTCAGAAACTAAAAAATATTGTTGAAGAAATTATAGCTAACGGTCTAGAATTTACAAAAGGTGACTATCTCTTCAAAATACGTGATCCAGATAGAACTGAAGAAAAAAGAATTTAACTTATTACAATTATGGTATAATAAAACAGAAAAAGAAAAACAATAATTTGACTTAATACAATTATGGACTAATAAATCAGAAAAAGAAAGCAAAGACACTGGATTACATGAATTAAATATTGAGAGAACAAAGTTTGTTGACCTAGTATTTCAAACACCTGTTATATTTTGGTCGTGATGTATCTTTTTACAATGTCGAAAAATCATCTAGAAAGATATTACAACATCCAGTAGAAGTGATGCTCTTTTCGATTTGAATGGCTACATCGTATTCATAATATGCAAAGATCCATTTTATATCAAAATATGTGTCTGCCTTATACTTGTAATGTGACCAGTAGTCTCTGTGGTCAATGTTATCAAAGTCCTTAATCAGGTCCATTTCAAGGACATCAGTGTAACTGGTCCATTCAATTCCAAGCTCCGGATTTATGGTGTCAAAAACTGAGTCAACTTAATTAGCCTAGATTCCCAGTTTGGATCTGTCAGAAATTAGGACATGTCAGAAATTACAAAGTATTATATGATTTTCGGACTTTGGCCATGTACAGGGTAAAAGATATCACCGTGAATAAGCCTTTTTCAGCAAAGAATTGGTGTTAGTTTTGTCATGGAGTTTTGATGTGCATAATTTTCATGATCAGATGCTTTGCCTAATTTAGATTTTAAAACTGCTTTGATACGCACTCAATGGTGATCGCAATAATTGTCATTGACAATTTTTGTGCTGTACTAATAAGGTCTGGTTTAGTAGAAATTGTGTATTCTTTTTATTGGTCGATTTGAAATTGGATCTTTCTGTGATCACATGTCCCACGTCAGTATGGGGTAGAATAAAGTCTTCATGGACCCGAATATGACTTATGGTGTGATTTACAGACATGAACTCGCGAAGGCCATTCAGACTCTTCTGGTCTTTGTTTTTAAGTTGATGGATGAAAGAGATGCAACATTTTTTAAAGCCTTTAATGTCTATTTGTTTCTCTATTATCTCTGCATGCAAGGTAGTGCTAGTTTTGTCAAATGGCTAAGTGTTACAGAAACTGGTTTTGGAAACACTGACTGAAACTGCTTGTTAAGTATGTCGCATTGGTCTATAGTATATGTTTAATTAGGACCATTATATTTGAGTGAGTCAATGTTCATATTGATTTTAGCTTCAATACGAAAGTAAAAAATCATCTGTTGGATGGTTGAGTCTTTAGAGCTGCTTTCAAAGGCCTCAGATAAAGTGTTTCAGGTTGGGAATTGTATCACTGACGTATATTTTCCTCAGAATCGCATTTGGGCTTTATTTTGCTGATTAATGTGTTATACTTGTATTGAGCTTGTTCGTTGTTTCTTTTATTTTACTAGTTACCCATTGATAGCATTGAATTGCAAACCTTTGTGGCGAGTTGTTGAATTGTGGTTTTGAGCTACTCTCTTCATCCTTATTTGGTTCTGTATAAATGGATGTGAATTTTTCCATACATTCCCATTAAAAATGATTTAGTTGAAAGATTATTCCAGTCTGCCATAATGTAAAACCTTGTTTTGTTAGGTTACGGTTACCGCTTCCTGTTTTTTTATTTTAAATTTATGATGAACAGTATCATGGTCACTGTACCCTACGACTGGAAAGTCTTTGCAATGAGTACTAATAAGGTCTGGTTTAGTAGAAATTGTGTATTCTTTTAATTGGTCGATTTGAAATTGGATCTTTCTCTGATCACATGTCCCACGTCATGGACCCGAATATGACGTATGGTGTGATTTACTGACATGAACTCGCGAAGGCCATTCAGACTCTTCTGGTCTTTGTTTTTAAGTTGATGGATAAAAGAGATGCAACAAATTTTAAAGCCTTTAATGTCTATTTGTTCTTCTATTATCTCTGCATGCAAGGCTAGGACAGGTTGTTCGGTGGATTTTTAAGCTTTGATAAATTGCTCATAAGACATCGGTACATGTTTGGAGTTTACGATGTTTTAAAAAAATTGAATATGCATAATTATCGCTATTGGTTTCTTTTAAAAGTGATTCAGATCCGTCTATAATGTCTGGTTTAAACTGCAATTTAAGAGATTTAAAAGATGTAAAGACATTTACTGGCGCCCTGAGTGGCCGAGTGGTCTAAAGCGCTGACCGTTACGAATCACTGCCATCTCGCCTCTGTCTGCGTGAGTTCGAGTCCATGCTCGGCTGAAGTGGATAAGAAAGTTAGAAAGCCTGCCAGTAGCTTCTCGTGGGTCAGTCTTTCTTCCCGGGGTTTTCCAGGATTTTTCTTCCACCACTAATACTGGCTGCCATGTATAGCCTATATTGTGCTGAAAATGGCGTTAAACCCAATAACAACAACAAAAACAACAAGAATAACTGGTTCACAAGCTATGGATTCCTAATCCTGTTAATACATGGTTTTGATATATTTATATACTGTGATCTAGTGAAAGGCTAACTTTGTATTTTATTTTATTTTAATTTAATTTCATTAAAGACGCGGGAGTAGGTGTGGTGTTTATTCGTCCACGAAAAGACTCTGTACTTACCAAGGTTAAAAATCGGGTAATTTGATTTCCAGTTATTATGGACAAATATAACCAATCTTAGATTTTGGCAGGCGGTGCATGATCTTAAATAAGTATCTAGGATTACTGCATCTTTGTTTTGGATGTTTAATTGAAATTCCCACCACTTCGTCTTTCTATCTTGAAATACTGCAAATTCAAATACTTGTGGCTGTCTGATTCATATATAATAAAAAAGACTGAATAACGTTTCATGAAAGATAATCTGAGAAAAAGGAAATAAACTGCAAATTATTATGAAAACAAAGAATTACAGTTTCACTGCACAGTAATAGTTTAGAATACCATTACAATTCAGATTCTAACAGAGCGTCCACTATATCAGTGTTCTTCCTCGTCATTTCAGATTTAATATAGCATTTGCATGATCCTCTTTTGTGGTAGAATGTGGTAACCAGGGTTACGAAATAGAAAACATTTGTCTACAATAAGATTACTTCTAAATCAATCGAGCAATGAATTAAAAGCGATTACAAAACCGGAATTGATTTATTTTCTTACTACATTGCTAAATAAGAGACTTGTTGATATTGCGTTCAATGCAAATTTGACAAGCCTTATTTTTGATTCTCCCATATTCAGTTTAAAGATTGTGTTAGAAAAGTGAAGAAAAAGATCCTGGACACGATTTAAACTCAGTAATATAGCAAATGTTATAACTATAGAGGTTCTGCCAAATGATTTATTCTCAGAATTTTCAAACGAGATAAAATAGAACCCAGTAACTTAAACGTGATCCCAATTTTACACCGACAATCGCTGTATCTGGCTTTATTTGAGAAGTATACCTGATAACAGCTTACAGTAATGGTAATAAATTAAAAAAGAGTGCAAAGAGGTGTAAACCTGCAAAGTAACAAAAATAAACTGAAAACGCTTGCAAAAATGCATACGGATGTTTGGCCGATGCTTATTTAAACATTTAAAATAATGAATCCAATTAATTGTGTTTTAGACATGGATAAAACTTATCTAAAAGAAACCGTATTACATGATAATTTGTGGAGTGACTAATTATGGAAAATCATTACTGTACATGACAATTTGTGGAGTGACTAATTATGGAAAATCATTACTGTACATGATTATTTGTGGAGTGACTAATTATGGAAAATGTAATAAAGACTGAAACTGTGTTGCATCCTATTTTGTGTCCAGCATTTATATTCATCAAGAATTACACAGCTTAAGGATATAAAAATGATTGTGATAAATTAGATAAGTGGTTGAGATTTACCAAGGTAGAAATATTTTCTTTCTGATTGACGGTTTTGTACATATAGCGATTACAACTAGTTTACCAGTCATTTTCAAGTACCAACAACATAGACTCTGATCAGCTGTTGTATAATCCATCGGCAGATAATGGTGTATGTTGTATGTTCTACTGATTATAATCCATCGGCAGATAATGGTGTATGTTGTATGTTCTACTGATTATAACCCATCGGCAGATAATTGGGGTATGTTGTATGTTCTACTGATTATAATCCATCGGCAGATAATGGTGTATGTTGTATGTTCTACTGATTATAACCCATCGGCAGATAATTGGGGTATGTTGTATGTTCTACTGATTATAATCCATCGGCAGATAATGGTGTATGTTGTATGTTCTACTGATTATAATCCATCGGCTGATAATGGTGTATGTTGTATGTCCTAGTGATTATAATCCATCGACAGATAATGGTGTATGTTGTATGTTCTACTGATTATAATCCATCGGCAGATAATGATGTATGTTGTATGTTCTACTGATTATAATCCATCGGAAGATAATGGTGTAGGTTGTATGTTCTACAGATTATAATCCATCGGCAGATAATGGTGTATGTTTTATGTTCTACAGATTACAATCCATCGGCAGATAATGGTGTATGTTGTATGGTCTACAGATCATAATCCATTGGCAGATAATGGTGTATGTTTTATGTTCTACTGATTATAATCCATCGGTAGATAATGGTGTATGTTGTATGTTCTACTGATTATAATCCATCGGCAGATAATGGTGTATGTTGTATGTTCTACTGATTATAATTCATCGGCAGATAATGGTGTATGTTGTATGTTCTACTGATTATAATCCATCGGTAGATAATGGTGTATGTTTTATGTTCTACTAATTATAATCCATCGGCAGATAATGGTGTATGTTGTATGTTCTACTGATTATAATCCATCGGCAGATAATGGTGTATGTTGTATGTTTTACTGATTATAATCCATCGGCAGATAATGGTGTATGTTGTATGTTCTACTGATTATAATCCATCGGCAGATAATGGTGTATGTTGTATGTTCTACTGATTATAATCCATCGGCAGATAATGGTGTATGTTGTATGTTTTACTGATTATAATCCATCGGCAGATAATGGTGTATGTTGTATGTTCTACTGATTATAATCCATCGGCAGATAATGGTGTATGTTGTATGTTCTACTGATTATAATCCATCGGCAGATAATGGTGTATGTTTTATGTTCTACTGATTTTAATTCATCGGCAGATAATGGTGTATGTTGTATGTTCTACTGATTATAATCCATCGGTAGATAATGGTGCATGTTTTATGTTCTACTGATTTTAATTCATCGGCAGATAATGGTGTATGTTGTATGTTCTACTGATTATAATCCATCGGTAGATAATGGTGTATGTTGTATGTTCTACTGATTATAGTCTATCGGTAGATAATGATGCATGTTGTATGTTCTACTGATTATAATCCATCGGCAGATAATGGTGTATGTTTATGTTCTACTGATTATAATCCATCGGCAGATAATGGTGTATGTTTATGTTCTACTGATTATAATCCATCGGTAGATAATGGTATATGCTTTATGTTCTACTGATTATAATCCATCGGAAGATAATGGTGTAGGTTGTATGTTCTACTGATTATAATCCATCGGCAGATAATGGTGCATGTTTATGTTCTACTGATTATATTACATCGGCAGATAATGGTGTATGTTGTATGTTCTACTGATTATAATCCATCGGCAGATAATGGTGTATGTTGTATGTTTTACTGATTATAATCCATCGGCAGATAATGGTGTATGTTGTGTGTTCTACTGATTATAATCCATCGGCAGATAATGGTGTATGTTGTATGTTCTACTGATTATAATCCATCGGCAGATAATGGTGTATGTTTTATGTTCTACTGATTTTAATTCATCGGCAGATAATGGTGTATGTTGTATGTTCTACTGATTATAATCCATCGGTAGATAATGGTGTATGTTTTATGTTCTACTGATTTTAATTCATCGGCAGATAATGGTGTATGTTGTATGTTCTACTGATTATAATCCATCGGTAGATAATGGTGTATGTTGTATGTTCTACTGATTATAGTCTATCGGTAGATAATGATGCATGTTGTATGTTCTACTGATTATAATCCATCGGCAGATAATGGTGTATGTTTATGTTCTACTGATTATAATCCATCGGCAGATAATGGTGTATGTTGTATGTTCTACTGATTATAATCCATCGGCAGATAATGGTATATGCTTTATGTTCTACTGATTATAATCCATCGGCAGATAATGGTGTATGTTGTATTTTCTACTGATTATAATCCATCGGTAGATAATGGTGTATGTTTTATGTTCTACTAATTATAATACATCGGCAGATAATGGTGTATGTTGTATGTTCTACTGATTATAATCCATCGGAAGATAATGGTGTATGTTGTATGTTTTACTGATTATAATCCATCGGCAGATAATGGTGTATGTTGTATGTTCTACTGATTATAATCCATCGGCAGATAATGGTGTATGTTGTATGTTCTACTGATTATAATCCATCGGCAGATAATGGTGTATGTTTTATGTTCTACTGATTTTAATTCATCGGCAGATAATGGTGTATGTTGTATGTTCTACTGATTATAATCCATCGGTAGATAATGGTGTATGTTTTATCTTCTACTGATTTTAATTCATCGGCAGATAATGGTGTATGTTGTATGTTCTACTGATTATAATCCATCGGTAGATAATGGTGTATGTTGTATGTTCTACTGATTATAGTCTATCGGTAGATAATGATGCATGTTGTATGTTCTACTGATTATAATCCATCGGCAGTTAATGGTGTATGTTTATGTTCTACTGATTATAATCCATCGGCAGATAATGGTGTATGTTTTATGTTCTACTGATTATAATCCATCGGCAGATAATGGTGTATGTTTTATGTTCTACTCATTATAATCCATCGGCAGATAATGGTGTATGTTGTATGTTCTACTGATTATAATCCATCGGCAGATAATGGTGTATGTTTATGTTCTACTGATTATAATCCATCGGCAGATAATGGTATATGCTTTATGTTCTACTGATGATAATCCATCGGTAGATAATGGTGTTTACTGATTACTCCAAAAACATTGCATGGAGCCAGATCTCATTATGCGACAGTAAATAGAGATCGAAGTTGAACTTTACCTTTAATGCGAGTATATCGAGTAACAGACGTAATAAAATCGATTTGCATAGTCAAAAAAGGCTTTAGTTAATATGTGCTAATGCAACATTATGAATTTTCAATAAATGGTTTCAGGGAATATACATTCTCTAGTTGTTGTTAAGGACAACAGAGTACAAACCATCTTCACTAATACTAATACACATGAAATGCAAAAAAGATTTAATATATTGCATTTTCAAACAAAAGGATATGGTTTTTAAGGAGATTTGAGTTTCCATCTAGCACTATGTACCGTAGATGTAGTTCTGACGTATAAATATGGTCATATATGTATGCCATCCGCACACTAAACAAAAATAAAGAAGAATGACACTTACCTTCACACCTAGACAATGCTACCTTATTCATTCTGATGTCGTACATTTTATGATTGTATTATCTAAGTAAATTCATTTTCTGGCTAATTTCCACGCGAGTAAAAAAAAAATCGTTGTACGATACGAATTTCAGATTCTTTTGAATCATTTGTTTTGTTATTCCCCTTAAGTACTTTCGTCTTTCTACATTTTAATCGGTTATGTATTACTATTTAAGTAGGCAGATAGAATAGAACAACAGGAGTCCCTGTCTGTATAATATAAAAGTATAATTAATAATATAAACAAAACGAAATTGAGCATGGTCAGACACACACACACACACACACACACACACACACACACACCATTGTATTATCATGAAATTAATGCAAAAAAATTCTTGTTAATTTTTCGGGGGTCTCACATTTCTCTTTCGGCAGAAAAATAAAACACTTGGACTCCGTTTTTTGAAATGGGAATTACTTAAAACCTTGAATTTCGCTTGGGATGCACAACCCCTGGTTTAGCCTAGCCGATCAGGATTAACTTTCTTTAACTGCCAAAATTTGAATACTCCCATCAAAATCCACATTCATAGACAACTATACTTGAAAATTTCATTTTATGACATTTTCAATGGCCGAAGATTGAGACAAAAAACTTGTCTCAACTTTCTCATTTTCTGCAACGTGACCTTACGTTAGCACTATACTCTTCCAACTATCTCCCCATAACATTATGACATTGTCAATTATTCTACTAAGAAATTATAAATCATTCTGGTATTTTTAAAAATGTATTTATCCTTCCTATTTTAGATTTTGGACTTTTCTAATCCTCTATCTGTTTACCGGTTGTAGCATTGTTAATTATTTGAAAAGGCCTTCTCAAAATAATTTGTATATTTTTTGTCTCAAGTTCGTATTCAGTTCTATGTAAGATGTTAGCTAAAGGTATTATCCAGAGAAGACGACGATGTGTTTTATTTTTTAATGAACTGTATATAAAACGTAACGTCTCTTTGTGAATTTAATAGTCCTCGTTTGCAATGAACATACTCTTTCTTCCCTTTCAATCATCAATCAACTTATACGACTCTTAAAATGTTTACCTCCGCAATTAATTTCCATAGCGCTGACGGGTTGTCTTTGAAATATTAGCACACGTTTAATAAATCTAAAATTTACTTACTATTCAACGATATCTTGGTCGTCTGCTATTTTGATCATGACTATGTGTATGAATATTTGCATATATTGTACAGATGGCGCTTGTCCCTTACTGAAACTGTCTATTAGTGACACTTTTGTGAGTATTTGTTTATTGCAGATGCCTTTCAATTAAAAATGCATGTATGTAGACACCAAATAATTTTCAAATCTCATGTTATTTTACAGAAGCAAAGTTTAGAATAAAATGTCACGTATCGGCTCGTTCAAAATAACAAAAAGAAGAGTGAAGACAAGCTTTGTAAATTTTAACAATAATTTATTTTCCTAGAAAAGATGAAATAGTGTAAATATGTTAAACATTACTCACGGTTTACAGAAACGAATCAGATAGTTTGTTCAAAATAGAAACAAGTCCTGTAAAAAGTTCTAAACACTGAAGTGTCTGAAGTTCCGGTCCAAAATGGCGGATGACCACGTCAGACAAAGCATAACAGAAAATTCTAAAATGTACTCAATAAAGCATAGTTTGTGTTCTATTCCAATTTATAATATTTTCGGGAAAATGTCTTTGTCCAAATTAGTAATGTTGTTCTCCAGGAAAACAATTATTTAGAAAAACGAACTAAAATTAGCTCCTTTAACAAGACATGTTCTATGTAGACATACGAACAGACAACTTCTAGCACAAAAATACCCTTTTTAAGGTAACAGACTTTACGACTCTACGACAGTGTATGACTCTACTACGGCTGACGATTGTTGTCTCAATGTCTTACAAAATACCTGGGTATATAAATGAAGCTAATACGCTGTTTGAATTACACGCATGCAATTTCATAATAATTCTGGATATTAGGAAAGCCTGTCCAAGTATCAGCCAATCGTTTTTATAGCTATTCCTAAATGTTTACTTGTAATGAATTTGTTACACACAGCACGTGCTCACATGAGTCACATTTACGACTAAAAAAACCCCACTTTCAACAATATATTAGACTGATATTATAATATTAATAATTATATTTATTGAAATAAAATGAAATAACAAGATCATGCAAGATGTCCCTGGTTCAAATCCCGGACGAGCCCCCAATTCTTTTATGTCACGTATCGGCTCGTTCAAAGTAACAAAAGAAAGAGTGAAGACAACAAGCTTTGTAAATTTTAACAATAATAATTTATGTGCCTAGAAAACATGAAAGTAAATATGTTAAACAAGCCTTACTGTTTACAGAAGCGATCCAAATGGTTTGTTCAAAATAGAAACATAAGTCCTGTAAAAAGTTCTAAACACTGTCTGAAGTGTCTGAAGTTCCGGTCCAAAATGGCTGATGACCACGTCAGACGAAAGCTAACATGAAATTCCAGAATTTACACAATAAAGCAGTTTGTGCTGTTCTTTTCCAATTTAGAATATTTTCGGGAAAATGTCTTTGTCCAAATCAGTAATGTTGTTTTTCAGGAAAACAATTGTTCAGAAAAACGAAGTAAAATTAGCTCCTCTAACAAGACATGTTGTTCTACCTAGACATACGAATATACACCTCTTCTAGCACAAAAATGCATTTTTTAAGGTAATAGAAGTTGTATAACTGACTTTACGACTCTACAACTGTGTATGAAACGACTACGACTGACGATTGTTGACTCTCAACGTCTTACAAAATACCTGGGTATATATATATATATATATATATATATATATATATATATATATATATATATATATATATATATATATATATATATATATATATATATATATATATATAAAGCTAATACGTTGTTTGAATTACACACGCACGAGGACGCATGCAATTTCATAATACTTCTGGACATTAGAAAAGCCTGACCAAGTATCAGCCAATCGTTTTCGTAGCTATTCCTGAATATTTGCTTGTAATGAATTTGCTATTATACACAGCATGTGCTCACATGAATCACATCTACGACTCAAATAAACAACTTTTCCACAACATATTAGAGTAATATTAATATAATCATATTAATAATTACATTTAATGAAATAAAATGAAATAAAAAGACTTATACAAAATTGATTCCTTTACACAAATACTTTAACTACAGGGTCGTCACACTAGATAATATTGCTCAGCTAAATGTATATCTTCAATATAATTTTTACTCTTGCTGCGCTGGTGATGTTTTTGTTTCTTTCTCCTTAGCATTGGAATATTACTACGAGTGTGATAATGTTGAATTATCTTAATGCGGTTGAAGTGTTGGTTGTCTTTATTTTAGTGAGAAACTTTTATACTGCTCTTGAATAATTAGTATATATGCTTCTGTCTTGCATTTTCTATTACATGTTATGGAAATATTGCTTTTGTGTTTCTTTTTTTTTTAATTTATAGTTTGAATGATTCAATCTCTCAGGCTTTTTCTTTTTATTAATTAATCCTGTTTACGAAGTCAGCCTTGCATTAATCCTTGCATAAATCGTTCTGAAGAGTGTTGCAGCATCCATAAAAATTCTTCCAAACTACAAAAGCAATTTCAGATATTTAAATTCTTAACAGTCAGACTATTGTGCTTGGATGACAAAAGAAAAAAATAACTAAGGATAGAATTCCACCCTTTTTTAAAAATAACAACAGATTTTTATCTAAAGAAAAGTCTGTCTTCTGTTGGGCACGCGATTGTGTTGTCTGCATTCTTGAGTTCAGTCATGCAACAGCTAAGAAAATGCCCCTGATAACTGTAGAGCACATTTAGTGATTTCAGCACAATAGTCAATTTAATTTTACTAGCTATCTTTTAAAGTGCAGTTTTTTTTAGACAGAGGCAATTAATACACGAATACTTAAAGAAGTGTTAAGTCACGCAAATGGTACTACTGAAATGACTATACAAATAATATTAATTCAAAGCATTAGCTTCATCATTGTACAACATGTCTCCAAATGTATCGCTTTTAATTACAAATCATAAAACCTGCGTTTAGGCTCTTGCCTGAGGTACAAATTGTTTCGATAGACATTCTATTATTCTAGTCTTTTCGTCTCTAAACGTGACAGTGTACAAGACTTAATAATTTGAGTAAATGACATCAAATTACTACAATGGGTAGGACTAGATACTATTTCAGATTAAAGTGCATGTGAAAATGCGCTTCACGTTAGATATGAGGAAATGGTTTCACTATGACCACAGCTGCATTATTGCTGGAGGCTTCTTAGACTTTTAGTAATGGAGCTTCAGTGAAAGAGTAAACGAAGGGATTCGGCAACATACCAGGGAACTTTTTGTTAAGATACAATGTAAGAAAAGGCGACGAATCATGTCCTGTTTGTCAAAATTTACGATTAAAGTAATAGATCAGACATACATACGCACGAAAAATAGTTCAATATATTTTTAATATCTATATTTTAATAAATACAACTGGATACTATGATACTTGAGATGGGAATAAAGTAAGAAAATACTCCAACCCCTATTAACATCCCTTCGATCTCGACGAACAGACTCTTGCAGGATCAATCGACATAATTTAAATAAACTCAAAATGAAAATACAGCAATATTCATATAAAGTCAAAGTAAATGAGCCTAGATTTTTCGGAGGCAACAATCAAGCGTATAGTTTTTTTAAAAGACATTCAACCATATTCACCAAAGTCATCATTAAAAATTTTCAATTGATTCTATGAAAACACACTTAGCAGTAACAATTACACCAATAAAACAACATTATCAACTGTTCCGAGACAATCTTTACATAGATTGGCCTGTTTGGATTAGGAACACACATCGTATATCAGTGTACACTAAAGGAGGTTTGGGAACAACTGGGCTGCTTGTAAAAAAAAAATGGAAATGAATCTTACTGCTGCTATTTTTAAACTGGCATGGTTGGTAACAGTGATGCTCAGTAAGAATTTATGTTGGTCAGCACACGAAAGGATGATAACCAGTCAAATCGTGCGGTTGGTAAATATGTGTATTATTGTTTGATAATGTGATTTTAACATTTCATTTCGATTTGTCTGTGATGTCAATTCCCAGGGTATTAATTCATTTGTCCCCATATCACCCTACTAAACTACTCATATTCGTAAAGGTGTATGACGTGCCAGAAGGGATAAACAACAGAGCTGTGCTAGAGGCAGTGACCTACTGAGCAAGAAAACAGCGCATTGTATTGGGGTTCTGCACAAAGAAAAAAACATTCAGAGAAATTAAAGCAGGACTTACGCTAGCAACGTGCTTGCTTCATGCAATAAAACAACGTTTCTTCATTTGTACTAGAAGCAGTTGGTCTTCCGAAGCAATAAAATAGTGTGCAAACAATTTGATTTTGTGTCAAGGTTAATGGCAGAACCGTTAATGCGGAAAGACTCTTTGAGACATAGGCTTGTGAGAAATTAAGCATTTATCTCTTAGGAATCACGTGTCATAATGAAGCTGAAAATGAAATATTTGTTTTAATCTTATGATTCAAATAGACAACCGACTTGCTGCTAAGAATATCGAGATACATAATCCGATGGATGAGATACCGGTTCATCACATCACATGGTGCAGGAGAAACAAATTTTCACAGCTGTTTTTTTTTTATTTTTATTTTGTGCTCTGAGATAGGAAAGCACGAACATTGACAATAAATGCCTGAAAGAGACAGATGCAGTTATTAATATTAAAATAAGTTTATTATCTTCCTCGGAACTCGGAGGTAAGACTATATCAATTAATTAGAGAACATGATCGCGACCAGACAAGTAGAATTAAATAATATAATATTAACCCAGCAGATGTCCAAAACAAATGCGAGCTGAATGAAAGCTGATTGTTTCAGGTTATGCAAACAACTCACGGTCCAGAATGGTGTATTAACGAAAGGCTGTAAAATCGAGTTCCATGTCAATGGTATATCAACGAACGGCTTTTGAATAAGTGGCCCCACGTCAACATAGCTTAAAATGCTTGACAAATTTCACGAAGGCCACCAAGGAATTGTAAAATATAGAGAAAGTGCGTTTTCCTTGGTTTGTGGAAAGGCTTGGATGAACAACTGGAATATCTCGTGAGTCAATGTCAAAAGGGCATCGAGATAGTCAAACCGAACTGTTCATGCCGTCAGAATTTATAGATAAGCCATGACAAATTGTAGCCGCACATTTTTTCCAGTTAAAATGAATAGTATATCATTTTATAGTACACTGTTTATTGTTGTCACGAAACTGACGCATGCAACATCAAACGTCTTAACTCGAATGAAGTGGATATTTGCGATAAATGACATACATGATGTAGTTAGGTTAGATAGTGGTGCACTATACTAATTCTCTCATAAAGTGAAGTCCAAAACTATGCGCAAATGTAAAAAAAATCAGCAGTCCAAGAAAATGTTAAGTGTTTGCACAGTGGATCTTAATAAGCTGTTCCACATACAAAAAACTCCATCCAATGTCAGAAATAAGAAATCCACATTCAGTTGGTAATATATTTGTACTTATAGTTGATCGGTGATATACATAATTTGCTGTATTCACTCTCAATCCAAAACTATTTACATGATGAATAAACACTAATGGTTAGATCTTTTAATTTATTTGACTAATTTCCCTCTATACTGGTACTACTAATTCTTGCACCAATAATCAAAACCTCACCATCCTTATATTGCCTTAAATATTGAGATATCTAGAGAATCGTATAATTTAGCCTGCAAATGTCAAAACGTAATCTGAATGAGGTACGTCTAAACATCTCATAGTTTTGGGTTGAATAGTCTCTTTAATACATGACAATTACTTCACATTTCCGAATGCCTAAATGTCAAGTTTAATACAGTCTCATTTGGAAATCTTCATATTATTCAAATTGTAACTTAATTTTACTCATGTATACGATCAAGTTATATGTCATGTCTGTCCTGATATACGGAACAGGTGGACGAGTCTGAAAGCTCTCCAGTAGTCAGATGGTGATACCATGGTTTCATTAAGACATACCCAATGTACCTGAAATAAATCACCAGGATCAGATCACACTGAAATAGATTATCGCCCTTGCTCAGTTAGGCAGAGCTCCCCAGGAGCTCCATTTTCCTAGTACATTGTCGACGTTTGTGGTTATTGACACTGAAACACAATTCATGTTTGCCATAAAACATGGTACTGGTCCCATCAAATTTGGAAATTTGTGTGAGATTTTATTTTTACAATTGGCTGAATGCATGATACAATAAGTGTGGAGCATAGCACTAGGCTTTATTTATTCAGTGTGTACACCTATACGCAACTGACCAAATGGGAATATAACACATAATACCACCCCGCCCTGCTTCGCCCCTCCCCATTCCATCCCAAACAGACAATATAGAGAAGAAATTCAATCATCCAATAATTGTACGTTTTTGAGCATACATGTGACATCATTCATTGCAAATAAATAAAACAATACTTATAATTACGAAATGGCAAACTTTTAGCTATTCGAAATCACTAGATAAATATCAATGATAATTCAATGAATTGTATAAAAAGTTTCTTTCTGGAGATTAAAAGGAAATACAGGATAAATCTGAAATGAAACTAAAAGCGTTATAAGTTTAAATTTTTGCAGGACAAAATAGTCTTATTACAAGGAATGATTATCATATGTGCAAGTCGAGTTGCTAAACTGGCGTTATTGACCTTTAGCAAAGGTCACTGATTAGCCGAGAGTAGTCACTACTTTATAATGATTGACCCTTTCTACATGTCCATCAGCCTTGCTACGAATCTAATGACCTTTTCATGTTGCAATTAGTTGGTCAATATATATATATATATATATATATATATATATATATATATATATATATATATATATATGCAATAAACTGACGACGAACAGTACGAAACTAGTAATCAACTAGCCTAAGCGCTTTCGACTCTTAATGAGTCTTTTTCAAAGGCAAATACAAAACATAGTTACGACAAACAAATAAACACAAAAACGTTGTGTTTGTAAACCTCTACATTTCTGTCTTCACATGTGCTAAAACTATAAATACAACCAGCTTGTATAGACTAGTTGCTGAAACTGAAAACGTTGTATAATTCCCTAAAAGTCTACAAGCCAAAGCGACATCTATTTTTATTTTTAGATCATTTTATGAGACCACATATCCACAAATTACCATCATATCTTCAAGACACGACAGATTATCTCATAAAAAGCAAAGCTAGTGAACCATTACTGCCAGATACATTACTTGCTTCCTTAGACGTCACATCTTTGTACACCAACATACCGCACAACGAAGGGTTACAGGCATGTAGCGAAGCATGGGAAACAAGAACTGTAAACAATCCACCCACACACTTCTTAATCCAACTCCTGGAGCTTGTCCTAAAACTCAACAACTTTGAATTTAATGAAGAAAACTACCTACAAATCAATGGAACTGCAATGGGTACTAAAATGGCCCCTTCGTATGCTAACATTTTCATGGGAAAACTTGAGGGAAAGCTCTTAGCATCGGTTGAGCGTACACCATACCAGTGGGTACGCTTTATCGATGATATAGAAATGAAGTGGCAGTATGGAAGAGAAAGTCTGGATGACTTCATATCAAAGGCAAACAACTTCCATCCTTCAATAAAATTCACGGCAGAAATTTCCAACTCAAACCATGTTTTCCTGGACACAACAACCAGACTGGTGGAAAACAAATTACACACAGACATCTACTCGAAACCAACCGACAAACACCAGTATCTTCTCCCAACCAGCTGTCATCCAAAACACTGCATTAAGAACATTCCATATAGCCAGGCACTGAGGATACGCAGAATTTGCTCCGACGATGAAAGATTCCTAGAAAGGTCTAAAGAGCTGGCTAAACATTTAATTTACCGAGGCTACGACAAAGACCTGATTGCGGAGGCAATCCAAAGGGCCAAACAAACAAACCGTGATGACCTACTCAGATATGGACAGAAAGAAAAGGTTGATAGGATACCATTTATTCTGACCTATCACCCAGACAATCCCAAAGTAGGTAAAATCATCGCAAACCACTGGCCAACCGTGCAATCGTCAGACATACTAAATCTAATACTTCCGAACAAACCTGTAGTAGCTTACCGGAGACCAAAAAACCTAAAGGACATCCTAGTCAGGGCCAAGCTAACAACAATCGCTAGTCAAAACCAACCTAGTCAATCTGGACCCTGTGGCGATAAAAGATGCAAAACCTGTCAACATATGATAGAGACCAAGACATTCACTAGCACAGTGACTAAAGAAAAACTAAACATACATGGTCCAAACAAAACGTGCAAAACAGAGAATGTGATTTATCTCATCACATGTAAGATCTGTGGCCTTCAGTACGTCGGAGAAACTGAAAAGCTACACAAAAGGATAAACCTTCATAGATCTGATTGGATGACAAAAAAGCTGTACAGAAGTCCGGTCGCAGAACACTTCTCCTCCCCTGGCCACACTTTCAGTGATATAATACTTATCGCTATTGCTAACAACCACAGATGGAGTTCCGAAACCAGGAAGGAAAAGGAATCCTACTGGATACGCCGCCTTAGAACATTGAAACCAAGCGGTCTAAACCAAGAAGACTAGAAAATGAAAACTATGCACTAGTAGAATTTAACTTTTTCTAAATCTTCTTATTATCCTTCAATTTTTACTATAAGAATAACCGGTATAGAATCAAATATCCGGGATATAATCTTTGTTACATATGTACACAAAGTAAAAATAGATGTCGCTTTGGCTTGTAGACTTTTAGGGAATTATACAACGTTTTCAGTTTCCGCAACTAGTCTATACAAGCTGGTTGTATTTATAGTTTTAGCACATGTGAAGACAGAAATGTAGAGGTTTACAAACACAACGTTTTTGTGTTTATTTGTTTGTCGTAACTATGTTTTGTATTTGCCTTTGAAAAAGACTCATTAAGAGTCGAAAGCGCTTAGGCTAGTTGATTACTAGTTTCGTACTGTTCGTCGTCAGTTTATTGCATCTATTTTAATTAATCCCTGACACACGTGATCCCTTGGTGGATCCAGTACGCTTGAGAGGGTTGTTATTCGCCATATGATTTGTATTCTTTATATATATATATATATATATATATATATATATATATATATATATATATATATATATATATATATATATATATATATGTGTGTGTGTGTGTGTGTGTGTGTGTGTGTGTGTGTGTGTGTGTGTGTGCTTCAATGACCAAGACAAAAATGCGGAAAATACACTGAAACATTAGTCAAAACATCTAATAATCTGATAATTGAATTTTACTAAAATTCTCCACTCGCCTTTTCTTTAGTTCATTTAATAAGCCTGTACATTTTCAAACTAGATGCAGCAGAAATATTTTCTTATCTAAATGAGCAAAGATAGAGCTTAATGCAAAAATTTTGCCCATGTCCATTTGCGTAAATTTCCCCCTCCCCAACCCCAACACACAGGGAGTACAGACCATGTCCAAAAGACTACAATAAGGGTTTTTGCTTAGCCGTTAGACTTCTGACCATGACTAGTTCGAATTAACGTTGCGTGCGGCCATTCGGCCATGACTTCTGGGACTGCTATCTTATACACTGATCGTAAACCCAGGCCTAGGCCCAATTCGTTTACGGAAGTTAACCAAGCTTCAGACATTACGTAACTTTGATGGTCAGCGCTGAATCTCCATGCGGTAAAGGGGACAAGCTAATTAATTGCAGACGACTCGGTTTACTGTAATTGTCAAGTCCCCTTGAAAAATGGGTATTTTATATATGTATAAAAATCAGTTTTGCTTGCTTAAAATAGTTAACTAATTTATTGCATTAAACTGAATTGCGGGACAGGAGTAAGGTTCATTCCTTTTTTGGGTTTAAACCTGAACTCCATCTTGTTATGTGCATATGATGAGGAAACAATGAGTCTATTAGCAAGGCCGACGAAGGGGAGGGGGACCGGGGACATATCCCTGGGACCCGGGTCTGTAAGAGGGCCCAGGTCAAACAAAGCCTTTTAATTTTATAAAAGAAATATTGTGTTTATAAAAGAACTAGGAGAGGCCCGCATGCTTCTTTTTCCCAGGATACGTAGCCGCTCTCTACGGCCCTGTCTATTAGTTTTGGACTGGAGTCTGTCCAATATTTCTATAGGGTGTACATAGACGATATTGTAGCCTTATATGTATCTATGTCCATTATTTTTGTTTAAAGAAATGTGAACGTGATTTTTCCTGTGCAAATACATCTAACCTCTATCTACTGGATTTCCACAATTGCTTATAGTTATTTGCTGATTTCACTTTGCACACTATTTTATATCCTTTCTTTACAGTGATGCCATTTTAATCTCATTGATTTTACACACTCTTTTAAATATCTTGCAGTTGTATTTTCGATGTTCATTTTCATCTATTAGTTTTTTTTTCTGTTTCATTTGCAGATATTTACAGGTAAATGCAAAACTTATTTTGACTGTATTAATTATCTTCTTACTTTAATTCCCTTCCATATTAATTGATTTTTATTTAATTTTGTATTAATTCTTGTTACATATTTTTTTTAACAAGATGCATTAAAATTTACACGGTCAAGATTTTGTCAATTAAAATATTGGTGGTTTATGGTGTAATTGCATTAAAATTTACACAGTCAAGATTTTGTCAATTAAAACATTGGTGGTTTGTGGTGTAATTGCATTAAAATTTACATGGTCAACATTTTCTCAATTAAAACATTGGTGGTTTGTGGTAATGCACTACCTTCATTGAATACAGAGAGAGGTTTTGATGTCTTGGTGATTGCATCAAAGTCTCTTTAGACGCAAAGCGAATCCAGAGATACTTGAGTATGATGGCTATGCAGGTTGTGTTGAAATTTGGACATAAATTGAAAGGCACAACACGCCCATATAACTTATTATTTAAAGATTTAAACGGCAATGAAGTACACAACGAAGTATAATTATTATTTTCAGAAATTTTTACTTTTAAAAAAATTGCAATTTACTTTTTAAGATCCCTTATAGGTTAATGATCTTGCCCAATGGACCCCTGCCAACTCCTTCTGATTGCACTGTGACCTATATTATAGTCAAATGGACCCCTGCTCACTCCTTCTGATTGCATTGTGACCTATATTATAGTCAAATAGACCCCTGCTCACTCCTTCTGATTGCATCGTGACCTATATTATAGTCAAATGGACCCCTGTCCATTCCTTCTGATTGCATCGTGACCTATAATACAGTCAACAACAACTGGAATTGTTTTCCATCTTCTTCTAGTAGTAGATGAAATCCACTTTATAGCTTTGAGTGTTATCTCGTTTAGTTATTTCCATGATGTTATTCAATACACTGTTAGAAATTGATTTTCATTTAATTTTGTGTTAATTCTTGTTACATTTTTTTAATCAAGATGCATTAAAATTTACACGGTCAAGATTTTGTCCATTAAAATATTGGTGGTTTATGGTGTAATTGCATTAAAATTTACACAGTCAAGATTTTGTCAATTAAAACATTGGTGGTTTGTGGTGTAATTGCATTAAAATTTACATGGTCAACATTTTCTTAATTAAAACACTGGTGGTTTGTGGTAATGCACTACCTTCATTGAATACAGGGAGAGGTTTTGATGTCTTGGTGATTGCACCAGTCTCTTTAGAGGCTGAGCGAATCCAGAGATACTTGAGTATGATGGCTATGCCAGGTTGTATAGAAATTTGGACATAAATTGACAGGCAAAATACGCCCATATAACTTATTATCTAAAGATTTAAACGGCAATGAAGTACACAACGAGGTATAATTATTATTTTCAGAAATTTTTACTTAAAAAAAATTGCTATTTGCTTTTTAAGATCCCTTAGAGGTTTATGATCTTGCCCAATGGACCCCTGCCAACTCCTTCTGATTGCATTGTGACCTATATTATAGTCAAATGGACCCCTGCCCACTCCTTCTGATTGCATCGTGACCTATAATACAGTCAACAATGGATGGACTTGTTTTCCATCTTCCTCTAGAAGTAGATGAAATCCACTTTATAGCTTTGAGTGTTATCTCGTTTAGTTATTTCCATGATGTCATTCAATACCCTGTAAGAACAATGAGTCGATCGATTTATATGCTGTTTCTCTAAAGCTTAATGTACAACACCAAAGTATCGTATCATGCAGATTTTAACTCCTTTGTGTGTGCGTGTGTGTGTGTACACACACATACATACGTACGTACGTACGTACGTACATACATACATACATACATACATACATACATACATACATACATACATACATACATACATACATACATACACACACACACACATATATATATATATATATATATATATATATATATATATATATATATATATATATATATATGAGTGAGACATTATGTGAAGCTAGTAAAACAACGACAAGTAAAGTTGTTATGCTTTTTTGTATTTCTTTTTATGTACGTATATTCAGTCACATCTAGGGTATGGTTCTTTTTTAACCAGATAATCATTATTTTAAAATCAATCATTAGTTAATCAATATCTTTAAGAAAATTATGAAAAATAGTTAATTATCCTCATAATTCCTTCATCATTTTACCATCTGTTTTTCAATGTTTCATTTTGAATTTGACACCCATTTCCATGTATGAAGGTATGAATCTACTCATACCTGGTTTCTTGAACAAAAATGAAAATAACGAATGTGCAAAATACGATCAGTCAATTAAGCTAACGAAAGAGCTTAGATTCTCGAATTATGCGTCACGTTATTTTTGGAAGAATTATAACGGTTGTGCATTGGTGTTTGCGTTGTTGACTCAAACTTGAGTCCATCTCAAAGTCCGGGGACGTGCCAAAGTCCATCATAAAAGCTGCCAGAGTCAAACATTAGTGCAAAATTGAAGTCATGAAGATTCAGAGAGCATTGTTAAGGTTAGAACTTAAAAGTGAATTTTCTGGTTGCTAATGCGTTTTATTTGTTTGTTTGGTTGGGTGGGTTGGTTGGCTTTGTGTGTGTGTGTGTGTGTGTGTGTGTGTGTGTGTGTGTGTGTGTGTGTGTGTGTGTGTGTGTGTGTGTGCAAGTGTGTTTGTGTTGTTGAAACAAATCATTATACTCATAAACTATCGTGCGTAAGTTTTGTTGCATATTTATATAGTCTGAGCTTCATCTAACTCTGTATCTATACCTGGACTAAATAGGTGACACGTGGTCAGAGTGGAAAATTCTGAACGGTATGCTTTCCGGCTCCAAAATGTACCGTTTTCATTTTGCAGGATATAATTCTGCAGGAAAATACCCTAACGTCTTAAATTTATGAGACTGTTGACAAGCTGTGTTTTCATCGGTCTTAAGTAACAGAAACAATGAAGCTCTTTCTTGACTTTCTCAGAAGTATTTAATTATAAGTTTTTAATCAGTTAATTAGATTAATCAGAAAATTGTATCGTTCATCACAAGTTATGACAAAGTTAATAACTAATTATGAATTACTCATTTCCACAATGGCACCAGCTGGTTCTCAAATTTGTTAAAAGATACACCAGATTCATTATAATCTGCATGTTTGTAATAATACGTACGTCAGCATTCCTACGGGTATCATTCGAACTCTAAAATTCCGCACTGCATTTAACAGTTTTTTTTACTGAAATGTATTACATTATGACAGATGCGGGAGGTCACGGGTTCGAAACACTGCCGAATCATGCCAAAGACTTTTAAAAATTGTACTAACAGCTGCCATGCTAGGCGCTCGACATTAAGATGTTCTAGATATGACTGATTGGCCTGGTGTCGGAATAATGCGACTGGGTGGGACATCATGCTACATGTCCGCCTCATGATGCCCCAGTGCTAGACATGACTATAAAATTCACACGGCAGACAACGTAGCGAGATCAATGAAAAATTGTTAAAGCTACATAAGCTACATTAAAAATTCAAATCACACACACACACACACACACACACACACACACACACACATATATATATATATATATATATATATATATATATATATATATATATATATATATATATACATACATACATACATACATACATACATACATACATACATACATACATACATACATACATACATACATACATACATACATACATACATACATACATACACGAAAAAACAAAACCAACAAAAACAAAACAACATATATAGTTCGGGAAGCTACAATGTAGCACAGTCAAAACTTAATTAAAATATCAGCATATTGTAAGTTGGAATAATGCTGTAAGTACAGTCGTTAGTCATCACAATATATTACAGCAATACAATAATAACAGAAGATGGCGCTGTTATATCACACAGTGAAAACTGACACTTCCTCCGGGTCAAATATATAACAATTACTACCTGTATATAGGTATCGGCAGACCCCCATTGGACAAAAACATGCCACGTATGACGTGTCACGCCAGAACAATTTTACTATTCTAGCAAAATTACATTATTTTTAAAATAAATAATCATATTCGTGTATTATTTATTCGTTTATTAATATTAAGTTATTATTGCATTCCTTTATTTGCTTATGGCAGATGGGGACTATTCTTTGACAAACACACCTTGGAATAAAAAAAAATCAATATAGGCATATATGTACATGTATAACTTCATCAATTAAGACACATATCGCTTTAGTGTCGGCTAATTAAAATTCCATCCTCTTGGCTGTCTGTCCATCAACTATATGTTACGGCATAATTTATTTCAATCACTTACCAGAAATACACCAAATTTATTAATAAGCTGCCGTTACGGTAAATACAGTGTATGTGCTTGTGAAACGGGCTTAAGTTTTGTAGCTTACAGGTTATATGTATACAAAAATAACCCACAAGTAAAGAAGACCCCACCCTCCCACCCGCCCCGCTCCCTCCGAAAAAAACCCCAAAACTAAACAAAACACTTGATCCCATGGGGATGTTTGTAGGGAGGGTAGCCGGAACGGGTCAATGAGTACTAGTAGATCTTAAATTTTACTGTTGCCCGTTTCAAATTTATTTTTCTTAAAACTAAATTTGTATTTTGTTTACGTTTTCGTCGCAATTTGTGCAGAAATCCCGCGCACTGAGTTGCAATTATTTGAATGGCTCAACCCAGTGTGGACAAAAGACACATACCACTCTGAATCGGAGGAGACGAAACTTTAATAAAATATTTTGCTTCTGTGCACATTTTGGGAAGGACTCCATTTTCTTACTTTTTCTCGTTTAAAGAAATGTCATATTAAACACAAATTTTCCAAAACTTTAATAAAGAAAGTGAACAAGGTCGTACTAATCCTGATTGCCATCATACTCACTGAGTAGGAGGTAAGATTGCAAGGTAACCTCTGCCAGCGTTAGATATAAGGAGAATTCCGATTGTCCTTTCGTCACCAACTGTTCAAAATAATTGCATAAGTTAAAAGCAAGCTCTTATACTCGTGGTCCAAATGCGTCCTTTGTTATCCGCTCTTCTTCTGTTCCAGTACTTGTAACGTTGACCATTTGTGTCTGAATCCATTCATCGATTATCCACATTTTCATTTCTCGGGAAAAACTCAAAAACTGCATGACATAGCTATGTGAAATTTCGAACATATTTTAGACTAGATGGTAGATGTGCCTTTCTCAATTCTTTAGCTTCAATAATTTAAAGTTTGGTCAATTTGTTTGTTCGTTCACCAATCCATCATTTGCCCCTTCTTTTCTGAAGCAACACACTATTTCCGGAGGAAAACTCCCAAATATTTAAAGGTATCTCAATTAAGCGTTGCAAACATTCACTTTATATACCTTTTTATATACCTTTGCAATCAGGAAGCCTTCATTTTCAATACTATTTTAACAATTTTTTTTCGTACGCATGTCTATCCATCATTCGTTCACACTGTCGTCTCTGAAATAAACCTCTAAACTGTAAACAATTCCATGTGACTCTTGCGGTATACACAAGTTAGTAATATAAATGTATCTTTCGTATTTTAGAAATTGTCAATTTAAATATTTTAAAGTTTTTTTCATCATCTGTATTTGTCAGTCCGATGCGCTTTTTCATACTATTTATTTTCATTATTTATGACGTTTTTATCGATCACATATCTATATTATTTAATTACGCTTTCCTTTCTGGGGTTTAATAAAAGAACAGATATTTTTCAACTGTGATTCCTTCTGTCTCCTCAAAGATATTTCAGCAGAATGGAATGTACAGATGATTCTACTGGTTATGTTATTGTTTGTTTTATTATTCATAGCAATATAAAAAATGAAAAGTATATAAATAACGCTAGGAATTAATTCATCCTCACAGTCTAGTTATGTAGCAATGACATGTAAGATGCCCAAATGTTTTTTTTTTACTCTGTCTGGTAATGACACGTTTTCACGAAATGTCAGACGTATTCTATACAGTTATCATGCTGACCATTTGTCTGGTATGTTCCTGCTAAATTTATTTTCTTGATTTCTTATAAATGTATATTGCAATACCACAATCAGTAAACATGAGACAGAGATAGGTTTGTCATGGAGGGATGGGTGGATTGGTTTTCATACTTAAATAAAGTTTAAAGAATCAGGAAATCCATCGTGCAGTTAAACTGGACTTGAACATTGGGGAACGGAGATGAAAAATGGCATATTTACTTCTAGAGGAAATATTAATTTAAAAAGAAAAACGAGTACTCCGAAAAAAAGAAACATTGCCTATATATTGTTTTAAAAAACAATTTTATAATTGTTTATGAAATTGTAAGATATTCTCTGGACACGGTGGGACTACCGTCTTCCTGTTCTATGTATCGTATCGAAACTGTAAATCAGTGTTCGGTAATAATTAGAATATTCTTTATACCGTCTCTGGCTCTACGCTAAGTCATCGCCTCTACAATCTGGCCTCAAACTACAAATTTATTTTCCTGTATGTTTGCCACTACTGAACTTTCCACTGTGTCCAAATCATAATAAATCATACCCTGTTTTGAAGTATCTTCAAAGATGAACTCAGTGTTAAGTTTTCGTTATAGGTTAACCCGCGTTCTTTTGAGAGGTTGAACAGTAAACAAAACAACGGACAGGTTTCACTTCCGGATTATTAAACCAATGCCTCATTACCCACAGTGTACTGTCGCCAAAATACATAGAGATAACTATAATGCTCTCATTCCAAAGAACTCTTAAATTAGTATAGGGATACTATCCAAAACTGGATAGTAAATCGTCAGAGAGGAGATACGCTTGCTTAGCTGCGATGGTGTATTTTGTATTTTTGCACGTTGTCAAGCTTTTACCTTTCGGATGTAAGAATATCTTACAAGTACTCCGCAATTTCACAATGCCTAAATACATGTATACGTGATCGTATTTTTTTGTTTTGTTTTTTAAAGACGCCGGAATTTATTACGTTTGTTCCATTATTCTTATCCAGATTCCATAACGACATCTGTTCTCACAATGGGACCCAACATTAGTACAACTTAGATTGTACAACATTGTAATTTCCAGGATGCTAACATTTTTACAAAATAATGTCATTAAATCAAATCTTTAAAGAGAAGAATAAATTTAGAGCTGGAAAGATGCAACTTAGAATGTTGACCTGTGTAATATTAAAAATGTGTACTACTCGTGTAAGACATAATATTACATCACTTCGATATTGTATATAACATTATTTAAAAATAACATATAGACAAATATTAAGATGCAACTTAGCATATATGTCCAATAAAAATGGAAAGTTAAAACAGAATAATGCATATGAAAAAATAAATGCACATAATTGTAGCTCTAGATCACCCCCATAAAAGTATATACTGAAAATGTTAATAATTTTTGTTTTCAAGATCTTTTCAACTTTGTTTATATTATCATCTTTGGGTTTTTTTTAGAGAAAACTCTTGTTCGTAAATGTACCTACTAAATTCTCTCCCTTTAATTCTTTTCAAGTTGTCAATTACTAGATTATCAAAACTTACTGGGTCTCGTTTCAAATATTTCCTAGGTGAAGTTACTAAGGTAGCCCTTTTGAAAATTTATTTTTAAATTCTGTTTCACTTATCTTAAATTCATATCAGTAGTACTATTTAGTCTATAATACCTATTTAACTTATGGCGTTTGAAATGTATCAGTAACACAGGTTAGTCTATACCTTTCATCTGTTTTATTTCTTGCTTGCTTCAGTTGAATCTTAGACGAGTGTTATTGTATCTATCCTGCAAAGTTACCAAAGCATTAACTCATGACCTAGTTTAATTTTGAGTGAAATTCTTCCATATTTTAGATTTTTAAGATTCTGTTAAATATTTCTATTACGTGTATTTGTTTTCCTTTCCTAATGCCTGTGTTTATTTTCGAGTAATTTAGAAAAACATTCTTTTTTCCCGCAATCTTTATCTTGTAAGGCTTTCACTTCTTGAATCTCTAAATGCACTATGATCTCTCTTTTTGGGGGGTTTAATTGTTCAACCCTTCGAAAACATGTATATGATTGTCAACGTGTATTTTAGTCCACTGTTTTGTTTTCATGAGCCTACATATCGACAATGTCTGCTTGTTACTGAATATTCACGTGTCTGACAAACTCCTTTGTAGGAAAATCTTCTAACAGCTTGCTTGTGGAATATGTATTCAAACTGTTCTATTAATATTATTTAAATTTTGTGAATTTTTATTTTGCCTGTTTAATTTGTTCCGACAGCTGATTTATATTTTGTACACACATGGTATGTTAGGAAGGTTATAAAGACGTCTTAAATGCAGCTCTTTTTGGTACATGATTTTATTTAATTTTCGCAATTTGTATTCATGGCTGTAAACTGTATATTATATATTTTGTTATAAATCTGTGTAAGAGACTGACTCTGTTAAGAACGCAAATTGCATAGGATAATAAATAGATCTTTACATATTTGTTGACAATTATTATAAACAATCTTTAAAAATGCCATCCTTGGCGTAATTTCTCAGTGACTGATGATGGGATTTCGACGTTTCGAGAATAATTCAGAAACTTTCCATTGGTTGCGCCAAGCCATAGTGTCACGGTCTACCTAGGTGGACGGATGTTTATTCAACTGACACTAATCCGGTGTTTGATCTGTGGACAAACGCCGCGAGCAAGAAGCTAGCTAGACCTAGTCGCCAAAAAGTTCTTTATGCAGAACAGAGCTTGGTAAATTACACCTGGGTGCTAATCCTTTAGTAGGACATCAAAAGAGCCATTGGTAATAAAATGATAGGCAACTTATATTGACAGTTCCGCTGATTTACAACTTGGGAATGGTTAGTCCACCGCATCCAATCAGAATTAAGCTAGTGGGTGGGCATACCTTAAAGTTTCGAGGATATTAAACTGACTCCATACCAGAATTATTTAGTAGACTGAGGCAGATTACAAGGTGATTGCAAGATTAAAGGCTACTCCGAGATACGCACTCGTAAATTTGGCGTGAATCGCAGGGAAAAGATTGGAACAAAGAAAGCTTCAATAAGGAAGCTTTCTGGGTGGAATAACTTCAGTTAGAAGTAGAGTCCCGAGAGTCTGAGAAAAAAGACTGAAGTAAGACTGTCGGTATAGTCAGGGTCGACGAATTGGAGTCTACGGTTCGACGAGTAAGTCGACGGAAAGGGAAGTAGAGGTGGAGAGGAAAATGGAAGAAGCAAAGGAGAAGTAGAAGTGGAGAGGAAAGTTGAAGGAGTAAAGGAGGAGTGCAGGAGAAATTTAGAGAGACAGATGAGTAGAACCAAGGACAGAGCGAAATTCTCACACTGATTTAGATGATGAAATAGGCACAAAAGGGTCGAGCGATTGGGAAGCTCGCATGTTGAAATATTTTTATTATTAATTAAATTTTTATTTAATTCCACCCTCTTGTACTTTTATATTTAACTGTTTAATTTCACCCTTTAGTACTTTTGGATTTAACTGTCGGCATTGCTGACTGGGGGCTCAGAACCATATTCACCTACTTAACGTCTGAACCATAATCGAGCCTGGGTGTGTGCCATATCTAAATAAATATTGGAAACACCCCACCCCATTTTCATATAACCAAAACCATACACGGGTATAAAAATAATTAGTTAAACCCCGTAACACTCAAGGGTATAACTAAAAGACCCTACTATAACACATGTGCACGGGCCAAATTTGGCTCAAAAATCAGTAGCGTAAGCTGTCACGTGTGGTTTATCAAAGCATTCAGTTTATTCCGATTCTGGTGTCATTCACACTTATTGTGTTCCTGTTCTAATTCTGCAGACATGTTTTATGTTGTACTTAGATATTACTCTTGAAGAAAAACATTTGTTTTGACTGTCCAGTGGAATAGAAACTGCTCCTTATTTGGACTATAATACTATCCAGGAACTGATATAAAATTTTCGAGAGAATTCCGGACAACGCCATCTTGACAACATCACGCTTCCTCGATGACCTATACATTTCCAGAACTGAAATTTATTAGGAACTTTTCATTCATTCAGAACTCTCATATACCTTTATAAGGACTGACAAGTTTGGACACAAACGTTATAAGGATTAATTTGGATTCACTTCATAACACTATAAGCTCGTCTCACATTTTTCATTTATAACTTAAATAATTGTTTCTTATGTTTTACAAAACTTGTTGGTTTTGCTTCTTTTCTGATACTTAAGTTTGTGACCATTGAGTCGCAAGATTAATTTGTGCTCGAAAAGTGTCATCGATAAGCGAACAATACAACCATCTAAAACCAATACTTTTATTGTAAGATATTTGCAACGTTTGCACAATATTTTTAATATCTGATTATTTCAGTTTTATGTAAAAATTGTGCCTTTGCTATGGTTGAGTTTAAAGCAGAAACGTGACATACTGAGTCACCGCTCCTTGTTTTAATCTGACATTGTTTTCCATATATTCTCATTGCTTATCGAAGTTGTTCTTGTAAACTTCAAGATATCTCCAGCTTCACTTTGTAAATGTTGTTGTTGCTGTTGTAGGGCTTAAAGAAATTTTTCAGCACACGATAGGCTATATATGGCGGCCAGTATTAATGGCGGAGGAAGCAACCGGGAAGTCCACGTAAAGAACCACCGACCCACGAGAAGCTACTGGAAAGCTATCTCACTTATCCATATTCGCCGAATCTTATACTCAAACCCTCGCAGAGATAAGATGGCAGTGATCCGTAACGGAGAGCGCTTTAGACCACATGGCCAATATATATATATATATATATATATATATATATATATATATATATATATATATATATATATATATATATATATATATATATATATATATATATATATATATACGAACGTCATACACAAATTTAATTAATATGCCATAATGAACAGATTTAGTTATTTTGCCATGTTGTTAGTGTATCACGAGGCAGAGTAAATAAATAAATAAAACTTGGTGTCATTTGTAACACACGGATATGTAATTTGTGAATTAGTGTTTGAGAAGAACTTAATATCTAGTATTAGTCATACTGTTTAATTCTTCTTTATAGCTATTACAAAACAGGATATTTTTTTAAAGAAGACAGAGTCATCTGTACACTTTAGTCAAAATAACTGTTAGAAGAATGAAGGGCAGACAAGTGAAACACATCTTGAAAATTTTTGACTAATACTCAGGGATACCTTCTGTCATGTTAATAGTTTTCAGCGGAATATATAAATTTGTATCTTTTCTGAAAGAGTGGAGTATATTTTTTTCTATCTTTAGCATCAATAATTTACTAACATTATTTTGTCTAGCTCTGGCCATACCTTTACCGTGTCCAAAATTGCAAATAGATGGGCATTGTTAGCGACATTGCCGTTTTCAATTGAAACATGCTACAAATATTTGTATCTCCTCTCAGAAAACTATCAAATAGTAGTATAGGAAAATGAGAGTTTTCGCCCACCCACCCCTCCCACACCTCCTCCCCCACCCCCCTCAAACCCTCATTTCCGTATACTACTATTATGTAGACAGATATTTTGTAACAAGACAAAACAACAGGTGTTGGAATGTGATAAGCTTTGTCAACAGAAGTGACGAATTTGTTAGAACAGCGCATGCGTGGAATGATTATTCAAAAGACAGCAAATGGGTTTTGCCACAAATTTTTTATCAGATAACAGGATGAAAATTAAACTGTGTATTAGAACGTTTCAGTTAAAAAGGTGGAAATTAAACTAGCATTAGAATG